>CAKNYM010051288.1:227331-303661 GCA_932195095.1 Andricus curvator
AATAACGATATCTTTCGAAAAAACAGCAAAGATATCATCTAACTATAAACTATACTTCGATTCAGACTCCATCCTTCTGACAACTAAGACACGATATATAGATTTCCATTATTGATGCTGGAAAGTATAGTAATTTATGCTTTCTATTCCTTTTTGAGAAAACGTACTTTTTAGCAGAGACTTTAGTTTTCCATTTGTGCAACGGTTGACGCACTTAAACTGTAGGTGGTAACGTACGAAGTGTATACAATAAATTTAAAGTATTAAAAGATAAGATGTTCTGCAGAAGAGATACACATTTTTAATGATTAGTGTGTATTTTCACATTCCTTACCGAGTCTTCTGCATCTATTGCTAAAATTTGGTAATTATCAAACAATTCGTGTACTGGATATCGAACTCTTCAATCTCATTTTTCTCTGTGTTCATCCTCACGCTTGTTTGAATATATTTATATGTAAACATATACTAATGCTTATATAGCTTATATATATATATATATATATATTTTTTTTTTTTTTTTTTTTTTTTAAGGGTTGCCCGGAAAAAACCCTTTTTGGTTTTTTCAGGAGTGAAGGCAAATAACGGTAGTTTATGCGATTGTAGAAGCCAGATTTTTTTTTTTTTAATTTTAAACAATATTTAGAGGTGGCCCATCGTCTTTGAAAGTTGTCATTGCAAAAGCTGACAATTTCGGTAAGTGAAGAGTCGATCGTAAAGGTTCAACCTCAGCTCTTTTCATCGATGTGACTTTATAACAGGATTAGTTAGCGTCCCCTGAATTATTATTATTCACTTTTCTGAAAAAGGGAAATATGGCTAAAGAACGCTTGCCGAAAAAGGGTCTGCTTTATGAGCTTATTGTGTCAGGACCCACTGGGATCGACTTTTATGGCCGAGCTGATGAGCGCTCCGCCCCGAAAATTAAACAGCTTAAGTCGTAGACCTGTCAAATTTCAAAAATTTACTCAGATTTGTTTTCATTATTGCAGGCTTATTTATATTCTGCCTAATCTACTTTTTCAGAAAATATGATCTTCAACCTTCGAGGAAAATATTCTCAAAATTTCAGTATAAGGTGTATATTATTACGGCCGTTATTAGTCTTTGAAAACAGTACAAAACAGTGAAAATGGCACTTTTCAAGCAACCGTAATTAATGTTTTTTATGAATTTTTCATTGAAAAAATGTTTTTATGTGGATTCTTAGAACCTCAAGGACAACATATTGAAAGTTCAAATTAAAAAGTGGACAACTTCGTCGTTAAAATCTTAAATGAAAAAAAATTTGAGTTTGCCCATGTTAATTACATAAGAACTTCAAAGACGATGGGCCACCTCTAAATATTGTTTAAAATTAAAAAAAAAAAATCTGGCTTCTACAATCGTATAAACTACCGTTATTTGCCCTTCACTCCTGAAAAACCCAAAAGTGTTTTTTTCTGGTCACCCTATACCATTAAGCCATTTCCCTTTCGGGGTAGGCGTGACACTACCCGATTCGGGTAGTGTTTCTAGGTTGATAGCTTGTAGTAAATAACTACAAGTGTGGGCTCACCACACCCACGATGTGCCAACAGCACTCAGTTTTCTCGAATGGTCACCCATCCAAGTGCTAACCGCGCCCAACGCTGCTTAACTTCAGTGATCTGACGAGAACTGGTTTTTTCAGCGTGGTATGGCTGTTGGTATGGCTAATATATATATATATATATACTATATGTAATTAGACAGTACATGAAATGTCTGGACAGCAGTTCATGAACTGCTAGTGAATTGTATAACAATCCGCAGTTACACTACATGTCCAGAATTTTCAGCCGTTTCATGAAGCGTGCAGGCCCCTTTAGACAGTTAGTGTAATAGAATAGTGTTTTATTATATGTCAAACTATTCTAGCTATTTCATGAAACGACTAACGTGCTATCTAGCGCATTACGTGATAAACTTTAATGAATATAATTTTAAGTAATCATCACTTAACAATAGCTCTGTGCGCCTCAACCATATGTATTCAACCTAAAAGTTGTTTAACTCCATGTTTCTTTACAGAAAGCATAAGTAGTTCAATAGTAGTTTCATTTTCGTTTTCGTTTTTTTAGTAATGCATACAACAGAAAATTAAATTCAAAATTTTCTTGATACATACTTTTTGAAGATAATAACTCCTCATCCTACAGGTTTTGTTTTTATTTGAAAATAAATGAATATTTTTTGTAAAAATAAAATTGAATTTTACTTTTTCAAAAAAGGGCTCGACAATTGTTCCCTTGAAATGTATACAACGTTTATAAACTCCCCAAAAGTAATAAACAATAAAAAAAAGTCGAGTAAAAACAATGATTTAATGACCTTAATGACTTTTAAAATTATTTTCTGCCATACAAAAGCCTTCATAAAATGCTCAGTTTTCAATCTATCGGATTCTTTTGTAAAACGTTCTAAATCCGTTTTCGATGCGAAATAACATTTTCTAAACAAAAATGTATAATATGTTAATCAAAGAATTGAATTTTGATTATTTTAAAAAGGACTCAGTACTTTTTCTTCTTTAAACATTTAAAACGTTTGAGAACTATATAAAAGTAATAAACAATAAAGGAAAGTCAATATTCGCTCCATTGAATTCCGCCAGGAAAAGAAT
This sequence comes from Andricus curvator, assembly GCA_932195095.1. Lineage (NCBI taxonomy): Eukaryota > Metazoa > Arthropoda > Insecta > Hymenoptera > Cynipidae > Andricus > Andricus curvator. The sequence goes on from CAKNYM010051288.1 coordinate 229,976, forward strand.
ATCCTTTGAAAGTCTTAGTTTTTAAAATTATAGGACAATGTTTTTATGTTAGAAATATTTAGAGAGCGAGACACAATTCACTCCAAGCAAAAAACATCTAGTTACTAAAAATATTTTTTGGATTTAAAATACAGCATTCTTGTGCGCAAAGTGAAATTTATTTGAAACAATACATCAATTTCGGTCGGTACAATTTTTTCGCAATTTTTGGCAATAATTATGAGATGGAAATTCAAAAAAAAAATTAAATTTTTATATTGTCAAGGAAATTTATTTTTCAAGAAATCTCTATCATTACTTCAAAAAAATGCTCTATGTATTTCAAACAAAACTAATATTTTGAGAATAATCAAAATCTAGACTTAAATGACGATTACTTAAAATTATATTCAATAAATTGTATTACACAGTCTTAATCACAGTTGACCATAATTTTACCTATGGGACAGTCAAAAATTGACTCTTAATAAAGAAGTAATTCTACGAAACCGCAATACTATAATTAACATTGGCCTGTATTTTAACTCAAATGAACATAGTGATAAAACCGTAACTTCGATGCTTGGGCAGTGATCATGCAAAATTGCAGTGTATTACGGTCGAAAGTATGTGACACCTGTAATACACTGTAAATATACGTAGATCATTACATTTTAATGATATTGTGAATTTACAAATAGCAGCGTATTTACATGTTCGTGTATGATTCAGATAGATGAAATATACAGTTGCTTGGGATAAGCTCGTAAAGTTACATGCTGCATGTTATTGTATACTGATTGAGCGCGAACCAAAAGTGCCCGTGCAGAAATCGCCATATATTTTCCCGATTACCGATCTGGCCCTGATCGGTTTAGTATCTTTGGGGCCAGATCGGGATAATTCCATGGCCCAGACCCAAGCCAGACCGGTTCAAGTATTGCAACGCCACCTAGTTTCAATTTAGGCAACTTGCCTTTCTGTCAAATGAAGTGTGTTATTGTTGATAAAATTCATGTTTATTATCTGAGTTTAAGTTTATAATGCGATAAACAATATGCCAAAGCCTAGTACACCACGAGTTCGAAAGCATCGCGCGTTAGCTGCTTTAGACAATTTTCGTTATGTGAACAAGGATATGTAAATCGTTAAATCATATTGATTGAATCAAAACCTAACCTCAAAATTGAAGTTTATTTGAAAACTGATTATAAATGTTATATTTTTAAGATATTTTGAGTTTGCATTAAAGTTACACGAATAAAAAAATGTATATTAATTTGAACCCAAGTTATTGATTATATATTGACAATTATGTAGATATTGGTGCAGATGATGGAGAAGAAAGTGGAATGCAACCCAAAATGCAAGTTTCAGGAATTTTAGAAGATCAAAGTAACGTGTTTACTTTTTGATATAATCAAAAGATAAAGTATAGCATCTATAACTCTAAAAATGAACTTTTCAATATTCAGGATTGTAAGTATCAGCAATTCAGTTTTCTGCGACATAACCTCAATATTTTGTTTCATTCTTATTTTAATTTTACCGACGATAATATTTTATATTAATTGAATAGTTATTTTGACGATTTCGGAAATTTGAAGCGCAGTAACATTTTTTTCAATTCAAGATTCAAAATTGTAAGCAAAATTGTTTTAAAAGGATTTCAATGGTTATATATTTTAAAGCGTTTTAATTGGAATTTTCCAAAAACTTGAAATTTCAATACTTTCCGAAAATATCCCTGTTTCAACTCAGAATTAAATTTCTTTTGAGAAATTCCCGGCTCCAATCCAGAACTTAAATTCTTTTCGAAATTTCCCGTTCTAGGTCAGATGCTTTTAATATTAAAAAATTCCCTGTTGCAATCCAGAATTTTAATTCTTTGCCAAAATTACCCGTTTCAACTAAGAATTAAGTTTCATTAGAAAAGTGCCCTGTTCCAACTGAGAATTTGCTTGAATTTGAAAATTCCGTGTCAACACAGAATTATAATTCTTTTGAAAAATTCCCTGTTACAGTCCAGAATTTTAATTCTTTTTGAAAATGTCCAATCATAACTTAAAATTGGTTGAAATTTAAATACTCCCTGTTCCAACTCAGAATTTATTCAAATTTGAAAATTCCGTTTCAACTCAGAATTAGAATTCTTTTTAGAAATTCCCCGTTCTAGTCCAGAATTATAATTCTTTTCGCGAATTAGCCGTTTCCAATCAGAATTAGAATTATTTTTAAAAATTCCCTCTTCCAATTCAGAATGTTAATTCTTTTCAAAAATTTCCAGTTTTAGCTCAGAATTAATATTCTTTTGAAAAATTCCTTGTTTTAGTCCAGAATTTTAATTCTTTTTGCGAATTACCCGTTTGGACTCAAAACTAGAATTATTTTTAAGAAATTTCCGCCAAGGACTGGGGCGGACATTGTAAATAACGAAGTCAAAAAGACTAAAAAATGTATTGAGTTCGTTTTTGAGTTAATATTTGGTACTTGAATAAAAAATATAGTTAACTTTATTAACTTTTCTTGTTATGAAATTATTCTTATAAATAAAATTATAAGTAATTGTAAATCTCAAAAATGGCTTTTAACGGGAAATTATTCGGGGCCAGGTCGGGTACCGATCGGGTGGCCAGATCGGGCGTCAGATCTGGCTCCGATCGGGCCGTGTGTTTCATCAGCGATCGGGCCCAGGTCCGTTTTCCAGATCTGGGCCAGATTTGGCCTGATCTGGGCCCGGTCTGGACCATAGCAAAATTTCTACACGGGTGGCGAAGGCGTCTGGTCGCTAAAACCCCCGATGTCTTCTGTCGAGAAGCCATGGGAGAGACACATGACATAAATGTGGAAAAAATTACCAATGTTGGGAAAATATCGTACATGCAGCCATGCTGGGTGATTAAATCTTCAAATTACATAGACTCTATGCGTCGATTAACCACTAGCATGTATATTTTATACAATTTCTTGCATCTGAAGACGCGAAATTGCGAATGATAAAATTGAAAAGATTTAGGTTAGAATGAGGCGAGGGATGGAAAAGGTTGATCGAGCTCGTTGTTGATATGGCATCAACTTTTTTCTACAGTGTAGAAAAGCTGGACAGATAGTGAAACCCCCATTTATTACACTAACTGTCTCAAGGTTCTTGCGCAGTTCATGGAACAGCTAAAAAATTTAGACATTCATGAACTATCTAGACATTTTACGACATGTCCAATCTAGATTAATTTGGTTCTAGTACAGGTGAGTTAATTTTGAATCAAACATCTGCTCGCACGATGCGTTGAATTCATTATAAGACTAGGTTCGTTCAATTATCGGTAGTTTTGGCTGAGAGCTGAGAGTTCAATTCCTCTTTAACAACGATACATTCAAAGTATGTATACGGTACATGGCTTATCCTAAAAATTTTGATCCCGAATATACAGGGAGTATCAAGTTACACGGTTTATTATTATTATTTACCGTTTTCCTGGTATTAACAGTATAAATGATCTTAAAAGTCATTTTCTCGACATAACTTTCATACGAGTTAATCAAAATTTATGAAAATAATTGCACAAAATAAAAAATCTCCCCAAATATAGATAATGATATCTGACATGAAATTAATCTTATGTTCCTTAGAAGTAAGAAGGCATAAACTTGTGTAAATGTTATGCGTAAACTTATGGACCTGGCATGACATAAGTGCCTAACCCACATTTTGACAATTGTACAGGAGAGGAAGAAAACATCCTTGAAAATCTAAGAAAAATGAGAAAGTACTTTTGAGATAGATCAGTGGTGAATTGAGCCTTGAAAAGTTTGATCAAAAAATGTTATTAAGCTCCGCGAAAATTTGAAGCGTACCTTTTTTTTACTTTTTAGAAGGTGATAAAAAATCCAATTTTCAAATGTAAAAAAAGTGAGTATTTACTTTTTGCTTCAAAACTTGTCAGTCGTCATCAGCTGTTCAGCTTAATGCGACTGCGTGGGCAGAGGATTTTTTTAGCCAAAAATCTCATATTTCAAAATCTGAGATTACTCCTAGCACACTACACGCGCCAAGTAAATTCTTTTCGAAGAAGAATGTTTCACTGATCAGCAAGTATGATTCTGCAATATATCGTTTTATCAACCAGAACAGAGAAATATGGGCTGCAGTTTCAAAATATACAAATTCTGAATTTGGAGATCTCTTCCGTTGCGATGTAGACAAAAGAGGTAAGAGAAAAGTAGGACAAAAATCGTGGCGCTTTCCTCTATGTTTGCAGGTCACTGAGCAGGGAAAAAGTAAAATTGTGTAAACGACGAAAGGCAAAGGGTAAAAAGTGCGAAACCACCCGGTATGTAAGAGGCATGCGGGAGAAGATGGGAACAGGAGGAGCCGTTACTCAAATGGAATACCAATTCGCTACTAGAGCTGCAGCGGTTGCCGACAAAAGACATTCTTTTCGCCCACGATTGAATATGCGATTCCCTTTTCCGCTTCTTGGTCCCTCATGTCCTCACCGACCTAACATGGCCCTTTTTCCGCCCTCATCGTTGGCATTGTCTTTCTCCTGTGCCGATGTGATATCGCACTTTGATCCTTTTTTTCAGCCTGAAAACAAAAAATCAAGAAAGAAACGAAAAATGAGAAAATTGAAGCGGAGGAAAGGAAAGAAAGGCGAAAAAAATACGCAAACTCTTATCGCCTGTTCGCGGATAACTTGCTTTTATGACGATAAGCCTGCGTTGAAATGCACTTTCAGACTGATTCATTGCAGATGGAAGGAATTTTATCAAGAATAGTATCGCATGTTGTACTCCGACGCCTTGATGTTTATATACTAATATTCTGATATCGAGTGCCAAAAATGCTCTTTAAGGTTTACCACACATTCAATGCGTAACTCATGAAAGGTTGATTTAACGTCATATATATGCGTTCCGTTTATATAATAACCAGGAATGATACATACACTTTTGTTTCTCTGAGTGTAGAGAAACTCTAATTGTTACACGATTGAAAGAACCTCTTTAAGTCGAAATTGTGTTAGCACGGGTCAGGATCTATACAAAAACGTATGAACTCTGTTCTGGGGCGAGTCAGATAAAGGAATCAAAATGAAGTAGAATTACAAGTTGGTAAAATACCTTCAAAAAATTTTCGAGAAATTGCAATATTATTACAATTTATTCTAGTGCTTATTTTAAAATATTTCCTAATATTAGATAATAAAAAGCCTCGTTAATCTTTATTTTAGATAGAAACTAATTTTTAAAAATCTTTATTTATATTCTGAAACATTGTAATCACATTTCCTTCGTATAGGGGAAACGGCAATTGAAGTCACTTGCCCTTTTTCTACCACTATATTAAATTCTCATATTTTTTCAATATCAACACTGTTGTGTTGTGTACATAATTGTTAAAAAATGTCTTGTGACCCTAACTACCCTACTTTATACTATTTTGTATATAATAACCTAATAATATATTATTAGGTATATAATAACCTAACCCTACTTTATTATTTTGTTGTTTAATGTGTTAGTATACTGAGGTTTAAATAAAAACAATCACATATATTTCCGAAAAAATATGGGTAGAACATTTATTATAACCTCCTGACGATTGACTGTGGGTACTTTCTTTCTTTTCCCCTGTCCTTGTAACGGGCAGAAACAAGAAACAAGTGAAAATGCCTCGATTTTAAATCTTCCGTTCGATAAAAGCATTTACCTGAATGATTTTGATAAAATATGTATTGTTTACAAAATATTAACAAAGATTAACTGTGCATGGCTCATCAGTAACAAGAGATCTGCTTGTGTTTAAGGCGAATCTGGTGTCTCTATCGGACCTATACCGCTACTCCGTACCCAACTACCTTAAAAACTTCGTCAAAAGCACAAACATTATAGTTTAGAAGCCATGGTTCTTCAATTAAATTGAAACTTATGCAAACGATAGTCGCTTAAGGATATAGTTTATGAAAAAAGATTTTGCTGGAAGTGCACGTCTTCGACTGTTCGCAGTCAAAATTGTCAAAAACCCGTCCACACTGTTAAAAATAGTATTAAATTCAAAATAACAATGTATATTAAAATTAATATCTCAATAGGTATTCATGTATCTCAATATACTCATATACACTCATGATAATCTACCTACAACCCACTGTACTCACATTAAATTTCTACCATTCAGGGCAACTTTTGGAAAGAGTTTCACATATACGAAGGTGGTCCCAGAAGTACCCGACCTAACAAAGAAAACACAAAAAAATTGGAAAAAATACATTCATTTCTCTACGCAGTCCCCTTTTAGCTCGATACACTTTTCCCTCTGAAACAAATACTCAAAAACGTAGAGTCTTCAAACTTCTAACTTAAGTTTTATAAGGTTGTTTGATTCCGAAAAAAAAAAAATTTCCAAATTGATTGTGTTTTCTTTAATTCTTTAGGTCGGGTACTTCTGGGACTTAATCATAGAAATCAATTCAATCGCCAAATTCTGGATTATTACTTCAATTGCGAATATGTGATAAGATTTAAAGAAATAAGAGCACTTTGAGTTTTCAAGCACACTGCTATACCAACCTGTATATTATATTTAATATAAAGTGTACAGCTGCTCATATTTTAATTTATATTAAATTTCAATTACCGTGTATGCAAATGACTTCATATACATTTGTATTAAATTTCATACAGATTTTTCTAACAGTGCACTTCGACAGTCGAAAATGGTCGTCATCGACTGTTGGAAAACGGCATCAATCGTCATTGACTCTCGAGAATCCCTTATAACGTGTTTAAAATTTGAAGTAAATCGAATGATATCTTGAGGTTGGGCTGTGTCGAAATAAAATAAAAAAGTTTTTAATCGCAGATTTTTTGAAAAATCGTGAATGTTATTTTTGTTTCTCAATATGCATAATATGCCTAATATTTACCATTTTTCTTCAGATCCTTTTAGCTTATACAGAAGAAATAAAATTTTTTTTTGTGAAGACCTGAAAATGACAAAAAATCTAGAGTCTCTAAAAATTATAAATAATTTTTTCAGCATGGAAAAACATTATTATGTTCAAAATCTATTTTCAAAAAAATTAAGAAGATCAGATCGTTCAAAATGACGAAGTAATTTCAAAAATTCAATAATGCTGAAATCTAGTTCTCGCACTACGCAATTCTCTTACGATACCTCTGCGGCGACACTAATCATCTCGAGTACAAGGTCACTCATGTATTTTATATGGATGACCTGAAGATCTATGCTTCAGGTGCTAGCAATTTCAACTTGCTTGATATATCGTCAAGGAGTATACAGGAAAGATGGGTATGGACTTTGGATTGGATCCTGAGCTTGTGGATATGGGTGTTATTAGACATCTTGACACTGGGCGTACCTCAAAGCCGCATTCAGGACGTAACATCAGTGAAGGAATCTCTTCGAAGCAGGTACAAGCATCTCCTTCGACAGATTTGGTCTTCAAATCTGTCAGCGTTGAACAAGGTATCTTCGACTAACATGCTTGCCTTCCGGTTCTACTCTACTAGTTTAGGTGGTTCAATGGACGGAGAACGAGCTTACGGCCCTTGATATCGCTACGTGATCAATTCATCTGTTCTGTGATTATACATCTCACGTCGTCAAGGCGAGCGCAGTCTTCTGATTCTCCAATGTCTTCATAACCAAATTCTTCTGAGTACAGCTTACATTGTTGCAAATGGCAGAGATCCTATCCCAAAATTGGTCAGAAAACACAAGATCATTAACAAAGGAGCATTCCTTTACAAAGCCGTGAAGCAGGCGTGAGAAAAGTGCATTACTCCATCCAGATGCCATACTTCTAAAAGCTGAAGTCAAGAAAGCAGAGTTTGACAAATTCCACCAACGGAATGAAAATGTAAGAAAATGCACGAAAACTTTCACAAAAATGAATTTCCCTAGATCATTAGGACTTAATTGAGGTACAGAAGGTTTCATTTTCGCATGCCAGAACGGTGTCATTTTCACCTTTGTATAACGTGACCGCATTTTACGTCAAGAAGTTCCCAGAGATAGGTGCAGAACGTGTCGTGTATACGCTGAGTACCTAGAAGACATACTATAAGGGTGTTCTCGGCTCTGGCCATCTGCTATCTAAAAAATGGCACCGGCTCCCAGTAGAACCGCGGTGAATCACACATATGGCCACGTCTCACAACCGTGAGATGGGTGATCAATGGGTGTCAATAGATGGTCCACTCCGAGATATCCTCACGAAGGGAGGCATCCATTTCAGCCAGATCTTGGGGCTTAGGAGGAACCTGCATGTTAATGTTCCTCCTTGTCCTGAAATCGCTATCGTCTCTCAGAAAGTGTCTGCTTCGCGCGGTTGGTCTTAATGTCGCTTCCTCATGTCGCTCCGCATACATATCCATTCTTCAAGAGGAAGGCACGTTGATTTCGCAAAGACTGATGCGATACGTTCTGAAGCTCTGGGTGTCTCTGTCACCACAGGGTGTACATACGCGCCATAAAGCCTCTGTGAGCAGGGATAATGCTGGCATCGTAGCAGTCTAGAAAGTCATCTTTGAGTTAATTCGTCCACTCAATGTGGACTTTTAGACGGTTCGTCTTCGTGTTTCCATCTAAATTATTTTCAGCTCCCCGAACTCTATGATGATCGGCACTGTTTGCTGATCGATTGTCGGGTGCTCTGCGCGTTCGATCATTTTGAACCGCATATACAACTTTTTGGTTGTTTGGTGGTGATATTGTTGTTCCCACGAGCAGCTAGGGAAAGGGTTCGTCCATCCATGTAGAGCCCCGCATGCAAGGATAAGGCTGCATACTCTGAGAGGTCGCCCGGTACCCAAAGTCACAATTCAAGACACCTCGCCCAGGTGCCATTCAGCTTTTGGCATGGTTGTTACGCTTCCGCTTAGGGGTTATTCGTTCGGGACTATCGCTGGACAATTTTCCACGACTACCTATTAATTATTATAACCATATCCAGCAGAAACCCTTGGTACAGGGACCCTCTATACACAACCCAAGGACGCGTTCGGTGGCTTTGTTATAGGCCAGGATAAGAAAAAATTTTATTCTATACATAAAAATAATGTTTTTTTCAAATTATTTAAATTATTATTTAAATAAACTTACGCAAAGACACCATTTTACTTAAAATCTAATTTTTTTTTTGTAAACTAAAGTGCTTAAAAGACGTGAAGTTTTTTTTCATTCATTCTTTTTAGCACGTCTTTTATAACATAGAGAGCATAAGAATCTGAAAGGGCACATTAAAATATTAAAAATTGAGACTTTGGTGCGTCAAATAGTAAAAAAATATTTTTCATGAGTAATGAATTATTGTGTTGTTAGAGATTTCTCCATAGTTTTTTGTAAATAAAATTAGTATTTTTTCTCAAATTACAATAACACGAGATTACTACTTTATAGAAGTTCACGTTCTTTTTCGTCGGGTGTGTCATTAGGTTTAATCCTTAAACTTGTGTGATTACGGTTGTGTGTACTCGACAATATATAAATATGTCCACAAAATACGGCCCTGAATTAATTTCCGCTTACTTGAGGCATTTCATTCTACCATGATGTTTCTCTAATGATTTTCTGCAAAAAACGCTAATAATACTTGTTTGATAATAATAATTTGTATTAATAATTATAAATTAATAGTACTAACTGTTTTTCCATAAAAAAATTGAACCAAGTAGGGGATACTATCCTAGGGTAATTGGATATTATACAATCACGAAAGAGTTGCACGAATATTTGTCTCGATCTAATTTTCCCACGCTTCCTACTATTGATGAATGATTTTCGAATAGAAATATATAGTTAAATGAAACGTTGAAGTTTTCCATACTACACATTATTTTTCTTAATTTCCAAAAAGTACAAATTGTAGTGATCTATTCTAGAATAGGATCCCCAACTTGGTTCCATTTTGTTATGGAAAAACAATTATTACTATTAATCTGGAATTACTGATAAAAGTGATGTTCTGTGGACATATTTAAACATTGTTGAATACACACAACTTTAACCACACAAGTAGAAGTGTTAAACCTAATGACACACCCGACGAAAAAGAGGGTGAACTTCTGCAGAGAGGCGTGTTATCTCGTATTATTGTGATTGGAGAGGAAATAATTTGATTTGCAAGAACTATGGAGAAATCACACACAGCACAATAATTCGATAATCAAAAAAAAATTGTTACTCTTTGACGCACCAAAGTCAAATTTTTTAATATTTTGATGACACAACAATTTTTTACGTCTTTCTAGGACTTTAGTTTAAAAAAAATTAGTTTTTATGTAAAATTGTGACTTTTTTATTTACGACCAGAATTTTTTATCTTCACAAAATATTTTTTTAAATCATATGTCATATTGATATGAACAAACTTGTACAGGGGGAAATAATTCTGAAGGTAACTGTAGAAGTATTATTGAAATATGTCGACAAAATCACTGTTTTCGAACTTTCAAACTTCAAATAATTTCTACTAACGGATGATATCGTTTTAAAAATCTTTAAAAAATCACAGATATCTATTTTTATAATTAGAATAAAATTTTTCCTATCCTGATCGAAAAATAAAAAAACTGATTTTTTCGACCCATTTTAATAAATATCTGCACTTTTTCAAACCGGAAAATAGAATTTTTTTATAAGAATCCGCAGCCGAACCTGCTCCAATTTTAGATTATTGTCATTTTGACTTTCGAGTTAGTCTTTGAACCTGGATAACTTTTTCAATCAAACTTTTATGAAGTCCATTCATCAACACTTTAGCTCGGGAGTAAACTTTTGTTTCTCATCTTTCAATAGTGATTTGGATTTTACAGAATGTTTTGTTTAATCCTCTGGGAAATACCCATTTTATTGATTATCTAGTAGGAAAACCTTTATTGTTTGCAGAGTTTTTGAATTTTTCTTCAGTTTTAATTTTTTCACATAACTGGAAGTCGAAAATTCTTCCCAATTTTTTGCGGATTTCAATCGATTATTTTCTGAAAGATAATTCCTATTTAATTCGCCCTTGTTTTTGGAAAAAATTCTTAACATCGGTGTGAATAGAAGAAGAATTTTTCCGGGTATTTGAAACCTTTCCATTGACCAAAATGCACTAGAAAAAAATTCCCCAAGACCCAGAAATCAAAATTGGAAATGCAGCGAATTTTAAAATTTCTCATTTTGGTTTTTGATACACTTATATTTATAACCTGGAAATTATCAGTCTTCTGAGAACGTGTGGACTGTTTAACGTAGAAATTCGCTAGAAAAAAATCGACAAGGCCCAGGAGTTGAAATTAGAATTGCAGCTTTTCAGAATTTGGAAATTTGTATGTAATAGAATTATTGTCCAATTTTTTTATTGTACATTTATATGCTTGAAAATTCCACACATGTTTGGAAGAATTGCTAAACAAGTAAAAAAGATAATTTCATTAAATACCAAAATTAAAACTGTGAAAATTCGCTGTATTTCCAATTTTCATTCCTCGGGCTTGGAGATTTTTTTGCTAGTGCATTTTTGTCACTGGAAAGTTTTCAAGTATCAGAAAAAATTCGTCTCTCATTTACAAAGATGTTAAAATTTTGTTCAGAAAACAGGGATAAATTAAATGTGAATTACCTCTTAGAAAATAGTTTATTGAAATCCCCAAAAAAATCAGCAGACTTTTTTGACATTCAAGTACATACAAAAAAATTTAAAAACTCTGCAAACAAGAAATTTTTCAAACATTTTTTCTAGCGCGGGTAACCATGCTGTATGGCTATCGATTTCAAATTAATCATACTTTTTAGGATCTCAATACGCTACTTTTTCGGGTTATAGTGAATTCGAATCCGATAATTTGTAATTCCCGACCCACCCTATTATCTAGTTCTATACTGCCACCCTTCAAATTACGTTCTACATATTAGTTATGTAAATGATCTTTGCCTTTTAAGTAAAGAGAGATGGTTATAAAATAAAAATTTTAAAATAAAAAATTCATTATTAAATAATGACAAAATAATTATTTCAAACAAAAGTCATATGTATCTCGTCTTGTTTTTGCAAAAATTGTGAATTTTTATTTTTCAAAACGACTGTCCCGAAAAATACGTCACTAACCAATTTTTCCGAAAACAGAGCGTATCAACTGTATTATGCTTCGCTGGCGTGTCGTATCTTCATTTAAAAATCCATAGAGTTACGACACTCTAGCGAAGTAAAATACAGTTGATACAGTCTGTATACGGAAAACTTTGTTAGTGGACAGTTGAAAAGAAAAAAATTCTTTCTCCTTTTCAAGACGCGTGTCATCTAAAATCCTTTGAAAAACAGCATATTTTTGCGGAAATGATTCTGTGACTTGAGCATGCATAGGCTGTCAGACTGGAAATAAATTCAGTCCGTGCCGAACTTCGTACTAACAAGGGAAGAGAGATGAGTTTTCTTCCATTCGTATTTTTCAATGAAAGTTGATTATTGGGCGATTTACTTGCCCAAGCGGCAAGACGCGCATCTTAAACAGATGCTAGAACAACAGGTTCTTTAATTATTATGTTTAATGAAAAACTTCTAACTTCAAGACATGCATAAAAAACGCGGCTTTTTGAGCGTGTGAAGTTAGCCCGACATTGCTATTTTCCAACCAGGGAAGAAAAACGTTAATGTCCGGCTCGCTTGACATAGATTCGAAAATCCACGATTCTTATCTATATGAAACGCTCGAAATTTCAAAGGAATAATTTCCTAGAAACTGGGTAAAAAATGCATCTCAGGGCTTAGGCAAATAAATCTCCTAGTCCTTTGAGCAGCAGGCGAATGCTGCAAAATGAAAAGGAGTAATTACCTGGTATGCACGTGTACCAAACACTATTTTTTGCAACACCCGACCAAAACAGTTTTTTTCATTCATATTCGCGAATAATTTTGTAAATATTAGCGCTAAAAGTTATTTTGAATCCTAACAATAATATACGACTCCCACAAAATAAAAAAAATTCTGTTGGACCTGTATAACCTAATTTTTTTTCATTATGCCATCAGGAGTTTCCTAACATCTGACAGAAAAATTCAAAAAATAATGTTGTTCTCTCTGTATACATGATTTTTTTCTGTTCCTCTGCTAGAAGTTTCTTAAGGAAAATGACAAAAAGTTCCAGAATCATCAACATTTTTTGTGCTTCATAAAATTGGCAAAAATTTCAAAAATTTTCTGTAATTTCTGGTATCCAGAAAGTTTTTTCTTTTTTCTTTTTCATCACATCAATGCCGGAAAAAATAATGTACGGGGTGCACTCGTGAACTTTTTTTGGCTCAAGGGCAAGAAATTTTTGCAGAAGAAGAAGTTGGCTTGCCTGCGGCTCACCTTAAGGTCCGTCTAGGGCTTGCCTTCGGGTCGCCTACGACTGCTCCTGCTGGAAACACCATCCTCGTCTAAGAAAACTGTTTTACGCGCCTGTTACATATAAACTGCTATTAACTGACTTGTTTTTCTCAAATATTAGTTCAAAATAGGTATTAAAATAACCTGTGATCGCGAACTATCATCAAATTATTTCCTTAAACAAAAAGTTAAGTACAAGAAGCATACAAATACAACTTTTCTAAAATATATCAATACAATAGTGTGATAGATATTCAGTGATTATAATGCATTTTATGCAGTAATTTAGTAGATATTCCTTTTGACTCCCTTTGAACACCGAACAACTGTGGGCAGCATTCCCCTATATTAAAGATGAAATACCAGAATCAAGAATGAATGGTTGTTCCGAACGAGATGAGGTGCCCGGTGGGAGCTTCCAGAACTCAGTATACTGTCTTTAACTGAGACTGGAAGTAATAGTCGCTACTTGCGTTCATCTGCCCACATAGTCGCCTTAAACTCTTGAATTATACAGGTTCTATGTTCAGTTCCCGTTTCCTTTATATATTTAACGAGAATTCTGGGTGCCCCTTCCGCGATAGGTATATGAGCGTCGTTTCAAAACTTCTTTACTTCACTTCCTTCGCTCGTATAGAAAGACGCTATTGTCCACCTTGGCGACAAGAAATTGACCTATTTTCACGAGAAACGAAGCAAGAACTTACACTTGAAACTAAAAGATTTTCAATTCAGAAAACTGATTACTACATTATCACAATATGAGAAGCGGTGAGTTCAAAATAGAAAATGTTCTTAGGTCAAACGAAAAATCGGTCTTTAATGACTTTTGACATGTAAGTATAAAAGAACGTTCACATATGAATAAAATAAATCTTATTGTATTATTTAATTTCCTTAGATACTATTTTCTTTTAATAAACAGTTGCTATTCTACAAAAACATCGAATAATAGTTTTATATACAGAATAAAAGTGATCTAAATAGTATATTTTGTCTAAATCTTGCTCAATTTTACACACACACACAAATTAAGAAAGGGTGAGTGTACATACAAAATAATTAGTTTATCAAATATTGACACTGATATTACCGAATTTTTCGTTTTACATTAAAAGTTTAGGCATACTCTGCTCCCTGAATAAAAAAAAATTCAAAGACTTATGGCTAATATAGTATAGTGTCAATGCATCTTTGCTCAAAATCCAATTTCCCAATATTTAGTTTTTCCTTGAACCTACGTTTCAAAAATAAAGTGGAAGATAGATATTTTATAGTTTTTTATAACTGAAAATAATAAATCCTTCATAGATAATTATTAGGGTAGCCTGAAATGGGAGACTTTCGGTTTTTTTATTATTTGCAACTGGGAACATGTTCATCATACTGAAGAAGTAATTGCCATTTTTTTAAAATAATTTTTATTTAATATTGAACTTTTCCTGGCCACCTTTGTTATTGTAAGTTGATGATACGGAAGTAGACCAGCATAGTTTATTCTCTTGGACTCAGCTTATTGGGATTGAAAAAGAGAATCAAAAGCCGACTTCTACCTGTACTAGTCTACTGCTTACTTTTCTGAACTTGCAGATATTTCTATTTTAGAGAAAATTATTATTTTTAATATTTAGAATTTTAAAGACATGAAATTATTGAAATGATTAAATTAATATTGAGAATAATAGCAATTTGTGATTCATCATTTTATTATTTTTATTTATTTTTATTTGAGTAAGTTAATGATGCAATAAACATATTAAAATTTATTTAATAACATCGTGTTATTCAATACATAAAAATAACAGTAATAAATACTCACTTCACTAACTGCCTACTTTTCTCGTCTTAGCGACATTTAGATTTCAATGCAAATTAATATTTTATACATACTGATATTAAGAATAATAGTAATTTGTGTTTTATAAATTTATTCTTTTGAGTTAATTATAATTGTGTAAGTAATTCAAATTAACTATTCACATATTTTTTAATAGAATACAATTATTTGTGTGAAAATTGAAACAAATAAATTAATGTTCGAAAATATTTAGTTAATAAGTATAATTTATGACTTTATTATTTTATTATCTATTTTATAATCTTATTGATTTTGAAATTCAAATTATACGATTTTCAAGAGGTCGCATTCTAAATCTATGTGAATCAACTGTTGCAATGTTCAGCGATAACAAACAATATTAGATTCTTTAAATAATTTATATGATGGATTCAAGCATAAAGAAAAAGAGATGTTTTTGTCTGTTAAGTCCGTAAGAAATTAATGACCTTGGCGTCTCCTCTACATAATATTAAGAATTATGAAAAAATGGCAATTAGTTCTTCAGTATATGGAACATGCTTTCAGTTGCAAATAATAAAAAATCGAAAGTCTGCCATTTTGAGCATTTTTTGCATTCATTTTGAAAAGGGCCCTTATGGCCGGTATAAAGTTACGTATAGGGTAATATGACAGGTACAATTCGCGGCATTTGAAGCCCGAAACGAACTCTTTGGGTAATAAAACGAGTCGCTGGGGAATTTTTGAAGTTGGAACTTCGAAAAACCGATTATTGATGGAAAAGCATCTAAAGTTGTTGGGTGTCATAAGCGCACGTGTTATACTTTTTCATCTAACATGAAATGTATGTGTTACAGGCAAAGTATATAATCCAGGCATTATGGGCGTTTACGATATTAGTGCTCAGAGCGCGCTCTGAGCTCGAAGGGGAGCTCAACCAATGAAATTCATGAGACTGCATGGCCGTCAGATTATATCCTATAAAGAGGTTGAGCTCCCCTTTGAGCTCAGAGCGAGCTCAGAGCGAATTGTCGTAAACGCCCTATATATAGGGGGAAGTCCCGTAACGCCGGACGGCACCTAATACCGGACACTCCTAGTAACTCTATACAGCAAAACGCATTAGGCATGAATATAGCAAGAATGGTTGCGGGGGGGTGTAGGGACGCAGGTTCACGCACCAGAGTTTATCAGTGACGCAGAATCTCTCGCCACGAGCGACGGTTTGTTGATTTAGGCGTGAAAACATTGCATCACCTAAGTTTTACGCCAGTATTACTACAATTTATTTTCAGTATTTTTGTTTGTTTCATGTAATTTAATTACCGGTTGTTAATTAAGATCCGGGAAATGAGACAATTTTAAATGGTTTTTATGCTCTATTTGACACCACAGTAGTAAAGTAGATAGTTCACCGTCCTGTAGTACCGGACACCAAGTAATCCCCTAATACCGGACAGTTATTTTATTAAGTGTTTCTTTCAGAGAACTCATATCGGTCCGCATCGGTATTTTATAAACAAAGCTTGACTAAGCAGACCTGGAAGAGACTGCGTTTTAAGATCTAAAATAGTTTGAACAATCAATCAAGAAATTTCTAAGTGTTCAAAATTATATCATTTTCGAACAATTTTAACTTAAAAACAGTACAATTTAGTGATTATAAGTTGTTTCTTGAGAAAACTAAATTGAAAAATGTCATTTACAAAATAAAATTAAAAAAAATGTAACAATGCAACTTTTAAAGTTTACATTCAGCACCTGTCCGGTACTAGGTGCCATCCATAAAAATTGTTTGTTTTTTTTCCAAAGTTTATGAAGAGTTCCTATATAATTTGATTACAGAAGTTGTATTTTGGTTACTTTTCATTCGTTTTATACTATATTAAGTTCACTAATTAATAAATAAAGTTACATTTTTCCTATTACTTTTTGTTTTTTTTTTCGTTTATCCTTAGGTGTCCGGTACTAGGGGACTCTCCCCTAATCCCTAGGCATTATATATAATGCCTGGCTATTTCAGGCAAAGTATGTAATCGAATATATATTATATACATTGCCTAGGCATTCTATATAATCCCAAGGCATTCTATATAATCCCTAGGCATTATATATATTGCCCGGCACGAGATAGGTAAAGTATAGAATCTTGATTTTGAATATAATGATGCAGTTAAAGAAGGGCATGATAAATGTAAGAATACTTACAGAATTCAACACACGTTTACCCGCTATTTATTAAGGGGTTATTTTACTATCTCAGATTTTAAAAATCGATTTTTTTTACATTTTTCGACAGGTTATATATTCAGAAATATCCAAATTTCACACAGAAATTCGGAGTCTTTCTATACTTTTGAGAACTTGGAGCAAAAGCGCGTAAAGAGCTGAGTGCTTGTAAACATCATAGCGTTCTTTCATTTTGTGCAGTTTCGTTTAGCGATAATGTTAGATATAAAGTGAAAGCGATTATCAAATCAGGAGGATGCATTCAAACAAGCAGAAGGAATATCATATGGAGCAGGCATCGCTGATTAAATGTAAGTAACTTTTTCTCACAATTTTTATGTTCCGAAAACTTTAAACGCGTTTTTCTCAAAGCGGTTTTTAAAATTTTCAATTTACCATAGTTAAATTAACAAAAAAAGAGCAAAAAAACACGATTTTTAAAAAAAATTTTGTTTAAACTGCCGCCATTTTGTTATTTTGCAAAATAAAAAAAAATCCGCTTTGTCACTCCAGAGCTATGGTCATACTGAAAAAGAAAATTCCTGATTTATTTGTTTCAGATGATGTTGACTGGAGATATCTTGCGCGCAGTGGACATGCCTTTTTTTTAGACACTTTGTTTATTGTTAAATAATACCTGAAATTAATAATAATTCTATGTGAAAAGATTGTGTTTGTAAACTTTGACACAGCATACATAAAAGCTGGACATTTTATTTAATTATATAAAGTAGTTGTTGAGAAAAAAATTCTTGAAAATCACCTGATTTTTTTTTGCCGAGATAGTAGAATGACCCCTTAAAAACACGGCATGCTGGGATGACATTTTGATTGACCCTGAACTTTGTTTGTGACACATAAACACTTATTGGTTTGACACTTTGTTTTGCAGGAATATTTAAAAAAACCTTGCCCGTTGAAAAATCTTGAATAGTATCATCAATTTTTAATTTACAATTTTAATCAGACTTTGACGTTTCTGTTTGAATAAAAGCTCATCAAGTTTTAAAGAGATTCGTGACAGGCGATTTTTTGAAAAAAACTTTGACCATTTTTTATTTAACAACAAAGTCGATTTTTTTTGAATGATCAAAATTGCTATGTTTTAAAGATTTTCACATTTATAAAAAAAAGTTCTTGAATCAGTGCAAAATTAGGGTGGTCCAAATTTATACCTGTACGGTCTGACATCACTTACAATGCCCGGGCAATTTGTGAAATGAGCAATTTCGTGCCAAATCATGAACTTTAGCACGGATTTCTCATGATAAAAAAATCTGCCCGCTTCGCGGGCACATTCTCATCGCGCGCTTCGCGCGCGGCTCGCTTCGCTCGCAAGTTTGAGCGCGCCTAGGGCGCGCAACTATTGGATCTCGCGCTTCGCGCTCGATCATATATTTATCTCGCGCTTCGCGCTCGATTATGTATTCACCTCGCGCTTTACGCTCGGTTGCTCTAGATTTTTCAACTTCGTGTTCGACTTCAATGAAAAGAAAAAGTTTGTTTCCAAATATTATAAAATTATCAAAACCTCTACATATTAAGTGATTGTTAAATTTGTTTTTATTTTAGACTGAAAAGGAACTTTATTTACTCAAGGTTCTATCGACCTTAAGGAACACATTCTCATCCAGACACTCGCGCTTCGCGCTCGATATTTGATTTGAAAATCATTTGAACCTTGCGTTCCACGCTCAGTTCTGTGCACCGTATGATAGAAACAAAAAAGTATGAACGCACTTACGACGTGCGATTTGGTAAATATACTGAGCGTGCACTTTGTGCTTCGTGTTATATGTTCTTCATATGCAAATTACTAAATTTGTATTTGATTTCAAATGAAAAATAATGATATAATTTAGGCGACAAATTTTATTCATTAAAATTTTATTTTAGCTTGTGTCGTTTTTAAAAAAAGTTAATTTTTTCATTTTGAATATATTCTTACAACAAAAATTGATTACAAGTTTGTAAATCTTTTTTGAATGCACAATTTTTGTTCATTTATCTGTTTTCGTACCTTGCATTGTTTTTTCAAAAATTTGATTTTTTTTTTACTGTCAATGTTATTTTCACGAATAAAACAAAAACTACGCATCCTATCGAAATATGATATACATACAAATTTGTACCTCTTCCTTGGATGAACAAATGTTGTTCTTGTCATTTTTTTCGTTGCTCATGTTATTCGTCTAAAAATTTGATTTTTCTATTTTCAATGCTGTTTTTTACGAATAAAACAAAAACTACGCGTCATATCAAAAAGTGAATCATAAGAAATTTGTAGATCTTTTTTGGGTGCACAATTTTGGTGGAATGATCTTTTCTCGTCTCTTGCATAGTTTCATAGAAAAATGGAATTTTTGATTTTTCATTATTTTTTTGTGCGATCAAAATTTGAATTTTTTATTTTTCAAAAAATTCAAAAAGTTGTTATGAAAATATTATAGGGTGTTCAAAAATCAACGTTTTTCTCCTCTGGACTTTTTTTCATATCGTGCGTTTTGCGGCTTAAAATGTACATTTTCGTTTGTTTTTTGGAATTTTGAAAATGCTATAACTCCAGTAATTTTTTTTTTATCATGAAAAGTCATTAGAATATTTTGTTCGTCATTTTGCGTACTACTAATAACCATACATAGAATTTTTAAATCTTCAAAAAATGTGGTCTCAAAAATTTTTTAAATGTGCTCACTTTTTGAATTTTCATCCAAAATAGCTGGTTAACGAACTCGTTTTTTATTTTTAGGCCATAAAAAAGTGTGCCAAAGCTCAATCAAATCTGATCATTTTTTCGAAAGTTATCGTGGCTACAGACAGACAGACAGACAGACTGACAGACAGACAGACAGACTACAGACAGACAGGCACCTTGGTGAAAACCGTTTTTTCTGGCTCAGGGGGTCTCAAAACGTGGAGATTTGATGAAAACCGACTATGTCAAATTTTACATAAAACCAATACCTTCTCATTAGAATGAGAATGTAAAAAGACTTTTTTTAAATTTTATTCAGAATCGTTAATATTAGGTAGGCCAAATTGAAATTCAACATTTGTCTTCACAATTAGCCATAAAATACGGATAAAAACTCATTTTTTAAATATCACCATCATAAGTTTATTTTGAAGGGTCCCAAAAAAAAACTTATATGTGAAAAATTTGATTTTGCCACTTTTTGGCGATAATTATGATTTTTTCGCGGTTCTTTTTTTGATACAAATGATTCATAATACAACTTTTCATTGATAATTAGATCTTTATATACATTATTTAAACAATTTATTATTGTTCTTCGCAATTTTTTCTTAGTATAAAGTTATGAGTCGCGGTTTCTTCCGAATTATTTCACGTATTATCAACTGTTCAGTTCGAGCGAACCAATAATACATTAAATTAAATAAGCATAATTGTTTTAACGAATTAATATTTTTTATAACTATCTTTTTTATTAATGATAGTTAGTTGCGGTTTTTGGACTATAAGTTGAAAATTGTAGAAAAAACCCGCAACTATCTGGCATTACCAGATTATGTACCAGGTTATGAAAAATAAAAATTTGTTAAAAAACATGCGATATGTTAATTTGCATCCATTATTACCTAACACTAATTGAAAAGTGGGAAAAAGGTTGAATATTTCAGAAAAAAACACAACTTTCTAGCATTATTCAAAGTAATATTATTAAAACTAATACTAAGTTGTTTAAGCAAATATTTTTGTCAACATGGATTAATTATCACCTCACTCTAATTGAAAAGTTGGAAATAAGTTAGAAATTCGGAAAAACTGTGACTTCCGAACTCTATTCTAAGTAGAAATTCCTAAAAACTATAATAAATTGTGTAAAAAAATAAAATTAACATCTAATTATTGATAGAAAGTAGTATTTTATGCATTATAAATGATTAGCGCTGAAATCTCGCAAAACCCAAATTTTCAACTACGGGGTCTCTTTGGGACCATATAAAACAGACTTCTGCGGGTGATATTTAATAAATAAGTTTTTATTCGTATTCGAACAAATGAAATTTGAAAAAAAATTCCAATGCATTTTCAATTATTTCTCGAAAACTAAGGAAGATCCCATTTTTATATTTACAGGGATTTTAGAGCACATCGTAAACTATCTTAAAACAATTTCTTAAAGAAAATCAAAAGAAAAATTCTTGTTCTCAAAAAATATATTTTTTTAATTGCGTCTTATTATGAATAATTAAGAAAATACAACTTAACTATCTTTAAAATCACCAAAGTAATGAATGTTTCAAAAAAACGAGAAAAACAGTTCAAATGGAGAATATTTATTACACACTTTGCCTGGACTCTTTTGGGCATGACATATAATGCCTAGGCAATCTGTATAATAGAGAGTATTACATACTTTGCCTGGACTCTGTTGGCATTATATATAATGCCTAGGGATTATATATATTGCCGGATTATGTACTTTGCCTGTAACATATGCACTTCTGGTTGCTTTTTGGACATGAGCAAAGTGTCAAGTGATTCAGTATAGATCCTAATATCCTTTTCCAATCAAACCCAAAAATAATCATTTTGACCCTGAATTAGAAAACGCGAAAATCTCATGAACTAGAACCGGCCGAAGGGCCCCTTTCGTGCGGACGCCCACAAGCTTTATCTACTTATTATTATACTAGATTGGGGATTACACTTTGTGGTCAAATTCTCGCGATTGCAATAAAGAATAAAGATTCTAAAGACTTGTTTGTCCAGCGTTAAAAATTTTAAGACTTTCTGTCGATCAAAGTGATACTAACTCATCTTCATTTAAAATGCCGCGGTTTATAGAGTTTTCCAAGTTTTTCCAGAACTCAGTTACTACATTAATTGGTCAATTCAAGATAACCGTAGAAATGACGGGGGCATGACCCCGCTATAATTCGACGTCACACCAACGCAACGCTACAAGCATCTGTGTTTCATTCGTCAAGAACGATCTTTATCTTTACTCCTACTTTTAGAATCTTCCTCGAAACCATTCCACCTTCTTCCGTATACTTTCTGCGTCGTTGGCATTTTTATGACACGTCGTATTTTCTGACTTTATGTGTTTGCACAATTACACATTATGCAGAAATGTAACAGCCAGCATCCTGACATTTGTAAAAATTTAATGTCCCCTTGTAATCTCATTTACTTTCCAGAATTTCTGTGTTATTCTAAGTAATAAATATGCAGGTGCATCCTTGACTTCAGCAATAAACAAAAAACGTATTTTTTTATTCGATAAATCCAAGAACATTCCTTAATCTTTATTATAATTTTATAGTTCACAATTTATACAGAGATAAAGTATGAAAGGAATATTATGAAAAATTTAGCATAACTTTCAGTAGGACAAAGACCGTTTTTTCAGCAAATAGGTCAAAGTTTTACTAATACTGGTTAACAAAATCTGTCTGCTGCGCGGGCACATTATCATCGCACGGCTCGCTTCGCTCGCAAGATTGAGCGCGCCTGGGGCGCGCGTCTGTTAGATCTCGCGCTTTGCGTTTGTTAATGTATTTTCCTCGCAATACACGCTCAGTCTTTATACTTAACCCACATTTGTGTACAGACGTTTAAAAATTATGAGTCAAAGCATCGAAAACTGTTATTTGGTGATTGTGAATTCTCTTTTGTTGAAGCTCCTTCGGCTTTATTTTTTAACAGATTCTCATCACATATTTCGTGCTTGGCACTCATTGTTTTTCCAAATTGCGAACTTTTCTACATATCAAATGTATTTTATATTTATTTTTGTACGTTTTTCCGGGAATGCCTATTCAAATATTGCAAAGTAAAGCACAAATTTTATTTTTCATGAATACTTTAATATTTGTTCTTTATTTTGTATTAATTTTTATTCTCAGCTACCCTGAAAAACTTCAATGAATCTATATTATTACAATTCATCACTTGTAGGAAAAATGTCTGGGTATGCTTGGTGGAGCTAGACCAACGAAAGGTTAGACAGTCTGAGACTCTTTGTAAGATCGCGTTTAGACTCGGAGGTAGAGAAGAGCAACGAAAGGTTGGTCAGTCAGGTACTTAATGAAACATTGGGTTTTAAGGCAAGTAAGAAAAACGTACATAGGTTCCTACATACGTCTAAAAATGTGAGGCAGGGGTTGTAGAATAATTATATATTTGCAAAAAAAAAATAGTTTTATATATTATCACTGCACTTAATTTATTTGTGAAGTCACACAATTGCACATACAGTCACTTACAAACATAATAGCACGCTAAAACGCTTTGAAAAATTGCACCCGCTGGGGATTCGAAACCTACCTAAACTACCTAAACCTGAGCCGATAAACCTAATCTACTGCACCGCTAGTCAACAGAGTCATCCAACGGTTTAGATCTTGCCGACAAAATCTGAGCCAAGCTCTTTCGCTGAAAAGCCAGGGCTACTGGAGTAATACATTTTTCTATTTTTTCGTTTTACACATTTTATGTGAATAGGTGGATTTAAAAATGTTCAATTAAAATATTTTAATGTAGTTCAATTTAATTTTAATAGTTACATGTTTTATTTAGATATTCCATTAATTTGTGATTTCTGTTCAAATTGTAAAGCTCCTAAAGTTAAAGGATGTATTACTTTCAGACGTATTATAGGTAAAAAATATTTAATTTTCGATAAGAGTTTTCAGCATAAGAAACAGAATCTGATGATTCTAGTTCTCGCAATATCATTTATTTAAAGTTTGGAAGCGAAAAAATAAGCAGCAACTACAAATACTTCCTTGGAACATTCAAGTTAAAAAATTCTTCTAAATAAAAATACTTGAACCTGATATATTCTAACTTTAAAGTTGAATGTGAACATTAAATCGAAGGCTGGTTGAAATTAGACGAAATAAGTCTTAGAAATGCCAAATTTTAAACAATAATATAAGAATGCACATTATAGGTATAATATAATACATTATAATAAAACGTATAATAGTATAATAAATTACAAACATATCAATGCAAAGTGAACAGTGTTTGCCAAATAATTTTTTTATTTTATTTCTGAAAGAATACTTAAAAAACGTATGTGGAAATCTCATAGACCGAATCCATTTCGAATCAGGCAGGTTCTACACTTGAAGCCACAGAATCTCTCGGGAACGAAATATGCTGTTTTTGAGAGGAATTCAGGCAATACTTATCATTCCCATTTGCAAAAAAAATTTTGAATTTTGTTTTTCAAAAAACCCCAATTTTTTCTTAAAACCTTTGTAAAAAAACTTTGTACTCACTTGAGATAATTATCATTTTTAAAATTTTGGTAGCTCTTATTACCTTCTTCTGTAGGCACACAAAAATATAAAGAGGTTAAAAATTAACAAAATGGCGGCGGTTTTTCTGAAAATATTAAAAGTCGATTTTCTAACAAAAACATCAAACTAAATAACTTTTGTGGCCAGAAGAATTTTGCTTTCTTCATAAAATCAAATTTTCTAAGTTTTCTAACAAACAACAATAGATGCATCAATCCCTCTAGGCTGAAATTTAATTTTAATTTTGTGTTAAATGTTATGTTATTAAACAATTGGAAAAAAAGCAGATTTTCCAATGTATTATTTTTTATCTTCGTGTAATCCAGTAAGGTACAACAGAAATCAATAGAAATTGATGTACAGATACAAATATCATAAGAATAAATGATTTAAGCAAAAAATTCGCTGTTATAAACAAATTTTATAGACAAATATACATTTATAGAACTTTTATAGCATTAAATATTTTCTCTCCATGAAAAATCATCTTTAAACACACCACAATGTTATTTCACATTACAAATATTGTTAGGTATAAGTATGATTCATTGTTATTAACAAATTTTATCAACAATTGCATTATATTCGTGTGTTTTTACAGAAAAAAATAATTTGTTCACGAAGACTAGCTGCTGCAAATGACTCTGATATTATCTAGCTGAGAAGTTTTTTTGTTTTAAGCAATTAAAATTGTTATTAATGAATAATATAAATAATTGCATTGTATTTTTGTGTTTTTACAGGAAAATATTATTTTTTCACAAAGCCTTGCTGCCAATGACTGTACGAAGATAAAAAAAATATATATTGGAAAATCTGATTTTTTTCGAATTGTTTAATAACATAACATTTAACACAAAATTTAAATTTAAATTCGGCCTTGTGGGATTGATGCAGAATTTTATGCAGAGTATTTTCTTCTTTCAAACTATAAAATCGACCAAAAATTACGACCTCTAGCTTAATTTGTCCGCAAAAATCCGAGAACAGCGACTTTTTTCCCAGCTAAAAACTTGCTTATTCGTCTGTCCAATCTGGCGAAATGGAGTTTAAAAACACAAGTACGCTCGAAGTAATTGCAATAAATGACAAAAATAATGTGAAAATTGTTATCTTTTAGCTTTGGCCTAATAATATGGCATGGTACTGTGATTGTCCATAGCAATACATTTTAAACAGGATTCGCTAAATAAGGTGCCTTTAACATAAGGTACTTCAATGCAACGACTCAAACTAAAATCTATTATTATTATTATTATAGATTAGCAGTTCGAACTCGAAAGTTCATTGCCTCATCTACCCGAGACCGCCACACATCTCTGTCTTGTGCATTCTCCATCCAGTTTAGGTAATCATGTCCTAGTTCTTTTAGATCATCCCTTACATTTTTCTCCCATCTGTTTCTCGGTCTGCCTAGGGGTCTCTTACCAGTCGGCCTCCCTCTTAAAACTTGCGCCACTGTTCTTTCATTGCCCATTCTTGCTACATGTCCCGCCCATCTTAATTTACGCGCTTTCATTACTCCATTAATATTTGCTGACCCGTAGAGAGCGTGCAGCTCATCATTATGCAGTTTTCTCCACTCGCCGGTCTCTTCGTCCCTTTTTGGACCATAGATTTTTCTAAGTACTTTATTCTCGAAAACTCTAAACCTATTCTCTTCTCCTTTCGTCAGAGCCCACGTTTCACACCCGTACATGACGACCGGCATTATTATCGTTTTGTAAATTCTTACTTTGATGTTTCTAGATAGCGATCGCGATTTTAGTAGCGTGTTTGCTGCATAATAGTACCCATTGCCAGCGTGTAGCCGCGCATTGATTTCCGTTTTAATCTTATTTTCGCTAGTTATAATAGACCCGAGGTATTTAAACTCGTTAACCCTTTCGAATTTCATATTTCCGGCCATTAGATCCCCGTCTTGATTACTTTGTCCGGACCTGACGACGGTCATATATTTTGTCTTCGATTCGCTAACTTCCAAGCCAATCTCTTTGGCTTTTGCGATCAAGATTTCTGCATTTTTAGCTACCGTTTCTTTATCATCCCCTAGTACGTCGAGATCATCCGCATATCCAAGAATTTGTATTACCCCATTGAGGGTAGCACCGGTCGGATTCGCCTGCACTTGCCTAACCACGTATTCTAAAACTAAGTTAAAAAGGACGCACGAAAGTGCATCGCCCTGTTTCAGACCATCGCGGATCGAAAACTCTTCAGATAAACTACCGTTTACGCGTATTCTACCCTTACTGCCGCTTAAGCAAATTTCGATAAGTCTAACCAATTTTCTTGGCACACCCAAGAACTCTAGGATCCAGTACATTCGCGCGCGTATAATAGAGTCGTAAGCTTTTTTAAAATCGATAAATAGCTGATGTACTGCTTCTTTAAATTCCCATTTCTTTTCTAACAGTTGTCTAATTGTAAACATTTGATCGCTTGTAGATCGGTTTCGGCGGAATCCACACTGGTAGTCCCCAATGATTTCCTCGGCAAAAGGAGTTAGTCGACTTAGGATAACATTAGACAGGATCTTGTAGCACGAAGGAACAAGTGAAATTCCCCGATAGTTGTTACAGTTAGTTTTATCGCCTTTTTTAAAGATGGGAATAATGATAGAGGTATTCCATTCTTCCGGCATGCGTTCTGTTTTCCAAACTGCGCGTATCAATTTACAAATTTGCCTTGTGAGGCAAGGGCCTCCATTTTTTATCAGTTCTGACGGTAGGTCATCGATGCCCGCGGCTTTGTTATTTTTCAACTTCTTGATGGCCATTTCTATTTCTATATCAGTACGATCGTTAATTAATAGATCAGCAGTGTGGATTTCGCCGAGATTACCTTCAACGGGGGCTTCGCGTACATTTAATAGTTTATCGAAATAATCTTTCCATAAATTCAGTCTCTCTGTCGCATCGGCTACTAGATTGCCATTTTCGTCCCTCATTACTTCCGTTCTACTTTGAAAGCCTTTCCTTATAAAATTGATTCCCCTGTACATCTCACGCGGGTTATTTTGTTTATTATGCGCTTCTATTGCTAGTATTTTATTCTTTTCCCACTCCCTTTTCTTGGATCTATAAAGCCTATTTGTACTTTTGCTAATCTCGAGATATTTCTTATGTGTTTGATCGCACTTATTTTGTAAACTACTTAGTCTGGCCTTCCGACGTTTCTCAAACCAGAGTTTGCACGCTTCGTCAAACCATGGTTTGCTTTTGGTTACTTTCTTAAAACCTATCGTAAGTTTCGCGGCTGCCTTTATCGCCTTTTTCGTATTGCTCCACAGGGTTTCCGGGTCCTCCTCGTGATTATTGTTATCGTCTCTCTGTTCTTGGAGAGCGTCGAAACTATTAGAAATCTCAACTTGATAATTTAATGTTTCTGTTGCTGTTTTGAACTTATCTATATTGAAACGAACTGTTGGCTCTATGCGGCTTGTTTTCTTACTTAACGCTAGCCTAGATCTTAGTTTTACTATCACGAGAAAATGGTCTGAATTTAAATCCGCTCCCCTATACGATCTTATATCGAGAATGTTTGTATGACGTCTTCTGTCAATTAGAACGTGATCAATCTGATTGTGAGTATTACCATCTGGTGATGTCCAGGTTGCCTTATGTATATTTTTATGCTTGAAATATGTGCTTTTGACAACGAGGTTCTTTGAAGCTGCAAAGTTTATTACTCTGGTTCCATTATCATTACTGACGTCATGCAAACTTTCTGATCCTATTGTAGGCCTATACATTGGTTCTTTTCCAATTTTCGAGATGAAATCCCCCAATACTATTTTTGCGTCAAACGTTGAGAACTTTAAAAAACCTGCTCGATTGTTTCATAAAAAAGATCTTTAGTGTCTTCGTCTTTGTCCTCGGTGGGGCAGTGCACATTGATTAATACGTGTTTGCTGAAATTACCCTTTAGTACAATGTATGATACCCGGTCGTTAATGAATTGCATGTCGATAAGTGCTTGCGAAATTCGTTTATTAATAAGAAAACCAGTCCCCAGTCTTTGCCCCTTAGCTCCTCCCCAGTGCAAAGTATAGTTATCCCTAGAAATTGACGCGAAATCGCCCGACCAGCAGGTTTCTTGTAGTGCTATTAAGTCAGTTTTGTATTCAATTGCTATCTTAATGAGTTCGCTAAATCGGCCAGTTTTTAGACTACGCGCGTTTAGAGTTCCCACCCTTAGATCTTTAACTGTAGTTTTTTGATTTTGCAAGTTAGCCATGGTAGTTTCAAGATAATCCGCACGTTAGGATCCTATTCCGATCGTAGGTGAGTCCACTGTCCCAGGAGTGATAACCCCCATACCTCCCTAGGTCTAAGTATGGGAGCTTTCCGACTCTGACAAGGACCATGTCAACTTTTCGTCAGACACATTACAGTTTCATCCTCGTACCCTAACGTCCCCCTGCAAGGCAGCGCGCCTACTGGCATCAATACCCCTTTGGCCCTATGCAGGCGAATCATTCCACACATCCCTTGCGGGCAGTGTCATCGCTGCAGTGTCCAATGGGCAGCAGGATTTTTCCCTTACAAGATTTTTAGTTTTGGTTCGGGTAGAGTTTCTAGGTGGGTACACGCTGCACCTTTGCTTGCCAGAACCCACCCATTGTGTATGAACGCGAATAGGTGGGTCCCCCCAAGCCATGGTTGTCGTGTACCTATTTTTGCCAGTGCTAGATTCACCACACCCACGACTGGCTCCTATCGGCTGTCCGCGACTGCTTATTCTTGTATTCGCAGTTAACCTTGGGGGCTGTTCAGCCTTACGGGCCGTTCCTCTATCCGCAACCTGAGGACGCGCTACGTAGTGGTGATAGGAAACCCACCGAGTAGAAACTAAAATCTATATATCACATTTAATTGTATTTGTACACTAAACACTTATTTATAGATATTGAAATAATCAGATCCAGTAACCACAACTTAACAGTTTAGAAGGAGTACCCTTCTAACAAGTTGAACATTGTAGGCCTTAGCGATGACGAGAGAATTATTAGACTAGAAAATGATTGTAGAGATAAGAACAGAGAAGTAAAAATACTAGTTGCAGAAAGCAATGCTAAAATCAGAGCGGAAGATTAGTCTATTAAATTTTTTCATATCTTGTGTCGTTTTTCCAAACATTAAATTTCTCATTTTTAATGTTATTTTTTGTGATTAACACAAAAGCTACGCATTCTAATGAAAAAAATTAATAAAAAATGCATAGCTCTTTTTTGGGCGAACAAATTTTGTTTCTCAACTTTTTTTGGTACCTTGTGTCGTTTTCAAAAAAAAA
This sequence comes from Andricus curvator, assembly GCA_932195095.1. Taxonomy (NCBI): domain Eukaryota; kingdom Metazoa; phylum Arthropoda; class Insecta; order Hymenoptera; family Cynipidae; genus Andricus; species Andricus curvator. The sequence continues at coordinate 259,938 of CAKNYM010051288.1, forward strand.
AATTTCACTGTTTTTTTACAATTAAAAGAAAAACTACGCGTCCCACCAAAAAATGATGAGTTAACATTCTTTAGTTCTCCTCAGGGTCAACAACTTTTGTCTTCTAATTGTTTTGTTAACTTGTGTTGTTTTTACAAAAATTTAATTTTTGGATTTCTCATTTTATTTTTCACGATTAAAAGAAAAACTACGCATCCTATTAAAAAATGATTAGCATAAAATTTGTAACTCTTTTTTTTAATTTATTTTTTTTCGTATCTTGCATAGTTTGAACGCAAAATGGAAATTTTGATTTTTCATTATTTTTTTTTATGGTTAAAACCAGAACGTTCAGTCATAAAACGCTGGTTAACGAACTCGTTCTTTCTTTTTGGTCCCTAAAACTGTGTGCCAAATTGGAACCTAAGCCGATCAGTATTTTAAAATATATCTGGTATATAGACAACGACAACGACGACAATAACGACAACAAAAACATCAGCGACGACAACAACGAAAACAACGACGACAGACGGACAGGCACCATTGTGACACCTGTTTTTTATACTCAGGGGGTCTTGAAACGTGGAAATTCAAAGAAATCCGCGATAGTCAGTTTTCACATAAAACTAATACCTTCTCATTATGATGAGAATGTAAAAATAAGTAATAAATAAGATGAAAGTTTTCGTTTTCTTATTCGTTGAATTTAAATTTAATTTGGGATCACAAATCAGGAATCATCGACTGGAAGTGGGACACTCGGCTACGACTTGGAATAATTCGACGTTTAATTATCAGCGCGCAGGGGGCAATAATCGTTGCTAATTTTGTGTCGCGGATAGCTTGCCGTCCCAAAACCGCCCAGTTCTACTGCCTCAGTGGAGTAGGTACTGTCGCCACCAGCCGGCAGGGCGCAAGCGAAATGAACTTTATCACACAGCTGTGATCTCCATTGGAAACGTGTGCTACGCTGAAACTCTTCGCGCTTCAAACCACTGCAAGCTCGAAGCCTGAGAGGGGAAGTTTCCTACGTGAGGATATTTATAATACAGACTACCTGAGAGAAAAGATTCTTCTGGAGTTTCCGTAAAAACAGATGCTAATAAATGGCTAACATCAGTGACTGGGAAAGATATTGAAATCAAATTCAATATATACAGAATTTGAGAGTTTTTTTTTCGAAATGAATTAATAATAATCATTTATAATTTGAAAGATTAAGCCATGATGAAAAGAAAAATTACTCAGAATCAGATGTTTCAATTTATTGGTCACTATTTCGCACTCATAATATTAATGGTATGAATTTGGATTTTGGCCTTACTGTATAAAATGTGGCCAAATATTGTTTATTTTATTAAAAGGCTCGTGGAAAAATGTGACCATCTTAAACGGGTTTTCGGGTTATAAGGAAAACCTGTGGGGGAATCCATCCGGTTCAGTGAAATCGTGAGTATAATTGATTTGCCTGTTAGTTGTCGTTCGAGTAATTAGAAAGGGAGATTCTCCTAAAAAATGATATTAAGCCACGTTTGGCTGGAGCAGAACTGTGTGCATGCAGCGTGGCGTTTGTTGTTATAAACTGGATTTATGCGACCATTGATGTCATTATGAATCACTTATACCATGTCCGTCGATAAAAAGAAGCTTATTATAAATTATTAAGTTTAATTATTTAAATATTAATAAATGTTTTATTATTTTAAATTATTATTCACTTATTTGATCAAGTTTAAATTCATGATAATTATTAAATTAATAATAATGCTGGATTTCGAGTTAATACGTGCGAGAATGCTTAATCCGTGGGTTTTTTTTCTACAACATTCGCACATCGGCTTATCGAATAATGCTCTGCGTCAATTTTCCAAATTATCGACTTTTTTAATTACGTTTCTGATAATTATTCTATGTTTCAAATTTCTTGATTCTCATCTTCATCTTTCATATTTTCTTATTATTTTATCCTCGCTCTAACGTCGAATTTTTGAAATGATTACCGCCATACATATTTCCATGGAATACACGGTGTGGTGAGCCCACACTTGTAGTTATTTACTACAAGAAACTATCCACCTAGAAACACTACCCGAATCGGGTAGTGTCACGCCTATCCTGAAAGGGAAATGGCTTAATGGTATACTTACTTACTTGAATGAGTGGGTAATTGGTATAGAATTGTAGATTTTATTTCAAAAGTTCATTAATTTTTAGGGTTTTGTAGACCTGGGTCAAAACCCCTACATTTTTGGTAGGGTGTCCGTCCTTTCATCGTTATTTTAAATACAGGTCAGGTTAGTTATGATAAACCTAATCACGGCTAAGTTACTTACGATTAAGTTAGTCAAGGTTATTTAAGGGTCGATCAAGTATTACGTAAGCATTTTTCGGGACATTTCGAACTTTTTTTTAAAGAGAGAGGATTTTCAAGAGCAAATCAAAACCAATTTACAATAAATATCAAAACAGCTTTCCTCATATAAACTTGTAGGTAATGGAAGATTCGTCAATAAAGCAATCGATGCATCTTGAAGATGCAACAAAATACATCAGATACTACAAGTCAATATTTTAGTTTGAAATATTACGAACTTCTTGTGGAAGATCCTTTCCCGTAAATCGGTCACTACTAAGAAGTCACAATTAATTACATTGTCTACTTCAGAAAAAAGTTGACTTATTTTTTTGAGTCTTATTTTTTCAAGGTCTGATTGTGCGTCTTAAATTCTCTCAAAAATTTTTTATTCAGACAGCAATATGCAAGTTTCTATCCACTCCTCCATTTTTTATGATGTGACAGTTCATATTCATATTTTGACGTACAATTTTCAGTCCGTCAAATTACAACGACAGTCGGCGGAATGTTACCACGCTGGTGCATGGTCTTTTTATTTCCCACGAACTGCAGTGTAATTTTCAGCAGATGTGATATTTCATGCGCTTCCGATGTGTATTTTAAAATTCAATCAAATTTTACCACGAGATAATTTGATATGGGAGGTATTAGATTTATGTGAATTTGGACCTATCCTGTTTTCGTCAATTCTCGAAGTGTTGAGACCTATGATTTGGTAAACAAATTATCAAATTCTTTTACTGCTGGGAGACACATTACACACACTAAGTAATAGGTGAATTTTCAATAAAATAGTTCATTTTTCAACCAAACAGTTGAATTTACAACCCAAAAATATACATTTTCTACTATAACAATTGAATTTTCAACCCAAAAAAGACGAGAAGTGAATTTTCAAGTGAATAAGATAAAAATTGTACCAGAAATTAAATAGTTGTCAGTTTAAAAAAATCATTTTCAATAATGAACTGAATTTTCAACAAAATAGTTAAATTTTTAAGTAAAGAAATTAATTTTTAAATAAAATAGTGAACCTTCAACCAAAAAATTGAAGTTTTAACTCAATAGTTTAATTTTATACAAAAAAAAATTTTTCAGCTGAAAATGGAATAGTTAAATTTTCAGTTCGAAAAAATTAATTTTCATCAAAGGAAACTAATTCTTAATTAAAAAGGTGATTTATTCACCAAGAAGATTAATATCCTACCAAAAAGACAAAGTTTCTACAGAATACTGAAATTTTCAAACAAATAGCTGAATTTTCATCTGAAGAATATAAATGTTAAAATAAACATGGAATAGTTACAATTTCAGTTAAAAAAATTAATTTAGAACAATAACAAATTTTCAACCAAATAGTGCATTTAAAAAAAGGGTTTTCAAATAAAATGATGAACCATCAACCAAAAAAAGAAATTTTTAACAAAGCAGTGCCACTTTCAACTAAGTAGTTGAACTCTGAACCAAAAAAGGTTTTTCTGTCGCTATTTACGAATAGAGAAAATCTTGAAAACTTAATCAAATCATTATATTAGGAAAAAGATCCTGGGAATAAGGTAAAATTGAAAGGATGGTTCGAGCAATAGCTGATTTAAAAAGCCTGTAAATTCTAGATTTTTTCGTTAAGTTTTGATTTTGAAAACTATTATTTAAATTTAGATAATGCAACAAAAATATGTAATATGTATGCATAGAACTTGAATTTTTCACAGTTTCATCATGCACATAAATGTTACATTTTCTTACTTTTGAACTTTAAAAATAAAATAATTGAATACATTTGTGTGACAAGTATGCCCAGGAAACGTGGTGAATGAAATCTTATAGAAAATTCGAATCAAATTCAAATAGTCGAATTTAATTCTCCTTTGTTAAATAGTTCATCCGGAAATACCTTAACAATGTATTTTTTATATTTTTTAATGTCAGAAAAACATTTAAAGCACATTGTCGGATAGCTAGAGGCACGGCGAGACATATTTTGTTAACGAGGAAAATAATCTGCTAATTTTAAAGAATTTTAAGTGAATGAAAAAAATGTTGTCATTCAGATTGAATTTACTGGAAATTTCTCGATGTAATAAAGAAACTTTTGTGAATCAAATACAGCGTTTTAAAATCATATAAGATTTTCTGTAAAATCTATAACAAAATGTTGGAAAATGAATCGATTTTTTTTTCTAGCAAATATTTTCTCAAAAAATGCCTAAGACAATACAAATTTGTTCAAACAATTGTTGTTAACAATGAAAATAGTTGATTGCCATTTTGTTGCAAAACCAAGTTTTTACCTCTAAGAATAGTCAGATAATGCATTTTTTAATTAAATTTGTTTCAACAACCATCAATTGCTATTGGATGACTGAATCTGATATGTAAGTGACATTTTCGTATAATTTTTAGCCGATTCAGTAGAAAAAACTTGACTTATTTCATCATAAATACCTGCTGTTGATAACTGTTTATAAAATTTAAAAAAAAATGATAAATTTACATGCCTATATGCTGAAAAGGGGAACTTCAGGTTCGCTCTATTAAGGTATAAGAATCGGCCGTATTTAGGTATGCGTTATATAAAATTCTTTTAATATATTATATAGTTCATCATAGTATAAAATAACGAAAGGGATTTCATCATTACCATATGACAGTTGTCAAAGGTTTGTCCTTTAATTTAAAAAGGTCTATGGACAAATGTGGCGTAAGCGCAAAGACCGAGCATGAAGCGCAGGGCCCCACACTCACTCTGTCAGAGGGGTAACGAAAGAGCTATTCCTCGTATTATTGCTTATGAAAAGACATTTTTTCTTTACTTTTACTTGTGATATTACATTGTTTCATTTCTTATTCTCAATAAAATCTACATTTTATGGTAATATCCACCCCGAAAAACCCCCACCCACCTAACCTTTTGGGTGCCCACCCATTCAATTGAGTAGCGGCCGCTTCTTTTCGTGTACACTGAAATAAATGGTAAGTTGAGACAAACTATTTTGTTTGTAACATATGGTACTGCTACGCAGTTAGTTGGGACAGCTATTATCCTAGTTGCTGGTACTAATTGAATAGTCACTGCAACTAATGAAATTGCTGTGCCAACTAATAAAATAGCAGTACTATATCTTAAAAACTAAATAGTTAACCCAACTAACCATTTTTTCAATGTATTTGTGTAATAAAATTGATAAGCTGTCACAATGCACCAAACTTAAGACTTTTTTTTGCCTAATTTTTTCTTAACGAACCAAACCTCGCGTGACCCCCCCCCCCTTGATATAACTTCTGAACGAACCTTAAATGAATTTAGACGTTTCATAAAGCTTACATCTGATTTCTAATTACGACAGAAAATGTAGTCTATGTATATTGTATAAGCTTTTCACTGAAAATTCGCTCTCTAGAACGATTTTCGGAGGAATGGCAACACGAAGTGAAGCGCGTGGACGGTAAAATTATTAAGGTAGGTTGTAGGCAGTGTTTCGATGTCATTGGAAGGGGAAGGAGATTCCGGAAGTTGAGAGTCGGGTGTTTCGCCTCTCCTCTTGTAATAACTCTTCTGCGAACTACAATTAGTGGTTAGCTGGGCTGCTTGTATGCCGAGCACGTCTACGAATACTTCATAAAGCGGTGCACTTTCAGAACACGGTTCGTGGAGAGAAAAATAACGTCGCAAGTAGGAGAGAAGCAATGGCATTAAGAGGCGCGAATTGGTATCTACCTACTACGGTTAGTAGTAACCGGATAAGTGTACTCAAAAAGTAGCTAGGGAATAATTATAAGAAAATATTTCAACTTTCACCACGTTCGTTTAAAGGTTAAAATAATGCATTCTTTTACCTAATTAGGCAACATTTTCAAAAAGAATAAGTCGTGACTTTGCACAACGCAACCAGCTTAAGCACCAGAAAGAGGCACATTACCGAGCGAACACTTCTGTAAGTGTTCTAGATCAAAAAAGGAACAGAGTTCTATAATAATTGTTACAATTTAGTGACAAAACTGTTCTAGAACAAGAATATAACAATGTTCTAGAACATTCCGACACAACGGTGACAGAACTGTTCTAGATTAATGTAACGGCACTGTTCTGTAACAGTTGTTATGGAATTGTTTCAGAAATAACTGATCAAATACATTCTGTAACATTTGTTCGAAGTTTGTTCTAGAACTTTGCCGGAACGTTGGTATGTAGACTTTCCAGAACGGTGATATGAATGTGTTCTAGAACAAACCAATCATAGGCGTTCTATAACAATTGTTCCAGCTTTGTTCTGGAACTGTGCCGTCAGAGTGACTTCGCCGTTCTATATAACACCATTACAATTTACTTCTTCAAAATAACTATTTTTATAACTTATAAAGAGAAGGAAAAATTATAATAGCGCAGTATCTTTCATAATCATAGTTTATTTGAAAAGGAGAAGCGCATATATTCTTTTATAATTAGATTAAAAGATTAATATTATTAAGCAGATCTCAGAAAGCATATGAATACCTATGAAAGTTTAAACAAGTTTTTTAAAACAAATACAGTATTCATATTTTATAAATTCCTTAACATATTTTTCAGAACGCTTGAACCAAGATAATACTTTTGTCTGTTTGCGCGCAATTTGTACAATTAATCAATCAAGCAAATAACATTTTAAGGCACGTGCTTTACAGAGGAAAGAGACATTTTTAGATCGATTTTTTCAGGGGAATGTCGTCAGGGTTGGCCACCCTTTTGACTTTTGTCCATAACTCCTGCTTAATGAAGGAATTTGGTAAATTCAAGCACATCGTTGGGAAGGCCTGGGAAAAGGAAACACTTTTTCTTAGCATCGAAAATTGATTGGGTGCAAAACGAGAAAGTTATAGGCATTAAAAAAAACGAGATGCTGTCTAGGTGGGCCGATCGCTAAAATCGACGAAATATGTGCTGAAGTTATTAAAAATTACCTGAACAAATCAATTGAATGAAATAAAAGCCGAATTTCTTGCATTTTGTTGTTGTTTTATTCGATTAAGTAAAATTTGCTTGTTCCGTGACGTACTGCTACAACGAAGAAAAAAAACGAAAACGCATGAGTCAGTTGTGGATATTCGGTGTTGAATCAGATGGGTGCAAGTCAATTTTTCACCATTCATGTGGAAAATGTCTGCGTACTCGTCGGCCCATCGTAACACCATCTCTTGTTCATCCGGTAGCAGATGTGAAACAGAAAAATAAAATATTCAATTTAGAATACTTGAGAACGATCAGTCAATTAGCATACTTTATTAGCTGCATGGCGATCAATTGAAGATACTTCAATTGGCATACTTTTTAGCTGCTTGAATCAATGATTCTCAACTATTATAAAAAGCGATCATTCTTTTATCTACCGTACAATTTTATACGGTTGAAATAATTTTTGGCAATTAGCATACTTTTATTGCCTGCATGACAACAACTTTTAAAGAGAATTCAATGAGCATACTTTATTAGCTGCTTGAAATTCTTTTTGATCTCGCGAGTATAAAATTTTATTTCACTTTCTACTTTAAAATAAAGTATTCAATTTAGAATACTTGAGAACGATCAGTCAATTAGCATACTTTATTAGCTGCGTGGCAATAAAAAATGGTTTAATTGGCACACTTTTTAGCTGTTTGAATCCATGTTTCTTAAATATTATAAAAACCGATAATTTATTTTTCTACATGATAATTTTGTACGTTCGAAATAATTTTGGTCAATTAGCATACTTTTATTACCTGTATGACAAAAACTTTCAAAGAGAATTCAATTAGCATACTTTATTAGCTGCTTGAAATTCTCTTCCATTTCGAGAGCATCAAATTGTATTTAACTTTCTAATAACAACACTGAGAGAAATTTTGAAAATATAAGTTGCACAAAAATTTAACAACACATTTGTAACGTAGTAACGAGGTTTGGTAACTACTCGAGGAACGAAAAATCCCACCGCTGCCACAATCAGCTAGTTACATACCATATAAAATTAAATAAATAATTTCATGATTCTAATGTTGGAGGCTTCCAAGCCGCCCAGCTTTCAATAGACATTTTTAATCAAAGCTGGTTTAAATTCTATGGGCGTCGTCGTTCTTCTAATCCCCATTGATGGTTGATGTTGCCTTACACTCGATCATATTGGTTAAAAGAAATAATTTTGATATCAATTACTCCTAATGTCGGGAAAGGGATACGCTAAAAAAAATAAATCAATTAATATTTGATTGATCTAATTTTTAATAACAAAATGTTTTATTAGTTATAACATTAGGAAAAAAAATCTCGCCTGTACTGTTAGAAAATACTAAGTGGTTAGGCACGATACAGATATTATTTCGCTTACATCCCCAGGAACTTGTCTTACTCCTACCACTGTTGCAGGTCAGAAAGGGAGGGGGAGAGAGAGAGAGAGATAAAGGTAACTGTCTCTGTTTTCACTCCCGCAAAGCAGGCACTCAAATCTTCCTTTTACATTGAATTTGCTTTTATTCGACAATAGTCCAACCCGAATAACCGGCACTGTCTGTCTGCTTGTACTCTGGTATCGCTTCTTGTTAGTTTGTTTAATTATGATCAAAACTGGTATGGCAGCTATAATGCATACCAGGTCTGTTTTAATAAATTAAAGTTGTAATCTATAGGAACTTGGCACTCGACGTCTACTACGGCACCTTTTCGGAGTGAATAAAATCACTTTCAATTACTCAATAACTTAGTTTAGCAGCCACAATGCGTACCTTACTAATTAATGAGTAAAGGATAATGATTTTATTTTGTTGTTCTCTATACAAACTAGCTAGAACCCACGATGCGCCCTACCGTTGTTTGTCTAAACTTTTCGTCGGAAGAGAAATTTTATATCCTCGACTTTATTTTAACGTCCGTCGCGGAGGACATTAGAAATCTACTAGAAGATCCGCGTTCTGACCTTCAGACGAGTAGGGGTTTGCTAGATATGAAGTGTCCGAAGTACTCCACGTCGCCCGACAAACTGCGAATTTGGATTATCTGTGATGTGCCTCGTCGACGCACCACAGGTAATTTTTGGTGGGGAATCATGTAGAATAGGAATGTAGAAACTGAAAGATTCGCAAGGAATAATGTTTGGATCATTGGCATGCCTGCATGGCGAGCAATTTTATTGCTAACAACCCAATACGTTAGCCTCTGACCGTTCTTTCGATGGTATTGCGAATAGAAATTGGCCCATCATTTAAAAAGAATTCCTGATTGCATTGTAGAGATTTCAGAATCGGAATCTTTTACTTTTACTGTTGACATTTGTCAGCAGCTGAGGAGATATGTGTTTATAGGATTAATAAGTAGGAACGGACGACAGGGACGAAAGAGGAATTGCGTATACTGCCTTCTATGGTGCATCGCCTGACTCACGTTGTTATATGCTCTTCTTTGAACGGAGAATGACTGATGCCAAAATCTTCGAGTGGGAAGAGAACGGAATACATGTGCTACCTGGATACTGACCTATTGCCCCCCTCTCTCTCCCCCCTCTCATAAAATACTATTTTATATTGATAATTAGATGTTAAAGTAAATTGTTCAAATAACTTATCATTGTTTTTAGCAATTTTCTCTTAGAATAGACATAGAAAGTCGCGGTTTTTTCGACAATTTTCCACTTCTCGTCCAAATTTCAATTGGAGCGAGGTAATGGTTAATTAATGTTAACAAACATAATTGTTTTGCCAATTTATTGTTATTGTTAATAATATTGTCTTTTAATAATGCTAGAAATTTCTTTTTTTCTGATATTTTTAACTTTTAGTCCACTTTTCAATTAGAGTAAAGTAATAATTAATTAAAGTTATCAAAAATAATTGTTTGAACAATTTATTATTATTATTAATATTCTCTTTGCTTAATGGTAGAAAGTTGCGGTTCTTTCTGAATTTTTCAACTATTTCTCTATTTTTTACTTGAAGGGACTTAATAATTCATTAATTTTAGCAAAAATAATTGTTTAGGCAAATTATTATTGTTTATAACTATCTTCATCTATATTAATGCCAGATAGTTGCGGTTTTTTCTGAAATTTTTAACTTTTCGTACACTTTTCACTTAGTGAGGTGAGAGAAAAAAATAGTTGTTCAGACATTTTATCATTCTTTATAACTCTCTTCTCTTAGAAAAGTGCTAGGATGTTGCGGTTTTTTTAACTCTTCAATTTTGACTTGCTTTTTTAGTTATGAACAAATAATAAATAAACATGAGAGAAAATCATATTTTAAACAATCTCTTTTGTAGGTGAATATATTTTTCTGAAATAAAACAGATATTAAAAATATTTCTAAAATTTTCTGTATGGATAATATTAAATGTAAATTTTTCTTGAAGTTGTTACTGAGAGCCTTTTTGTTTAAATTAATATTACTATTCATATTTGTTCCTAACTAGCATTAATTATTAACTCACTAAGTAAGATGTTGACAATAAGTTGAAAAATTCTATAAAAAATCGCAACTATTGAGCATTACTATGGAATAAGATGGTTTCTAACAATAATAATTTGCCTCAACAATTCTGTTTGTTAAATTTCGATAATTATTACTAAACTCTAAGTGAAGAGTGGACAAAAAGTTGAATATTTCGGACAAAACCGCAACTTTATAATATTATTCGAAAAAAATATTCTTTCAAATAATAATAAGTTGTTTGAACAATTAATTTTGTTAACTTCAATCAGTTATTTACCTCTCTCTAATTAAGAATTGGACAGAAAGTGGAAAATTTTTGAAAAAAATTCAATTTTCTAGCATCATTCTAGGAGAATATTATATAAAATAATGATAAATTGATCAACCAATTATGTTTGTTAACATTAAATAAGTATTATCTCACCTTAATTGAAAATTGGACAAAAAGTGGAAAATTTTTGAAAAAACGGCGACTTTCTAACTTTATTCTAAGAGAAAAATGCTAAAAACAATAATAAATTGTTTCAAAAAATGATATAAACATCTTATTGTCAGTATAAAGCAGTATTTTATGTATTAGAAACAACTTGAATTTTCAAAAACGCAAAAAATCATAATTAGAGCCAAAAACTCGCGAAACCTATTTCTTCACTTCTGGGGGTTTTTGGGACGCTATAAAGCAGACTTATTAAGGTGATATTTTGAAAGTAATGTTTTATTCATATTCTATGGCTAATTATGAAAAGAAATGTTAAGTTTCAACTCGATTCGCCTAATATTGACGATTCTGAATAAAATTTTAAAAAACGTCTTTTTTCTTATGGGAAATAATAGTGAAACTTGGGGGCTTGTACCGCCTCTAAATATAATTTATTTTCTAACCAAAAAAAAATGGATTTATTTTTTTGTGGATTAGAAGAAATTTCCGGGCGAATTGTATTAAAATGCCCCAAAAAAATTTGGACCACCCTAATGTACATGTAAGTTAGTAAGAAAATTTAAAAAATTGATAAAAGTGCAAAAATTAATAATAATTAAATAGTAATTAAATTGAAATTGCGTACTTCCTAAAAAGTTTCAAATAATACAATATATTGCCGAGATCACGAGCCTTACTTTAAAACATAATCACATCAATATCAGATATTAATAATAGTTCTCGGGAAATTTAATGTAAAGCCTATCATACTAGCCGCCTCTTCCCTATACAGTTCGATGCTCTGCCAAATCGACGATCGTAAATACGCTTCGCATCCGAAACTGCACTGCAATAAATTCTACAAATATTTTTTCTCGAACGAATAATCCAGCGTATAACAAAGTTCCTTTGTGGATCAGCCATATCGCCTATTCCAAAGTATTTTTTAACCACTTCGCTTTTATGGATACGAATTTGATTTATATCCGAAATTTATTTTTAGCGGTTTAGGTGGTTTTTGTTTCATTAATACGATAACTTTCAATTTCAATCTATTCTTCACGCAAACAGTACAAATCCAGTTCAATTGTAATGTTATTTAGTTCTTTACACTCGCATGTCGAAATCCTGTGCAAAAATTACAATGAGAAAATCTTCATCTAATTAAACTTAATGAAAATTCTAAACCACTTTAGAAAACTCCGAAATATTTGACCGGATTCCATATTAGACACATACAATAAAATGTTTGAATATTGTCGTAAACTGAGGCTAAGTGGCGCATGTGGATCCCTATTGAAAATTCCGACGTCGTAAACTACGTCGGATACTACGTGGGAAACGACGTCGGAAACTACGTCGAAAACTAAGTCGGAACCTAAGTCGGAACCTACAACGAAACCTACGTCGGAAATGACGTCGTAAAATACGACGTAGGTTCCAACGTAGTTTCCGACGTCTGAATTTTTTTTTAGTTAGTACAATTATAGTAAAATTAATTAATATAATTTTGTAATTCGCATATAATATTTACAGACATTGATTATCGCTTACAATGAAACAAGATATTTTCTTTTGAAATATATATTAGTAATTTTTAATGTTACACTGAATATTTTTAATATTAGCTGGCATAAATAATCTTGAGAAACATTATAATGATAATAAACGAAGAGAACACAGATTCGGTTTAATATCACATTTTCCCTTTCGAAACCTAAATTTATTTTCTCAATTTTAATCGAGAAGACGTCGTTTACTATCCCAATTCCCGACGTAGATTACGACGTCGTTTCCGACGTAGGTTCCATCGTAGGTTGCGACGTAGTTTCCGACATCGTTTCCGACATAGTTTCCCACGTAGTATCCGACTTAGTTTACGATGTTGGAATTTTCAATAGGGGGAGAAAGCAGGGCGCCCTTGATTCTGCATTTATGACTGCGATATTTGCTTTATCTACATAAAAAAAATATAGAGACTTGCCACTAACAATTGTACAACTTTAATTATGAAACCTAGAAGAGGCAATATCGCGTTTTAAATACGTAATTAAGGGCGCGTCTCTTTTCTCCGCAGCTGCGCCGCTTAGACCCAGTTTACGGTATACTCCAGAAAATTTCAAAACATTCCAAAGTATTCTAGGAGTCAAGAATATTTTTAATTTGTTGAAAAATCTCAAAGAGAAAGAATGCGAAAAAAAACCGGGAGTCATTCATAAAATTGCAGAATATTGCAGAGTACGTTTAAAAGAGTCCAGATTCTTCAAGAACTGATCTATTTTAAAACATGCCTGAATATTCTAGAAAACTTAGAAGTGTTTCAGAATATTTTTGTAATGTCCAAAATGCTCTAGAATGAATTGTAAGATTCTAGAATATTCAGAACCAGACTTATTTAGAACATTGCAGTACATCCCACAACACTCCAAAAACTAATCCAGATTTTTTACAGAATTTTGGAAATAAATTACATATTTTCAATAAGATTCTAAACCATCCTAGAAAATTCGATAATATTTATGAGCATTTCAAAAGAATGCAATTCTTCAGAAAAGTTGTAGAATATTTTATTACAGAATATTCTGATATATCTTCTAGAAAATGCATAAACATTGCAGAATTCAAAAAAGTAAATTTTACATCATTCCAAAACATGCAGAATTCTCGAGTTTCACAATTTTTCATAATTTTACAATTTTTGATGACTCTTGGATTCGGTTGAAAATGACGGAACATTCACGAAGACTTTAGAAAACATAAACTTAAGACCCGAAATTTTTACTGTTTCAGTTCCTGTACCTAGTTTAATAGATTTAAGTTGCAAAAGTGAAGAGGATAATGCTGTTAACGGGACGCCTTTTTATATGATTTGAACACAACGTGAAATAGGAAAAATCACGATTCGTTGGCTTGGCTCGACGGACCGTAATCGCCATTATTATTTTTTGCATGGAGACGACGAAACTTTGTGGCTTGGTAAACTCGAATGGAAATTTGGGACAAGGAACCTCAAGCGTGCGGTGATTGCGGGACAATAACTTTCCGAGCTAACAGTTATCGCGGAATGGTAAATCGAGCACTGATTCTTCACGGCGAGGGTTTAGGGTTACGATTCGATGAGAATTTTTAATAAAGGCGATAAGTTATCTCTACTCTTGAGCTCCATTTGGCTTCCGGCAGAGGAAAAGAGACAGATGAGGCTATTATTCAAAAACTACCAGCTGTACATAAAGGCGATGTTTGAGCGTACACGAAGAAAGCGTTAGTACCCATGAAAGCCAGTTTCTTCAAAATTTTATGTGGAAATGCATCATTCTCTAATAGTATATCCGGAACACTAATATATAAATACATAAATATATTTGAATTCAAAATGTAATTGAAACATTGTTGTTTGCGGCAAAAGAGACAAGGGTGTATGAAGACAGAACTACTAACGCCCCCATCTTCAGGTGGTGAGAAATTCATATGGAAGGGATAGGAATAAGAGAGAAAAACATATAATTGGAAAAACCAGAGATACAAGCGAATGTGTAAAGGTAAAAATACTAACTCCCTCACCTTCAGTGCGAGATAAAATTATAAAAGGAGTAGGATAGATAGTAGGAAAGACCATAATATGATTAGAAAAGGACAGAGATATCTGCGGATCGAATGTAAAGAAAAAAGAGCTATATTGAAGACCCTTCATAGAAAAAACTGGAGTTTCTATTAGAACCAATTTCTGGTTCTAATGGATCTGCAACAAAAAGTAAACTCTCTTGCTGAAAAGGAACCAAAAATGATGAATTGTTCCAAAGCAACCCAAAGTATATGAGATCTAACAGAGACTTTTTATCTATGATATAGTTTTAACCCTCAATTTTAATTAAAACTGGATACACTTTTTACGTTATAATACAAATTATATATATATATATATATATATATATATAAATTATATAAACTCATAGAGATCAGTCATTCTTAAAAGTAAGATAATGGACATGAGAGGTCACCGTTTTTAAGGTAATGTTGAAAATTATTAGCGACAACAAAGTCACTTACAAAGGATACCTTTGTCAAAGAGCTCGGAAAACAGCCTCGAAATTCAAGAAAAAAATATACGACTGTAAGGGATCTGGGTTTCGGCGGCTACTCGGAACTTTCCTGAGCGACCGTCGCTAGTGCATAGCCGATCTAGCCGAAACTTTTTTTGCTTCGATTTCAAATCAGAGCTCGAGCTATTTCACAAGATGAAAACTAAGGGCAAGCGATTCTCTTCCTTTGTAAATGCACTCCGTACTTGTTCATTTTTACAAGGCAAAAAAGTTACAAAGCACTTTACGCATCTTTTTTATTTGTATTCTGATGATGTATTAGATGTATCTTGAAAGTTTAGCGACACACAAGTTTAGCGCAAAGTACTTGGCGTATCTTTTTTCGCAAATCTTAAATTTTTCGACTTTCCTTATTTTTTATAGTGGTTTTTGGTAATAACTATTATTAATCGGTAATTTTGATGATCACAGCCAGATGCATCTCTATCATTAAAAATATGCAGGCATCACGTTTTTTTCCTAATCTCAGTGAAGAATGTGCAATAATGCTTGATTTCATGCAATGGGGGTATAAGTGATTGCTGATATTAATCTTGGATGGATTGTGGATTGTCATAGAGACGTTACTTGTGATTTTGTGTGTGAAATACTATTGTATTTTGGGACACATTTTCTTCAAGAACCTGAAATGTATTTTCCCCAATTCCCTTGCCGGAAGAGATTTGAAGGGGTTTAATGGCTCGATGGACGGGGGCGTGAAGTGTGGATATGGATTGAGACATTGATTGGTTTTTCGGTCAAAGAAAATTTCAGTCATTTAATATTATGAATTTTATTTGATTAACGTTTTGACTAAGAAAGAATTTTTTTTTGCTGTTCAAAGAAAGTTTGGTTATTTGGAATCAAAAATTTGATTTGATTAACGTTTGTCCAAGGAATTATTGTAAGAGAAAGAAGCAATAAGTGAATGAAAAAAGTGAAGTAACGCAAAGCAATAGCCGGCCATTTTTGGTGTTCTTCTGGCATTGTTGGAAGGAGACCGACGAATGACATATACCTCCAATTGCGTGGGGATGTACCCCTACGTGGGTGGTCGTGGTCTTAGCTTTCGGGGCCTACATGTGTTTTAATTAAAAACAAAAGAACTTACATTTTTCGAAATTTTATTTTTTATTATTTATATTCATTTGTTAACCGACCATTGTGAATCGTGGGCGCTGTGAGATTTAACGTTCCGCCGATTCTCTGGCCCTAGGACTTGGCAGGTACTGTCATCTAGTAAGACGGCTTGGTACTAAGAGATGTTATATTAATGTATCAATGTATCAATGATGCTTACGAGATGTTATCGCAATCCTTCGGTTGCAAGGCGGCTTTATATCTATGAGATAACGATCAAATGGGGGTCATAGTTTGAGCGGATCGCTTACAATATTGTTTTGAAAGGG
Source organism: Andricus curvator (assembly GCA_932195095.1). Taxonomy (NCBI): domain Eukaryota; kingdom Metazoa; phylum Arthropoda; class Insecta; order Hymenoptera; family Cynipidae; genus Andricus; species Andricus curvator. The sequence continues at coordinate 276,618 of CAKNYM010051288.1, forward strand.
GTTAGTTGAATTTTAATTTGACTGCGTTTTATAGGAAGCGATTTTGATGGCTCTGAAGTCACTTTACTTCGTATTCACTCATGTTAGACAAGGATGAAAATGTAGAACAAAATCCATACAGAAACTGGAACTCACTTGGCTTTGATAATAATAATTTCTTTCGGCAAGCTTGAATTTTCTTTGGTTTTTAAAATTTTGTTTTTCCTTTCTGGGTTTCAGATATTGAAAGTATTCATCTCAAATGACCACAAATATGAATTATTCTTCTCTAGTTCAAATTGTTGAATTGCAATATTGTTAGTCGTTATATAGTTTTAAATGATTTTATACAATTATTTCAGTACAAGTCAAACCTATAGTTAGGACATTATTTCTTGAAAAACTATTTCTTACATATGTCTACTTATCCTGAGTCTCACATAAAAAGTAATATTCACTGAAGAAATGAAAATTCGATGAGACATGGGTTAATATTTTCATTATTTGCAAAAATAAAAAAAGGACATTTTTCGTACGCCACCTTATTAATGTTTATCTTTTGTGAATTCTACATGAATATGTCCTATAACTAAATTTGTTGTGAGTGGAAGACTAATGAACGGATGAGAATATAGATTCCTCTGGTTTTACAGTATTACCTGCAGATTCCGCTTGGTCAGTGGACAGATAGTGTGTGACAGTATCCGTGGACTGAACGTACTAGTATAGCGGATTGACAGACGGTCTCTTCCTCTTTCTGCCCTTCCGTAGCGATTACCCAGTACTACGTTTGCTTGCCTTTGCGGGTGTGTTTATATGCATGTTTGAATGTGTGTGTACGTGAGTATGTGTGAGTGTGTTCTGGACATATGGTTGCTTTGCAAACTAGAAATTCGCGGTACGAATCGCATATTCCCTCTTCCTTCGTTGATGGTAAAGTGGCTGCTTCCGGGACACTGCTGAATTTCATGCGTCCGGCGGTTGAATGTATGTTTGTTAAATTATATAACACAATTTCGATAGCCTAAACCGCAGTTCACGAGTAAGCGCAAATATAATTCTGGATTAAAATCTCTCAGATTAATATGAAAGGTTCGTTGTTTTGAGGTTATATAGCTTTAGTAGAAAATAGCATAAATCATTTTCCAATTTACTTTGCATTACAAATGATCAGAATGAAGATCAGAATTCAGGCCAATGAGAAGAAAATTGAATTAGTTCAAAACTCGTTCATCGTTCAACATTCGTTCATCGTAAGACACTCGTTTTATATCAATTCTATCATGCACAAAAATATAAAACTCTGACGACATTTTTTTTAATTATCCTCAAATACAACTTTTTGGGCAGAAAACTATCTTGACAATGTAAAATGTCTAATACTATGTTTTAAAAGTTTTTACTTCATATTTGTTTGACGCATAGTAATTGAAGATAGAGATAAGTGCTAGTTTGAAATTTTGTATTTCAGGGCTGCATTTTGTGGTATCCAAAAGTACACAGACAAAATATTGTCGCCTCCAAGTATGGAAAGGTTTAAGTTTAAGAAATTTAGATATAAATCCTTTCGCGAAGGATTGAAATCACTAGGTCAAAAAAGCGGGTGCCTATCATCTCACATGCGGCAAGTCTCTCTGCGGCATGTTACATCTGCGGTATGTCACATCTGCGGCATGTCTCATCTGCGGCATGTCACAACCACGCCATCTCTACCTAGCGGCGTCTCTCACCAGTGGAAAGGGATTCGACCAATATTATTTCTGTGGCCAGTCACAGGGGTGCCTTCTCGCCCCCCACGAGACGTTGAAAAAGGGGTAGGGGTTTGACCAACATTATTTCTATGGCCAGTCACTGGGGTGCCTTCCCTCCCCCACTAGACGTTGGAAAAGGGGTAGGGGTTGGACCAACATTATTTCTTTGGCCAGTCACAGGGGTGCGGTGAGAGATGCCGCAAAAATGTCAATTTCACTGTGAGAAATGCCGCGCGAGAGAGAAGCCGCTAGATGGAGATGCCGCAGTTGTGACATGCTGGTGATGAGACCTGCCGCAAATGTGACATACCGCAAATGTGACATGCCACAGGTGTGACATGCCGCAGATGTGACATGCCGCAGACGTGACTTGCCGCAGGTGTGACTTGCTGCTGAGAGACTTGCCGCATGTGAGATGATATGTCCCCAAAAAAGCAATAAAAAAGAATTCAGTAATTATATAACGTCACCATTAGATGCAGGAAATTTTCCAATACTTTTTAATGCAAGTCTTCTTCCCGGGACAGTGTGCTGATCATAGCCTAAGAATGATGGAATACATTTCTCTGAGGATGTAAAATGGAAGAATTTCCAGAACTTCTTCTGGAATTTCTCTAGCAATCCCTTTTGAACTTTTGAATATCTGATTCTCAGAGTACTCATATTTAAGATTTTAATTAAGAGTGAAATAGAAACTTGAAAAATTATATCTGTTACAAATTTTGTTTTTTTCTTCAGAATCAGGCTGAGCCTTTCTACATGTCATAATTAAATATATAAACTTGTACCAGCGGAGTTTTATCTACCTATGAAGAATGAAGTCAACAGAAAATCCCACAAAACCCAGATACAAGAATTCTAATTCAGGATTCTAGAAACAGCTGCACCTTCAGAACAACTACTGGTCATGGAATAGACATGATGTTGTAGAATCACTGTTGGAACAATTCGGTATAAATTAACTCGTTTTCACAATGGTGCATTATGCGACGACATTTACCGCTGTACCATTGGAAGCATTGTTTGCCGCGGTGCTTGGAACACTGGGACCAGAAGAAGCACACGAAGGAGCAGGTAGAAGAGAATCCAGATAGCAGATATGGAAAAGAAAAAAAAGCGATCCTTACATTTTGCATTGTTAACTTAAAGCATTCGTGTCTTGATAGATATTAATGATTGAATGTTTTTTCTACGTGTTAAATAATAAATACTTAAATTTATTTTCGTGTACTCATAAATATCCTGAATAGCATCTCCTGGTTCACCGCAATTACAATAAAGAAAACATACATCTATATTCTGCTAGACTCATTCTTCTTTATCATTCTTTATACACAGATAAACTAACTAGTATAATTTGTAAGATAACTAAGAAGGTCTATAGAAGGTAATCCTTTTGTATGAAAGAAAGTCTTGAATGAAGACCGAAGAAGCAGACAGAATCGTACGACGATAGAAATAAATATTTTTGGAGATGCTTCTAAATCTGAAACGGAGAACAAGTAAGAAGATTCGATACATATTAAGAGAGTCTTCCAGTTCCAGAGAATAAGATCGAAGAACAAGGTAATGAGATATACAATTCTTATATATTCACGAAAGATTTGAAAGTGCAAGTATCTCAAGAAGCCGATCCAAAAGTATGTGACTTTCACATATTTTGCAACTCTGCATATAATATTTCTTACAAAATCGGCCACGAAAATTAAATCTCCTATGCCTCTTAATCATCAGGAAAGTATCTCAATGCAATTGAAGGTGTAAGAAAAATATTGGGGTATGTGCTTTTTAAAACATAGTTTTTTTGTACAGCGGCAAGTAAAATTGCAAAGGCGCACTTTAGAGATAAGGAAAAAAGGTTATTTAAAAAAATATCGTGAATAGGTGAAGTGGCTGGCTCGTATGATTCAAGCATTCGCCTTCAGACCTTCGCACACATCTATGCTGGCTTCCGGCCTCTGTGCTAGCAATCAACTATTTCGCACACTTTTATCACAATTGTTGAAATGTCTTTTTTTGTAAGGTGTAATTGCGGAGCCTGAGGATAGTTGACCAACGTTTTACTTTTCCATTTTCACAATTGTAATAATCAGTGATACTTAAATGATGAATGGGGATAATTAAAAAGTTGACAATCGGCCACTATTCTGGAAATTATAAAATCTTAAAAATCATTGAGATAGTTATAAACAGTTAAACAAGTTTGAAAACTCATTTCTTTATTATATGCCCAGAAACGTCGCAACTGCTACTTTTTCTTTCATAATTCCTCATGCTTTCTATGTCAGAAACTTAAAAAATTTTAAATAGGAGCTATTATTCACCATAAGGCAAGAATGATCTGCTCGGCTAACTAGACCTGACCGCACGCTTCGGCAAAACTGAATAACATGAAGGTAGGCGTGGACTTCGCATGGAACATTTTAGATTCTGGCATTCAGAGTTCATACAATTTTGTTGGAAGTTACAGAAAATTAAGGCCAGAGTAAGTGCTACTCCTTACACCAAAATCAAGAACACGATTAAATATTATATAATGTCTATAAATTATATAAGTATATATAGTATCATAAATTAATTAAATAATTATATGTATATATAGTATTTACAAAAAGGTTTACTGTTGCATTATTAAATTTTGGGAGCCAAAGGTCCGAGCTTCATCATAACTTTCATTTTTTTTATAAGGTGCAACTTTAGATTCCTTTACATTCCATTGTATATGTCATTGAATCTGAAGTTTTACCTTATAAAAAAGTGAAGGTTAGCGAAGAAATTCGGACTTTTGGATTCCAGAAATTAATACTGCACGAGTTAATATTTTGTATGAATAATCATCAGTTACATAATATTTCATCGTGTTCTTGATTTAGATTTGAAGAATAGGATTTTTTCTTTATTCAATGATTTTTACAATTTTTTAGGAACACTTCTAGATTTACCAAAGAGTTGAACTCAAGATTTCAAAATGTTCATTTTGCTAAAAAAACATTCAAATAATTTTACTTGCAAAGTTGAAGATTAAGTTTCTGCGCAGCTATTCGTCTTTGAAGTGAAGTATGCAGTTTCAAACGATTACAGGATATGTACCCAAACTCTCTGTCTAGTGATGGACGTTTACCACCGTGCTCGTGCTCGAGCATAAGCAAGACCGAGCATGCTCGGTCATGACCGAGCAGAGCGAGCAAGAGCGGTCATTGTTTAATTATAAGCAAAGACAACGTGTTTAAACTATAACAAATAATTGAAGTAAGAATTTGAGACATCTCTTTTATTCGTATATATTTTTCAGCTCTTAGAAATGTATATAATAATAAAATAAAGAAAGAAATGCCTCTCTGACTGCTCGTAGTAGACGATAATTCAGGTAAAATGTTGAAATTTCGGCGGGCTATTTGAAATAATGTTTCAAAATATGTGGTTTATTTGATGAAAATGAAGTAAATTTTGGAATTTGAAAGTGAATTATGAGATATTATGGCATCTTATACTTCGTGGTAAATAAATCAAGTGCAGGAAATATGAATTTTCAAGTGCAGTCTGAAAATGATATAAAAAAAAAATTAGCTTTTCTAAATTAAACATTTTTGAATGTGCTTCATTGTATAATATTAATATTTATACAATTTTTGTATTATAATATAATAATTATTATATGCAATTATTATCATTAGTCAGGTTTTGAACGTTTAACAACTCTAATAAGAAATGTATAAGGGTTGAACCACTTTTTCATTTACTTGTTCCTCCAATTAATTTCCTTTATTGTTGAAAACATTCCCAAATTGTTTAATAGACCAGTGGAATTAGACATAAAAATCGATTCAATTAACAAAAATGCCGAAGGTCTTCAACAAAATTATATAGTTGTTTTTTTATATGTTGAACGTAAAATACAATTTTGCAAAACGTGATTAGGTCGGCAATTTATTTAAAAAAATTAATTTGCAAAATTTGCCCTCCATTGCTCCACGAAAATTCGAAACATTTTGAAAACTTGAGTGAGTAATTATAAACGCAGTCACTGTCCTGTATTAAATTTGCAAAACGTTCGTGATACGGCAGCATTATTAATTATAAACAAATTATTATTTTATTAATCACTCCCCAGCGAAAATACCGAAGGTTTTGCAAAATGTTGTTTCTGCTTCTTTCCATTGAGAAGAAATTATTATATAATTTGCAAAACTCTATGCATAACGCAAATTATAGTTTTTTAAATTAATTTTTCATTTTTTGCAATTTGACTCATAAAATTCCTGCGAGAATTGCAAATGTTGCATTTTTGGGTAGCAAATGTTGGAAATGTCGAAATCAAAAAAAGATTAAATTTGCAAAACGTTGCACGACCGGCAACAATATTAAAATTGCAATTAAACAAATTAGGTACTTTGTTAAACTAGCCAAAAAATACAAACGTTTCGCAAATCGTACTGAGTGATAATTAACTTAGTACTAACATCATATTAGATTTGCAAACTATTTACTACTTGGCAACATTGATAATGATAAACAGACTTATATTTTTTTAAATTATTCCCAAGATTAAATTCTCAAAGTGTTGCAAAAGGAACCTACCAATTTCTCTTGTTCGTTACAGGAATTCAAAGAAAAGAATTAATAAAAATAATAGTTTTTTTTTCAATGTCCCAAAAAAACAGTTATAAAACAGTGAACATTCAGAAAAAACCAAGAACTCACGAATGGCCTTTGAAAAATTAAAAAAGGTTAACTATCTCAATCAATAACGACGAAACTATAACTTTTAAAAAAATTCTCATTTCTGAATATTATAATAGAAATTTTGTTTTCATAACTCAGTTATTGGAAGTTCTACTTTTGATGATTGATGGAGCGCGCTGAAAGTAGAGTTTCAAACCTTTAGAACAAAAATGCTACTCTTGACTCGTTCCACAGATATATCAAATCAAAATTACGGTAGATGCGTTATAAAAATGGTCGTCTCTCGTCCCTCGATATGCAATACACTAAGTAGTTACATGGGAGGAAAGGCAACATCGTTATTCATTCACACTTGTCTTATAATATACAATTGTCTCTAAAATTTTTTCAATTTTCAAAATGAATTGAAATTTTTAATCATGCTCCTATTACCTTATAAAAATTATTTTAAAAAATTATTCACTTATAAAAAATTTTCACTCGAAAATTGTATATAATGCAATGGATCGTATTATTCGTCCCACACTGCGTTATTGAATTTAAAAAAACAGTAAATCCGTTACAAACTATATGGAACTCTTCAATAGTAAGAAAAAATCCTTTTCCACACCTTGAGAATTCAAACTGGGGGATGATTAAAAAAAAGAAGTTTGTTTATCATTATAAATGCTGCCACGTAGTAAACAGTTTGCAAATCTAATATGATGTTAGTACTAAGATAATTACCACTCAGTACGATTTGCGAAATGTTTGTATTTTTTGGCTAGTTTAACAAAGTAACTAATTGGTTTAATTGCAATTTTAATATTGTTGCCGGTCGTGCAAAGTTTTGAAAATTTAATATTTTTTAGATTTCGACATTTCCAACATTGGCTACCCAAAAACGCAACATTTGCAATTCTCGCAGGAACTTTATGAGTCGAATTGCAAAAAATGCAAAATCAATTTAAAAAACGATAATTTGCGTTATGTATTTAGTTTTGCAAATCATACAATAGTTTCTTGTCAATGGAAAAAAGCAATTACAACATTTTGCAAAACCTTCGGTATTTTTGTTGGGGAGTGATTAACAAAATAATAATTTGTTTATAATTAATAATATTGTTGCATCACGAACTTATTGCAAATTTAATACAGGATAGAGACTGAGTTTATAATAACTCATTCAAGTTTGCAAAATGTTTTGAATTTTCGTGGAACAATGGAGGGCAGATTTTGCAAATTAATTTTTTTAAACAAATTGCCGACCCGATCACGTTTTGCAAAATTTTATTTTATGTTCAATATATGAAAAAACAAATATACAATTTTTTTGAAGACCTTCAGAATTTGTGTAAATTGATTAGCTATTTCCACTGGTCTATGAATACAATTTAAATGTATTCATATTCTTATTTCTAAACACATGACATAAAAAATACATACATACTACATAAAGTACTTGCCAGAAATGATTGCAGTACTTCAATCTCAAACTCCAGTCATGTAAAATTAAGTAATTAATGTTAAATTTATTACAAAATGTACTAATTCAATTTATTTGAATAAAATAATCTTAATATTTATAGAATAGAGTTTCAAATAGCCCGCTAAATTCAGCCATTTTCTCCCAATAGTCGTCTGCTGCTAACAGTCAGATGTACATTTTTTATATATTTTCAATTTTCTACATCTTTCTAGATACTGAAATGTGGACATTATTAGAATGACAGGTTTAACTATGTAGTGCAGCTATTTTTATTATCAACATACATTCCATTTATAAGAAATTAGAGAATGACCAGTCCTGCTCACTTGTGCTCGGTCATGACCGAGCAAAAGCGAGCATGCTCGAGCATGACGGTAAATGCACATCACTATCTCTGTCGGTAGTGTACGAAAGGGTAGATTTTTTAAAGAAATGGTTACCACTGTCGTGAAGCTGATCAAATTTTCTTTCGAATCCTTTAGACCGGAAGATATATTTAGTTTGGTTTGACGCAATAGTAATTCACTGAAAAATAGTCTGCATACCAAAGTGTACCAACTAGCGCCCCTTCCACGTCTTGGTACCATGCAATATTGTGGCTTATGGATTTGCACCTACAATAGGCTCCTATATAGTACTAAAATTCGCCAGAGTTTCAAGAAAAGAAAGAAACATTTATTTTATGCAGTGAACTCATATGAAAGGGAATGCCCCATAAACATTCTATAAAATTCAAGGCGGATTAGTGATGACACTTCGAGGCCTTGGGAGCCTCTTGGGATAATGTAGCCCTTGTCTTGAGTTGGACTTCAAGACATAAAATAGAATCTCGCTGGATAATTCAAAACTTAGCCAAGTCAAATTATTTTTACTCGAAGGCATTCAAATTAAAGCATCCAAAGAAAAACAGTCCAAGAGTAATTCAATATATATAAATATGCGTCCAAAAATCGTTAAAAAAGTCGATACGTTATACATTGTCGACCCCATATGCAGTACGCAAAATATTATATTGTACAACAAGTGCGAAAAGTAGGCAGTACAGAATTAGTATTGATTATAGATGGGGGATGATAATAATTAAGCCTGAAGACTTACGTAAAGTCAACAATGTCTCAAAAGCGTCTAAATAGTGTTGGCACGTCGCATATCCACGAGGGTATTTTAGAAAAAATTCACGAGATAATAAACGAATATATCTCTAGAAACAATCTAAGAATGCAAACCTTTTCTTTCAAATAAACAAAAATTACACGGCCCTGGTCGTTGGCAGATAACGCGTTTCGTGTCACTTCGTACATATCGATTAATTGCTTTGGTTTCATGTGAGTGAATGACATTATAACTTGCTTGTGAGTTGTGCTTAGTACCGAGGTTTCTATTCTGGTGCAATGTTGAGTGAGCTTCAGTCAGAAAATACTAAATTTTGTGTTTCTTAGTTCGATTGTTGCAGACGCTGGCACACTAAGATGATGGCCTGTTTGGTCTGTAACGATTTAATCACGAGAGGAGTCACTGACTCACTTGCTTGTGAAAAGTGTGGTGCTTTGACGCACCCGAATTGTCTGAACCTGCCGAGCAAAGCTCTCTTTAGAATTACAAAAAAGAAGAAGGTTTGGTATTGTTCAAGCTGCTCATTGATCTCTGCAGCGGAAAATTCTTTGACTACTCGGCATGTTCGAAAACCGTCTAGCACTTCCTTAATAGCTGATGAAACGTGAAGTATCTCAGAAACGGCGTTAGTGGCTCTGATGCCTGGAGTGCAGGCAGCTATTGACGATGCAGTGACGAAGTGTCAGGTGGCGAGTCTGACGCAGATCAAAGCTTTTTTTGAAGCATTTAAGCCCGATCAGACCACCTTCAATAAATCTCTTGACACTGCTATTGAAGGAATTACGGATGATATAGTTAACAACGTTAAGCGCGCTTTTGTACCTGAGAAAACAACCGCATTAAATGTGTCCCAGACGTCAACAAAATTCTTGCGTCGTCAAATAATTTGAGGGATAGAAAGTTGATGCTGAAATTTCAAGTAGCGGCCTTAAACCGGAAAAGCTATAATCTACAGGAAGCTGCCCTCTGTAAGATTTTAGAGATTCATGGTTTGCCAGTGAAGGAGGGAGAGGATCTTTGATCTGCCGTCTGCCAAATCGCTTCTGTTTTGGAGGAACCTGTAAGGAGGTACTCACTAAGGAGGATCTGATAACAGTGCACAGGCTCAGATCTACAAATTTCAATGCGTCTCGCCCTTCGCTTCCATCTACTGTGATAGCTACTTTAAACTCACAAGCGACTTATACGAACTCACTTAAGCTAGGTAAAAAGAAGCTAAGTCTAACCGGCAGATTTACAGCGCTGCGTTGGAACTAAGGAGAAACAAAAAAACATCAAGTGCGTCCTAAACTACGACCCAAGACAGATTTATGTGTAAACATCTTCGGTAAACGTTAACTGAAATTCAAAGCTTACATAAAGCAAATAATAACTCACGTACATTTAGGCGTATGAAAACTTATTTTCTCTTATATGTAATGTCGTGCAAAAGTTTCCAGACATCTACTTTCCAATAGGTTGAACCAGCACCCTAGTTTTAATAATAAGAAACTGAAACAATTTTCTTCGAGATAATCGAGAGAGGGGGAAGAGATAAAGAGAGGGGGTGAGAGGGAGAGGGGGGGGAGAATGCTGTACGAAGTCGAAAGAATAACTGAAGCAGACTCTCCAGAATGTGGGATTTTTCAGCCCCCACCACTTTTCCATCTGGGAGCAACACATGCAAACGTAGCGTGTCGGTGCGGTGGGACGACTCTGTTACGTGTTGCGTCGGCCAGCCTTGTGTACAAAAATGTCGTAAAATTTAAAGAATGACCAACTATTTATCAGAATTTAAAAAATAAAAATCAATGTTCATTAGTTATTAAAATACTACAAAGAATTGCCTATCAAAATTGTTTTCTCTTTTTAAAATCATGGGATATTTCTTTATAAAATAAATCTCGTTGAATTTATTTTACAATTATTTACAATTAATCTCCAATTGAAATTATTTTACAATTAAAATGAAATTGTAAAAATAAATTTAAATTTATAAGTTTTCTAAGATTCTTGACAAAAATTTTCGAAATATTTTCCAAGATTTCAGATATTTCAAATTAAAATTTAAACAAACAAAAAAATTTTCTAGCGAATAGTTTAATTTTTAGGCAAAAAAGGTTAATTCTCAACGAAAAATGTGATAATTGCTATTTCAATAATGAAAATTTATTTTTAATAAAATGCGGTTGAATTTAACTTTAAAAAAATAAATTTTCAACTAAAATCGATTTTTAGTCAAGAAAAAAGGAAAATTACAACCAAATTATAATTAGAGGCAAAAAATAATTTTTAATACAAAATAAAAATTTCGAATAACTATGTATTCTTTAAGTTATTTATTTTTAAGGTTATAGGTATAAATATAGTTTTCCTAAGATACTTAAGAAAATTTTCAAAGATTTTTGAATATTTATGTATGTCAATCGAAATTCCAACAAAAAATATAAGTTTTAACTGAACAGTTGAATTTTCAACCAAAAAAGATGAATTTTCAACCAAAAAAGGTGAATTTCCAATGAAAAATGTAATCATTGCTGTTTCAACGAAAAATTATAATTTTCAATTAAAAACAGTTGAAATCAACTTTCAAAGAATGAAATTTCAAACAAATTAATAAATTATCAAATCAAAAAATTTTGTTATGAAGGAAACCGACAAATTTCCACAAAATTATAATTTAAGGTGAAAAATATTTTTGTATACAAAATAAAAATTTTGAATAACTATTTATTTTTTACCTTTTTTTGCTCATTATAAGGTTATATGAATATAATTTTCATATAGGATTCTTGACAAAAATTTCAAAATATTTTCTAAGATTTCAGATATTTCAAACTAAAATTTGAACAAAAAAAAGACAAAAATTTACAACCAAATAGTTTCATTTTTAGGCAAAAAAGTTTAATTCTCAACGAAAAATGTGAAAATTGCTATTTCAATAAAAAAATTATTTTAAATAAAAAACGGGTGAATTTAACTTTAAAAAAGTGAGTATGCAACAAAATAAATAAATTCTCTAGTAAAAACGATTTTTAGTAAAGAAAAAAAGGAAATTACAACCAAATTCTAATTAGAGGCAAAACATAATTTTTAATACAAAATAAAAGTTTCGAATAACCATTTATTCTCTAAGTTATTTATTTTGAAGGTTATAGGTATAAATATAATTTTCCTAAGATACTTGAGAAAATTTTCAAAGATTTTTGAATATTTCTGTGTGTCAATCAAAATTCCAACAAAAAATATAAGTTTTAACTAAACAGTTGAATTTTCAACCAAAAAAGATGAAATTTCAACCAAATAAATAAATTTTCAAACAAAAAAATTTTTAATGCAGAAAAAATAACAATTTCAACAAAATTATAAACATTTTTGTATATAAAATAACAATTTCGAATAACTATTTATTTCTTAAATTTTTTTTGCTCATTTTAAGTTTATATAAATATAATTTTCGTTTGGATTCTTGACAAAATTTCACAAAATTTTTCAATATTTCATATATGTCAAATAAAAATTTCAGCAAAGAATATAATTATCAACCAAACACTTACTAATTGAGATATTTTTATAACTTAATTCCTGAAATCTATTCCCTTAGGTCAAACATGGTACAAAAATGTCGTGAAATTTAAAAAATGACCAACTATTTACAAGATTTTTTAAAAATAAAAATCAATGTGTATCATATTCAAATAAAATTTAGAAATATTTATAAAAGATATTAATATTTTTCATTTTTGAAATTAATTTATACAGAGTATAGTTTTTGTTTGAAATTTCACGACGGTTTTTTGTACCATCTTTGACCCAATCCGGGCAGCATCAAGGAAAAATATTCTGAAAATATGTTCATTAGTTATTAAAATACTATAAAGACTTACCTTTAAAATGGTTTTGTCCTTTAAAAATCATGAGCTATTTATTTATAAAATAAACTGTGTTAAATTTATTTCACAATTACTTTCTAATTACAATTATTTTACAATTAAAATAAAATTGTAAAAACTAAATTTTTTAATTTTGAGAAAAATATTTTGAGACATTGAAGATTTTATAAAGTTTTTATATATTAAGAAATCATATGAGATCAATTTAATAAATTAAAAATAATAATGATTTATTATCATTTTAACTTTGCAATACTTAAAATTGATTGAAAAATAAAACATAAATAATAAAAAATGAAACCACTTGACAGTGATAGATATTATTAACCTAATCTGAAAATCCCATATACATTCCTGAAAGACATAATCATTTAAATATTTCAAGACTTCATTACATGTATTTGAAGTCTTTTCTTCAGGTGTGCATTTTTGAAAACAAAAATCAACCCAAACCTCCTAATAGCCAACGAAACCGAATTGTGAAGTCGAGCGAGCTCGGCCCGAGCCTCGGGTTCGTGCTCGTGCATTTTCGGCTTTACACGAGGCCGGCCGACGCAACGCGTAACAGAGCCGTCTCACCGACATGCTACGTTCGCATGTGTTGCTCCCAGATGGGAAAGTGGTGGGGGCCGAAAAATCCCACGTTCTGGAGACTCTGAACTGAAGGGCTCCTTTGAGTGGGTGAGAAGCAAGTCTCCGGTCTCTCGCCACACGACACAATACGCGTGTCAGAGCCTTGCATTACACTTTCGAGCCATGGTTTCACTTGACTCAGGCACGAATCGCCATATCGAGGTCTAAGATGTTTACACATCCAAAAATAAAATAATTGTGGATTGCGAGTGGCAAGATTTTTTACCGTAATTCTGCCCAGGTTCGGTATTTGGATGCTCTACGATAATTTCGACGTAAGAAGGAAATATTCCCTATTGACATCGTGGGAAATATGGTTTTATTATTACTCTACGTATTCTATATGGGTTTGGTGCTCTCATTAGCAAATTGACAACTATTATAGATTCTATCTTTTTTATTTCGAAATGGGTTTACTTACGAGCATTAAATTACTTTATTTTTATTTTTCACAAGATTCTCCTATTATGCTTACTTACTTAAGTGTACTTCTTATGTACACTTTTTGGTATTTTTTTCTAAATGTCATTAATATATTTGGTGTGACCCATTTCACATCTGGATTCTGAACATTACTGTCATTAACAAGTGGTCTGCTCTTTTGAACTGGAAGGTTTTTACGTTAATCACCTTTTATGGCAGGGCTCTCTTTTTGTGAGTTGCCCACTATACGGTATTATATCCTTTTTGTAAGACTCAATGGCCTCGATTAATATATGTCATGTCGATGGCCAATCCCTATCTGCTCATTTTTATGAGTTTGCTGATTATTTTGGTCAGAGATCCATTCATATTAGAGCTCAAGTGGCTCAAGTCTCAATCTGAAACTCAAATATCAGCCTTATTAATTACTTAATTTTCAGAAAAAATAGGGGACGCGTAAAGTTAGTGGAGCCTGTGTGTATGTTCATAATGATTCAAAGGGTAAGATCTTACATGCCAGTACTGAAACCACTGTACCAGCTATTGAATTTTTATTTCTTGACATTTTTGTATCTCGTGAACGCCTACTTCTTAGGGTTGTAAATAAACCACCCAATGCTGGTTCTGGTAATGATTTTGAGACGGAGCTTTCTGATTATATGCTTAATTATAATAACGTTACACTTAGAGGGCATTTCAATACCAACCTATATATTTAATCCAACCAATGCAAATACCTTATGTCACTGGTCAATTCAGCTGGTTTCTCTATAGTACTGCATGGATCTACGCACCACTCCGGCATGTCAAGTACATAGATTGACCTTATGACTGTAGAAGATCTAACTAAAGTATAGAATAATTCTGAACACTCAGTTCCCTTATTGTCGAGCCATGATCTTATTCAAATCAATTACAATTTGAATTCAAGTATAATTCTCGCCCCGTGTCGGAAAGACTCAGCTAGTTAGCTGAGTCTTTCCGGCGTCCCGTAGAGTCTCAGCCTCCTGCGAAGTCCCACGATGATGATGTTGACTACGAGAAAGGGTTGATATGTAGGAAAAATAAGAATTCGAAACCCGGATAAGAGAGTAGAATCAATTGGTAAAGGTTTGATCAAGATACGCTTCATAAAGTCATTTACCGAGTAGTTCTGATTGAAAGTATGACTCGGAGAGGGAATAATTCCAAGCCGCCGAAGGATCTCAGTTTGAACCAGATTCCTCAGGATGTAGAAGTCCTTTCATAATGCCTGGTCATTACTTCTCCTAGCTTGAGAATACTTTCTATCTCTCTTCTTCGCCGCTCCTACTCCTACTTCTTCTGAAACTTTGCGTTTATCATTTGAATTCTCCCACTAGTTGCACCATTAGGCGTTGCTGTCAACCTAACATCTGAAAATCTCAGCTTGGAGATATTGACAGAAAAAATTCTGGATTTTCTACAGGACCCGGATTGTTCCACACAAGCTCCAGGATTCCTCAATCAACTCAACATCTATCTCTTACTGGAAGCGGTCCTAGCGAGAAGTTAATTCGGTCGATACCAACCATACGCACGGTATCTCTATAGCTAAGGCCCGTATCGTCAATACTTTGAATTCATAATCAAGAGCAGGATTTTGAATCATTAAGAATCAACCTGTATTTTATTCTAAATGTTCAAAGAACGTTTTCGAAAAGTACGGACAATGGTCTCTGTTTATAAAATTAAAGCAAGCAACAACGAAAATTTAAATATCAACGTCAAAAATATTAGTGTCTTTTTGAATCGTACGACCTTGTTTTAGTTCTACTAATGATTCTGACTAATCAGAAAGAAGCAAAGCGGACATAACCCAGGTTATGAGAGGTTATAAATTATCGTGCCAGACAGTGTTCACTCTCTTTGCCGTCTCTCTACTGATGTGGTCACTGAGGTATCTAAAAATTTTCTTTCACAAGTGAAGTTTTTTTTTGTTAGTCTGCCGACTGATTTTCCGAATTGCACCAGTTCTCCGAGAGTACCGGATCTTTCGTTTATACAACGATTCAGGCGGCATGAATTTCTCGTTTCTAGTGTTAGAAAACCTCTCAGCCTCATTTGTCAGGAAAGGAATTTTGTGTTTTTTTTTGTAGTAGCCCTGAAAGCTCTTTTAATCCTTTTTCCAGAAAAAAACTTTTGATTTTTGCCCAGAAAGCAGTTTTATCTTTCGCCCAGAAAGCAACTTTGTGATTTATGCCCAAAAAGCAGTCTTTCGACAAGAAAGCAACTTTAGTGATTTTGAGATCAAGTTTGCCAAGTTGCCACGAGGTTTCCTAATATTGTTTTTTTTTTGTATTCAACCAAGAAAATCTCTTATAATATTATTTTGTGAATTCCTCTGTGATATTACTTTGTGTATTTTTCTGTGACACTAATTTTGTGAATTTCTCTATGACATGATTTTTGTTGTGAATTTTGTTTCCTGATCTTAGATATATTCTCATTTACCGAAAATTCAATTGTTTTCCCCATACATCAATATTTGTGGATAGTGGTTCCTCCCCTATTTCTCAGAAAATTAACCCAGCTAGCAATCGTGCGACGCACGTTACCCTGTGCGACTCACGTTGCAAGCATATCGCCTTCACTTGTCGCATTGAAGTGACAGATAAGCAAGTGCGCGCGCAATGAGTCTCAATTAGCCACCAGGAGCGCGAGTGTAATTTTTGCATTTGTATAAACACAATGCATACAGTGATATGTAAATAACCTATAAAATAATTAACAGTCAATAAATAAACATTGATAGTTGACGATGTCATCCATGTATATAAGGTAAAATATTCTATATAATTGTAAGATATGTAAAAACAAAGTATTGAAATATAAATTAATATACTTTTCAAATTTTCATTAAATTATTATACAACAAGATTCAATAAAATAGTTATTAATTAAACCAACAAATTTCTTATTAGAATTTTTTTATGTACATAATTAATTTTTAATAATGTTGAAGCATTAAAAATGTTATTTTGTACGTTTTTTTATTCAAGTATTTTTGCTCGAATAGTTAAGTTATCACTGAGGCTTTGGAGATATTTTTTTCCTATTTTGTATTGTTTCAACATCACTCATGATTTTTTTCATTCAAAAATATCTGAAAGTTTTTTTGGAGGTGTGACTGTTAACGGTTCTTTTAAATTTCAAATTCTAGTAACAATAACAATATTTTTAACATTCGTGAAATGAAAGGAAAAGAAACCCGAATTTAAAATTGCGCATCCACGAGTCCCGATTCCGATTTATCGTCCGCCGACGTCATGTGAGTGTCTCCGCCGGGCTTCGATCGACGCGTGTTTATATTGCAAATTTTTCAAAAAGTATTATTGTTTTACGTACTTTCAGTATGTCCTTAATTTTTTTCGCAGTTGATGATTGTTTTTGGTAAGGTGGCATGTTTTTTATAGGAAAAATTATAGAAGCACGAAATTCAATTGTGGTAAGCAATGCATAACATAGAGATTTGCATACATAACTTAACTCTTTTCGCATCTTTTCGCAATAATCAAAATTTCGTCTTACTTTAATTTAAAATGTTCAGATAATCACGTGCGCTAAAATATACTGGTTATTGAGTGCACCAGAAATGTGAAAATTGCGCAGACCAAATTATATTCATTGAAATAAATTTATTTGTTTCATACCCTCCTATCGCTGGGATCGGCTTCCTTAATTATTTTTATCGAATCCTGTAAGCAACCTCTTTCATAAATGCACAGAAATTTCGCAAATCCTTTTGCAAATATTACTTGATGTCTAACAATTGAAGTGAAAATTTATCTGCAGTCCATTCGTTCTAAGATACCTTTCCCTTTCAACCTCCATCTTCCCATCCCCTCACCTGTTCTCATTCTCCCACCAACACTTCCTAACCAGCTTACTTCTCCCCTCTTCTAGACATTTTTCCTTATATTTACATGCCCGACTCCCCCTCATAATCCCTAAACTCTTTCGCCCCGTCTTCCACCTGACAATATAATTATGCGTATTCCTTGCTAACACCAGTGTCCACTTTACATACCTCTCCTGTATCCTATTCACCTCCTCACTTTCCTTCCAATCCGAAACCTCCATTCCATAACATTAGAACTCATTACCAGCGACTCGAATAATTTCATTCTCCTTTCAAAATCATTTGCGAACAGCTACTTTCCCAACCCCCGAACCTGCCTCATCACCACATTTGCACTTCTGACTCTTTTTTATATGATTATCCACTCCCCCATTCCTTCAAAACAGGAAGCCCAGGAACACAAACTGTTTCACCTCTTGCACCGCCTTTTCCTGACACTTCCACTCACCTCCCTCAACCCTCCCACCTCCTTTCCTGAACACCATAACCTTGGACTTTTCCGCATTTAGCTCTAAACTATTCTTATCCAGGTATCTTCTCAACCTCTTCATCATCTCCTTTAAGGCCCTCTCGATCTTCGCTAGCAGCACTAGGTCATCCACATACGCGAGTGACCATATCGTAACCCCTCCTACCCTAACTCCTTCTACCACTCCGGTGGCTAGCTTACTTTCCATATCCGCGATTAAAATCACAAAAAGCGTTGGGCTAAGCGAACACCCTTGCCTCAAACCCCTATCCATTCAGAAATCCTCCGAAATTCCCTCCCCTCCTCTCAACCTATCTTTCGTCTCTTCATATACCTCCCTTACCCTCTCGAGCAGGCCTCTCTCCACTCCCCTCACCTTCATCGCGTCCCACAACCTTCCTCTATCCACCGAAGGGAATCCACCTTTGAGGTCCACAAACCGCGCGTACATTTTCGAACCCTTCTTCGCTAATTCTCTATCCACCACGTGCTGCAACACGTAAATATTGTCGATCGTGTTCCTGCCCTCCCTAAAGCTCGCCTGTGTCTCCGGCAATATTCCTTTCCCCTCGACATCCTTCCGCAGCCTATCCGCCAACACCATCGCGTATACTTTGTACGCCGTATTTATTAGCATCATCCCTTTATAATTTCCGTGCCCACCCTATCCCCTTTCTTATACAGTGGCACAATCAACCCCTCCCTCCACCCTCCTAGGAATCTACAACCTCTCCCTATTATCTTTCCGTGCTACCTTAGACCTTCTCAACTTCCTTATCTGCCTCTCTATCTCTTCCTCATTAAACTCCTATCCATCTTCATCCCTCGTTCTTCTAATCCCTTCATCTCTCTTCCGTGAATCTGAGCCCTAAAATGATTCTTTAAAAAATGCCCCCCACTCCTCACTCCCTATCTTCTCGCTTATCCCCACTCCACGTTTCCTTAACCTATTTATCATCATCCACACTTCCCCTTCTGTCTTAACGCTTCGCAACTCCTCTTCCAGATTTCATCTTTTTACATTCCCTATCCCACTACGGCTTGACCATTCCTTTTTTTCTAAATACCTTCTCTATCACCTCCCTCGTCCAGATCACCCTCTCCCTTATCGAGCCTTCTTCCCCACCTTGCCTTCTGCCACCCTCCCCCTTTATCCACGATCTTAATGGCTGATGGTCTGACTTTATCCTTCCTTCTATTGCGAATTTATCCGTCTCCTCCAAACCTTGCATATTCATGACAACATAGCCTATCACCGATACCCCCACCTTACTCACACACGTGTATTCTCCCTCTCCGTCCTCTGTTACCATACCATTCGCCACCGCCCAGCCTCTATCCTCCATATAGTCCCTTAGAATCTCACCCTCATTCTTTATTATTTTCTCCTTGGATCTTTTTTCATAACTCCCTTCTTCCCTGCAGAGCCCCCCCCCTCCCTTTATCAAAAGGTTTATTAATTCTCTTCCACAGAAGAGTATTAATATTACAATAGCCCCCAACGTGGTTGGGGGCCATTGTAAGTTTCTTGTGATTCAGAATTAATTCCGAAAAGATAAAATTTTTCAAACCACGTTTATTAAAAAATAGTATGAAATTATAGCCCTAAAAATTACCTGAACACCCAAAGAATTTCAGAGATTCGATATGAGAAATTAGTTGCTCTCTTCCCCTCCTAAAAGTACTCGGTTCCCAGTAATCCTAATTGTATCCAGTATTTTGGTTGTAAACAATGGCCGAACATATACATACAGACTGGGTGTGGATTTCTGTTCTAAAAAAGAAAAACTTTGAGTTTGAGCCCGTGACCTGCGCGAACGCCTTCGCAGGTTCCAATGCCGAGCACGTGGAGAAACTGACCTAGCTAAGAAAGTTGTTGATTCAACTTCCATCGACGAAAATCCTGAATACGATTCCGATGAAACTCAATTCGAACCGGCAGAAACCGCTTTGAATTTAGTAAATAAGAAATCGGTAGATAATTCAATCGGAAGTTTAAATTTACCCACAACACAGAAAGAATCGAATAAAGTCCCAAATAAAATGTATACTCCATCAAAAGTAACTAAAGATAGGATAATTATTCTAGACAATACCATAGAACCCTGAACGACCGTCCTTGAAGTAAGCTTTTTGGGAAAAATTCGACCGTGTGATGTGTACAAGTTAATTCCAAGACAAAGTGCGAATTCTACAAATAAATTTGGATTGAGAGAAGTCGCTGAGATAGATGGAAACCATAGAAATGATCGTCGTGAAGATTTTTATTCGAATAATTATTTCAATACTCGCGAATATTTTTATTCGAATAATTATTATAATAATCGTAAAAAATGTTATCAAAATGATTAATTACATACTCGTGCAGAATTTTATTCGAGTAATTATTTCAGAAATCGAGTTAATTGTTTTAATGATCGATCTTTCAATCCACCTGATCGTTACTATCGATATGGATTATCGCGAAATCATAGACTACTTCCCAACCCAGTATAGTTGATCCTTCTCCTATTCGAATTTTTGAAATATGTGATGCTTATTACGCACGGACACTTCTATGCACATCTGAACCCTTGATGTTCGTTAACCTCCAAATTTTGGGTCACACCATCAAGACTTCAATCGAATTCAGTTTTTTCAGAACCTTTATAGGACCAGAAGGTATCATACTCGCTGAAAAATTAGGATTGAAAATAAGCCAAAGTAATGATTTAGTGCAGATCGCAAACAGTAGCCTCGAGTTAGTTTCTCAGGAAGTTATGATACCTATGGAACTACATACTCGTAAAAAAAGAGGCTAATGTCTATGCGAGTAATGAAAGCTTACCAGTAGCCCTAGTTCTGGGTTTAGATTTCATGAACTTTTTCGAACTGGAAATAGATTTTTGTAGATAGGACATTTTAAGGAAGCCCCCTTTTGAATACTTACATTTAAAATAGAGGATTGAATCAAAAATAGTTGCTGTGGGTTGAATTAGTTAACCACGGATCAGGCCGAAATACTGAGAAACTGGGGTTAACGTATTCAACCGAGCATATAGTTTATGTTAATGACCATACAGCTATAAAACAGAGGCATCATTTAGTGTCTCCTAAAGTTTCGGAAGTACAAATCACGGAAGTTGTTCATATGTTTGCCGGTGATATTCTAGAACCCTCAAAAAGTGATTGGTCGTCCCCTGTTGTGATCGTTAGAAAACCCAATTAAAGTTATTGTTTTTCCTTAGATTGTCGAAAGCTAAATGACGTCATTAAAAAAGATGCTTACTTCTTCCCACATGTTAACGAAATAATAGAAACGATGCGTAAAGCTAGATATATCTATAAAATAAATTTATTTAGAGGCTTCTTTCAAATCCTGCTCCAGTTCGAAAGTCGCGAAGCGACCCCATTCACTGTACCAGGTCGTGAACTTTTTTATTTCAAAAGAATGTCCTTCTATTTCACAAATACCCCCGCAACTTTTAAGAGATTAATATATCGTCTGATTGGCCCTGAAATAAAACCCCATTGCTTGGCTCATCTGGACGATATAATGATCTTAGCAGAATGTTTTTAAGGGCATTTAGAGTGGCTAGCTAAAGCACTAGAAAAAATTAGAGATTCTGGGAAGAAAATAAATGCTAAAAAATGTGAGTTTTGCGTGTGGTAGGTCCGATATTGTGCCTACTTAGTGAATGAAATAGGTTTACAGGTCAACCTAGAACAAGTAGCACCCATTTTAGAGTACTCTGTACCTTCAAAACTTAAAAGAAATCAGACGCTTCTTAGGAATGGCATCATGGTATCGTTGATTTATCTCAGATTATGCTACCATAGCTTCACCCTTAATTAAGTTACTTCGGAAGGATCAACGTTGGACATGAACAGAGGACCAGCAACTTGCTTACAAAAAAATTAGAACTTGCTTAACTAATGCTTCTGTCTTGGCCTGACCTAACTTTGAGGTTTCTTTCGAACTGCAAGCTGATGCTAGCAATACCGGCTTAGGTGCAGTATTAATGCATGCTATTGAGTGTATAGAATATGTTATATTATATACTTGTAGATCCCTGAGAGTAGCGTAACAAGAATATGACACTACGAAAAAAGAATGTCTTGCCGTTATATGGGTCATTCAAAAGTTTCGCGCCGATTTAGAGTGTTACTATTTCACGGCCATTACAGACAAAAGTAGTTTGCGGTAGCTGCATAATCTTAAAAATTCGACCGATAGACTTGCGAGTTGGGCGTTATCGTTACTTCAGTATGACTAT
Source organism: Andricus curvator (assembly GCA_932195095.1). Taxonomy (NCBI): domain Eukaryota; kingdom Metazoa; phylum Arthropoda; class Insecta; order Hymenoptera; family Cynipidae; genus Andricus; species Andricus curvator. The sequence continues at coordinate 299,145 of CAKNYM010051288.1, forward strand.
AAAATAGTGCATAGAAAGGGAAACCTATCACAACGTCCCAGATGCCCTACCTAGAATACATAAAGACCCTGTAGAAACTATCCACCTCTTTAGTAAACCGACACGCTCTTGGTATTTTCGTCGCTTCCTAGCCGTGTCTGATTTTTCAGAAAAATTTCCTACCTGGAGAATTGCAGAAAGCAAACTTTATCATTACCGACGCGACCCCGTTATTTTAACCTTATTTCGAGATATAAACGAATGGAAGTTCGTCCCAAGCGACGATGAATGCGAAGTGATTCTAGAAGAAGGACATGATGAACCACGAGCTGATCATCTAGGCACTCAAAAAAACGTATATGAGAATTGCCTCAGATTATTTTTGGCCGGGCTGTTATAAAGATGTCTATGTCCATAAATTCAAAATTTTCCAAAGTTGTAAGGTAAATCAGAAGGCCCTCGCAGGATTTACGGGTCGGCGTATCGTGAAACAGCTCTGGATTGTCGTAGCTGCAGATATAATGGGTCCATTTTCCCGAAGTATGTCAGGATTCAAGTATGTGCTCGTAATCCAGGACTTCTTTACGAAGTAGGTTGAGTGTATTTGTTTGCAGTCGGCAAACGGTAAAACAATTCGCGATTCATTCCAAGAGCTCATAATAAATCGCTGGGGATCCCCGCAAGTTATTTTGATAGAGAATGGCTCTAAGTTTCTTAAAATTACTATTCGCTCCATGCTCAAGAATTTAATATTTTACACTCTACTACACCACCGTATCATACACAAGCCAAACCCCTCGAGCGGGCGAACCTAAAATTAAAAACAAGAAAGTATTATACATAAGCAAGAACCACCGCTCCTGGGATGAAAATTTAAAATAGTAACACTCTAAATAGGCGCGAAACTGTTAAATGACCAATATAACGGCAAGACATTATTCGTTAGAGATCTACTAGCATATGACATAACATATTCTATACACTCAACAGCTTGCATTAATATTGCACCTAATCCGGTATAGTTTCCCTTTGCTTATAGTAGCGCCTACGATACTACCTTAAAAAGTACACCCGCTTTTCTAAACCTTGGTGGGGACACTAAAGCCATAAATTCTTTAAGAAGACGAGAAGGTTGAGGAACCTGTAATTGACCCTCAACCCCCAAATTGTGGAAAGAACGCATGACAAAGTTACAAATTATGAGAGACAGTGTTATCAGGAATCTCGATAGCGCCTGCCAAAAGCAGCCGAGTCACCACAACCTCCGCCGTAGGCAGTTACGGTTTCCCCGTAGTGATCTCGTATTATCCCATAGTCGAATTCCATCATCTAAAAAGAAACAAATTGCTGCTTAGCTCAATCCTCAGCTCGTCAGGCCGCATGGAATCTCTAAAGTCTTGTTCCCTACCGTTTACGAATTTAGTATTTCAACGAATAATAAAATCAGTAAAATATATATAGAAGACCTCAAGCACTATATAACCTCTGATTTCGAGCCCGATTCTGACTTATAGATGCCGTAGTCTCCCTCTCATTTGATTCCTTATTTGCCGTTATTAAAAAGAAAAGTATTAATTATTGCTTTCTCATGGAGGAAGGTTTTTAATGACCTAAATTTTCAAATCTATTTTCTTGACGTATTTCGATATAATTCGACCCCACGAGCTCGAAAAAAAATATTCTAAAAATGTACGCATATATATTTGTATTTTGTATTTGTATTTATTTATGAAGTCCCTATAGGGCTAAATGGCCCTCTAAGGAACAGATAATACAGTATCAGACAAAATGTACAGTCACTGGTCCAATGAAGGTACTCGTAATATATCTAATATGGTAGATTAGTAACGTAAGATATATATATATATATATATATATATATATATATATATATATATATATGACAGATAATCACAAATTAATAAGTTGGCTTGTAGTCCAAATATGTAACTGCTAGTTTATAAACAATTCAAAATAATATGAAATAAAATAATGCAAAAAATCGAACATAAGTAATAAACAAAATAATGAATAATTGAAATAAAGAGTTAAAAGTAACAATGGGGATGTAGGTTGGAATTATAAGTTTGCATACTTAGGGATCTCCATGACTAAGTAATGTAGTGTAGTGAAAGCTACCAATGAGTGATTTCAAGGATAGGGCTATCCATATTAAAGAGATATTCTTAAAAAGATTTTTTGAAGTGAAAGCTAGTCGGTGCATTCCTTATCGATAAGGGTACCTTGTTCCAGAGTCGCGCCCCCCTCACGATAAGGGATCTCTGCAGCTTACAGGTACTACACTGTTAGAAGGAAGTTCATGAAATTTCATGAAAATGTTAGTGAAGCTTTTCACACTACGGTTAGTGAAAAACTCATTGAAATTTCATGCAACACTGAAATTTAAATAGCCTTATTGAAATTTCAATGTAAGTTTTGAAACTATTTTAAAAGATAGTGCATTAAATTTTTTGTAAATGTTCATGAATATCCTATGGATATTTAATGTAAACACGGAAAAAAATGGATCGTTAGAAGACCTCTCTAAACCAGTAACACTAACTATTTTAAATTGAAGCCGATTTCGCATTGTAACGCATGTATATGTATATATGCACTGCACGCATTCTATACACGATTTATACATAGATTAGATCGAAACTTTCGACAACACAAATGCCATAAAATGTCGATCGATTTGAAAAGGAAAAAATTATTTTATATATGATTACGGCACTTAATTTACGATTGTTCTTACACAATTGCACGCACAGAGTCTTACACGTATAATCGCACGCTCAAACGCTTTAAAAAATCGCCACCGCTGGGGAATCGAACCCTACCTAACTACCTAAAATCTGCACTAAAACCTAAATCTAGCGCACGCGTTAGTCAAGTGAGCTACGGAACCGCTTAGATTTTTCTGAAAAACTCTCGGTCAAGCGGTTTCTCTGCGAAAAACGTGGCCAGCTAAGAAATGATAATAAATGTTTACTTGAAAATTTTTAATTAATCTCTTACAGATTATTTACAGTAATTTATATGTATTATTATAAAATGAATCAAATTACAATTTTCACAAAGTACATATTTTGTATTATTGAAAATTAAGACTTGAAAAAAATGGTTTTGAATGAAATTTTTGGAATTTTTAATTTGATTTTATTATCATTCATTTACATAACTGATATATAAATAAAAAATAGTTTAAACATCGTAATAATATATCAAATGCAAAATCGAACTCACTATTTTAAGATGAGACAAACGTTGAATAGTGATTCAAATTTAAATTTTTTGCAAAAATAAATTTTTTCTCATGAGATATGGGGATGCTGAATTAGAATAAAAACTGCTTGAAAAAATATATATTCGGTTCCGAGAAATTAATATTAAAGATCGCAATATCACAGTAGTATGGTAGATTTTATTATTGTTGAAAATCTGAAAAAAATGAGAAAATATTTCTTTTTTCTTTCATGAAATTGTAGTTATTTCTACAAATATCAATGTGAAAAGTGCGATCCTAATCATTTTTAGTGTTATACGAGATTAAAAATACCATGAGCAGAAAATTCCATAGTAGAAATAATGTAAAAAAAGTATATATATATATATATATATATATATATATATATAATTCTTCAGAATATTTTTAAATTCTGACAATTTTGTACAAAACAAAACAACAATATTGAAGTATAAAGTAGAGTTATTCACTATGTTTATTTATAATAATTATCTCAACTAATATTATGATAGAAGAGAAAACATTATAAAATAGTTTCCGACAATTTATTTCATTCTGTAAAATGTCAGTGGGCGTCTGTCTTATAGATTGAGAAGCGAAATGCTGTTGTTTTACTGATGAGCAAGTTATAAGTCGTCCTTCTTTTTAATTTCAAACGGACCGCCCAAAAAATTTTGCGGAGGGGACCCACACGTTTCTACTTGTGCCACTGAACTTACTTACAATTTAAAATAGTAAGGCTAACAATCTCGCGCAGTGCTTATTGAAATGTGAAAAAGGAGATCGAACTCACTTGCAAAAGTCAAACTCACAATTCTTTGCTAACTATGAAAATTAGTTATTCATACAGTTTACATGTTCAGCTGTACTATTTCAAATAGTTATTGAAGCTACTTGTTCTAGTAATCTTTCTTTTTACAATTTGAAGTAGTAATGCTGACTTTAGATTTTGTATACTTTGAGATCACTATCTCATTCAGGATCAAAAACTATTTAAATTGTTTCTTGTACAATGCGAACAAGTAAACTTCCAATTAAGAATACATAAAAGTGAATCTAACTATCTACTTTTTTCCGTGGATAGTGAATTTTGTACATGTAATTGCAAAAAATATAATAATCGATAGAAAAATATATAACACAAAGCTTCTAATTTTAATTTCATGAATTACTTTTAATATTTTAATATTTAATATTTAATATTTAATATTTAATATTTAGTATTTAATATTTAATATTTAATATTTAATATTTAATATTTAATATTTAATATTTAATATTTAATATT
>CAKNYM010051288.1:304278-322874 GCA_932195095.1 Andricus curvator
GTATTTAGTATTTAGTATTTAGTATTTAGTATTTAGTATTTAGTATTTAGTATTTAGTATTTAGTATTTAGTATTTATTATTTAATATTTTAATATTTTAATATTTTAATATTGTCATTTAGGTTTATTAAATTTAATACAAAATGTTACTTTATTTTCAATGCAGGTTTATAAAATTTATGTAAACCACAGTGAAATTTATTCAGCCACCAATCATATTTTATGTACAAGCAATTGAAACAGGTTTCAGAGTTAATTTTATGAAATTTCAATAGCTTTTGCTTTAAAATTAAGTTTCGTGTCACTGAAAATTAATGAATATGGTCTCAAATTAATTTTTAAAGTCAAATTTATGAAATCTCAGTGACATAAGTCATTGAAAACTGACTGAAATTTCAGGAAATTTCTAACAGTGTATGACGTGGAACAGTAAGGACCGTTTTTCTTTCACGAATTTTTGGCTGATTAGATTGTTTGTTGTCGCTAGATTAAAAAAAGTCCAAGAGATACTTAGGTGCTTGATTATGAAAAATATTATATAGAAGATTGCCCATAAAAAATGGTCTTCTCCTGGCAACATTTAGAAGGCCTGCGCGCTGCCTGTATGGTGTTATATGCTCATACTTCGGTACATTGTAAATGAACCGAATGCAAACATTCAGTGCACGCTCTAATTTATAGTTTAATTTGAACGATATATCGTCGTAAGCGATGCACCCAAAGTCAAAAAATGGAAGAATTAAGCTCTTTACTAAGAGTAACCTTGTAGGTTTTGGCAATGATTCCTTATTTCTTTTTAGTTGCTGGAGTAATCTAAAGGTCTTCCTTGAGATGTTTATTACGTGCTCTTTCCAGGAAAGAGTACGGTTAAGCATGTAACCTAAGTCCCTTGCCACCTCCAAAAATTCAATTTCCAGGCAATCAATTGGAAGGGGTGGAAAGGTCGCGATTGTTTCTGGTAATGGGGAAGATGAAGGTCCGATAATAATAGCCTTGGTTTTCTCAGGATTAATCTGCAGCCCATTGTTTTGTGCAATATTTTAGCTCGCTGCCCAAGTCAGAAGTGTAGATATTAAAAAGTAGGGGTGCCAAGGTAGAGCCCTGAGGCAAGCCGCTCACGACCACAGACCAATCTGACAGTTCGCCTTTCCCATTTCTTACTTTTTGAAATCGTTCGGATAGATACGATTTCATTTTATATAACAGAAGGTCGTGGTTGACCATATCGAACGCTTTAGAAAAGTCAAATAATACCACTATTGTGATCTTCTTTTCATCAATAGAAATTTTAAAATCGGTTTTTGTTTTGATAGTTGCTGTTTCCGTGCTGTGCCTAGTCCGGAAGCCCGATTGCATTGGATCTATTAGTTTATTTGTATCGAGGTATGTGATAAATTGCTTGTGGATGATCCGTTCAAGAGGTTTAGAAATGGCACAAAGAATTGAGATCGGACGATAGTCTTTTGGAGAGGATGGGTTGCGTACTTTGGCGACAGGGTAAATTATTGCATTTTTCCAACAATCGGGAAATATACCCACCTGAAGCGATGTGTTGTTAATATAGATTTTTTTTTAGAGGAGGTGAGAATGCATTTGACCGCTTATCGCATTACTTCAAGGACATGGGGGTAAGGCTACTAAGTCGTGCTTCGACTTCCATCTTACTTAGCCAGCTTGGCATTCCAACTCTCCGCTCCCAACCAAGATGCACGCATTGTCATCAGCAGTGCCGTGGTACCGCACAACGGGCTCGTCGGCCTTCGGCATCTTGGTTGTGTGCAATCAGCTATTTGCGTCGTTCATCCGGCTACTTCACAGAGGCGGCCTCCCTGAACGACGTACACCGTATTGTACCCGGCAGATGGTCGGTCTGGGTTTTCTCTTCTTTAGGGGCGCAGAGGTAGCACTGCGGTCTACTTTCGCACGCCGCAGATTTGTGCCCCTCTTTGCCGCTCCTCCAGCACAGCTTGGTCCTATCGGGAACCCTGCAGTCCACTGCTATATGGCCAAAGCCTAAGAAGTGGTAGCACCTTACGCTCTCCGTCTTCTTCCGCATGCGACAGGGCACCCATCCCACTTTGAGGTGTCCCGTGCGGAGAAGCCTCGACGCGAGTTCCTCCCTCAGCTCGAGGTAGGCCTTCAGGTTAATATTGAGTAGGATAGGGAAAATTACTGGAAGTGCAAGTTGAATCATCTTCATCGATATGCCATCTGTACCTACAGCGTTAGACTTAATTGCCAAAACCGTTTCCAAGAGAGCTTCAGGAGTTATATCGGAAAAATGAAAATCGGTGTCGTTAAATGTTGAGCTCTGTGAGGTGAGAGCAGAGGGCCTTATAGGCGATGATGGGGGCAAAGTGAAAAATACATTTAACAGTTCATTAGGAGGGAAATGATTAATAGTGGATTCATGTTTAGGAGATATGAGATATAAACGCCTAAGTAGATGCCAGATGTTTTCAGTTTTATTTCTGTTTTTGATGAAGCTATAATTGTATTTGTTTGATTCATCTCTAAGTTTGGTTTGTACTAAATTCCTTAGTTTGTGAAACTGAGTTTGGAATATGGAATTTTTAGTACGTTTAGCCAGTCTACGCATGTTATCACGTTCCTTACACAAGAATAAGCAGTCGCGGACAGCCGATAGGAACCAGTCGTGAGTGTGGTGAGCTTGCGCTGGTAGAAAATAGGTACACAACAATCATGGCTTGGGAGGACTCACCCATTCGCGTTCTTCCGCAATGGGTGGGTTCTGGCAAGCCGAGGTGCATCGTGTATCCATCTAGAAACACTACCCGAACCAAAACTAAAAATTTTGTAAGGAAAAATCCTGCTTCCCCATTGGACACCGCAGCGATGACACTGCCCGCAAGGGATGTGTGGAATGATTCGCCTGCACAGGGCCAAAGGGGTATTGATGCCAGTAGGCGCGCTGCCTTGCAGGGGGATGTTAGGATACGAGGATGAAATTGTAATGTGTCTGACGACAGGTTGACACGGTCCTTGTCAAAGTCGGAAAGCTCCCATACTTAGACCCAGAGAGGTATGGGGGTTATCACTTCTGGGACGGTGGACTCACCTACGATCGGAATAGGATCCAAACGTGCGGATTTCCACGAAATTACCATGGATAACTTGCAACAACAAAAAACTACAGTAAAATATCTAAGGGCGGGAACTCTGAACGCGCGTAGTCTAAATACTGGCGGATTTAGCGAACTCATTGAGATAGCACAGACATACGATACTGACTTAATAGCACTTCAAAAAACCTGCTGGCCGGGCGATTACGAGTCAATTTCTAAGGATAACTATACTTTTCACTATGGGGGAGCTAAGGGGCGCACACTGGGGACCGGTTTTCTCATTAATAAACGAATTTCGTAAGCGGTTCTCGACATACAATTCATTAACGATCGGTTATCATACATTGTACTAGAGGGAAATTTCAGCAAGAAGATGATAATCAACATCCACTGCCCCACCGAGGACAAAGACGAAGACACTAAGGATCTTTTTTACGAAACAATCGAACAGGTTTTTGACAAGTTCTCAACGTATGAAGCAAAAATAGTATTGGGAGATTTCAACGCGAAAATTGGAAAAGAACCGATGTATAGGCCTACAATAGGGTCAAAAAGTTTGCATGACGTCAGTAATGATAATGGGACTAGCGTAATAAACTTTGCAGCTTCAAAGAACCTCGTTGTCAAAAGTACATTTTTCAAGCATAAAAATATACATAAGGCCACCTGGACATCACCAGATGGTATCACTCACAATCAGATTGATCACGTTCTAATTGACAGAAGACGACATACAAACATTCTCGATATAAGACCGTACAGGGGAGCGGATTTAAATTCAGACCACTTTCTCGTGATAGTAAAACTAAGATCTAGGCTAGCGTTAAGCAAGAAAACAATCCGCACAGAGCCAACAGTTCGTTTCAATATAGATAAATTTAAAACACCAACAGAAATATTAAATTATCAAGTTGAGATTTCTAATAGTTTCGACTTTCTCCAAGAACAGAGAGACGATAACGTTAATTACGTGGAGGACTCGGAAACCCTGTGGAGCAATATGAAAAAGGCGATATACATAGCCGCGAAACTTACTATAGGTTTAAAGAAAGTAACAAAAAGCAAACCATGGTTTCACGAAGAGTGCAAACTTTGGCTTGAAAAACGTCGGAAGGCCAAACTAATTAGTTTACAAAATAAATGCGATCAAACACATAAGAAGTATCTCGAGATTAGTAAAAGTACAAATAGGCTTTATAGATCCAAGAAAAGGGAGTGGGAAAAGAATAAAATACTAGCAATAGAAACGCATGATAAACAAAATAACCCGCGTGAGATGTACAGGGGAATCAATTTTATAAAGAAAGGCTTTCAAAGTAGAACGGAAGTAATGAGGGACGAAAATGGCAATCTAGTAGCCGATGCGACAGAGAGACTGAATTTATGGAAAGATTATTTCGATAAACTATTAAATGTACGCGAAGCCCCCGTTGAAGGTAATCTCGGCGAAATCCACACTGCCGATCTGCTAATTTATGATCCTACTGATGTAGAAATAGAAATGGCCATAAAGAAGTTGAAAAATAACAAAGCCGCAGGCATCGACGACCTAACGTCAGAACTGATAAAAAATGGAGGCCCTTGCCTCACAAGGCAAATTTGTAAATTAATACGCGCAGTTTGGAAAACAGAACGCATGCCGGAGGAATGGAATACCTCTATTATTATTCCCACCTTTAATAAAGGCGATAAAACGAACTGTAACAATTACTGGGGAATTTCACTTTTGCCTTCGTGCTATAAGATCCTGCCCAATGTAATCTTAAGTAGACTAACTCCGTTTGCCGAGGAAATCATTGGGGATTACCAGTGTGGATTCTGCCGAAACTGATCTACAAGCGATCAAATGTTTACAATTAGAAAACTGTTAGAAAATAAATGGGAATTTAATGAAGTAGTACATCAGCTATTTATCGATTTCAAAAAAGCTTACGACTCTATTATACGCGCACGAATGTACTGGATCCTGCAGTTTTTGGGTGTACCAAGAAAATTAGTTAGACTTATCGAAATTTGCTTAAGCGGCAGTAGGGGTAGAATACGTGTAAACGGAAGTTTATCTGAAGACTTTTCGATCCCTGGTGGGCTGAAACAGGGCGATGCACTGTCGTGCGCCATTTTCAACTTAGTTTTAGAATACGTGGTCAGACAAGTACAAGCGAATCCGACCGCTGCTACCCTCAATGGGATAATACAAATTCTTGGGTATGCGGATGATCTCGACTTACTAGGGGATGATAAAGAAACCGTAGCTAAAAATGCAGAAATCTTGATCACAAAAGCCAAAGATATTGGTTTGGAAGTTAGCGAATCGAAGACAAAATATATGACCGTCGCCAGATCTGAACAAAGTAATGTAGGCGGGGATCTAATGGCCGGAAATATGAAATTCGAAAGGGTTAACGAGTTTAAATACCTCGGGTCTATTATAACTATCGAAAATAACATTAAACCGGAAATCAACGCGCGGCTGCACGCTGACAATGCGTGCTATTATGCAGCAAAAACGCTACTAAAATCGGGATTGCTATCTAGAAACATCAAATTAAGAATTTACAAAACGATAATAATGCCGGTCGCCATGTACGGATGTGAAACGTGGGCGCTGGCGAAGGGAGTGGAGAATAGGTTTAGAGTTTTCGAAAATAAAGTACTTAGAAAAATCTATGGTTCAAAGAGGGATGAAGAGACTGGTGAATGGAGAAAACTGCTTAATGATGAGCTGCATGCTCTCTACGGATCAGCAAATATAAATAGAGTTATGAAAGCGTGTAAATTAAGATGGGCGGGGCATGTAGCAAGAATGGGCAATGAAAGAACAGTGGCGCAAGTTTTAATAGGGAAACCGACTGGTAAGAGACCTCTGGGCAGACCGAGAAACAGATGGGAGAAAAATGTAAGGGATGATCTAAAAGAACTAGGACATGATTACTTAAACTGGATGGAGGATGCACAGGATAGAGATGCGTGGCGGTTTCGGGTAGATGAGGCAATAAACTTTCGAGTTCGAATTGCTAATCGATAATAATAATAATAAGTAATCCAGGGAGCCGGTTTTTTATATTTATTAGGAATGTGTAACGGCGCAAACTGGTTGAATGCTGACATTAAATAGTTATTTGAGTAATTAAGTTTATTATTAATATCAATCTCGAGTATCAGTTTCTGCCAGTCGAAGATCATTAGGTGTTCCTGAAATTCAATCTCGTCAACATTTGATAAATTTCGCATCTGCTTTTTAACCTGACTAATTGGCTGAGAGTAAGAAATTTGATATTTGATATTTATGAGGTAATGGCTAGAAAGAAACGGAATAGGATGCTGGCCATATGAGTCTATTTTATCTAAGTCATCAGCTATCATTAAGTCTATACGTGCGCTAGAATGATCAGTATGATGAGTAGAGTTATGGTGTACTATTGTTAGCCCGGCTGAGTGCATCATAGAAGTTAGGTATTTTGTGTCATAGCTGGTCACATTTAAGTTGGTGTTGAAATCTCCGGTGAGAACAATATTATTAAAATCGGTAACATGCGCAAAGATTTCGGACTCCAGTTCCATACCATATGGAGCATTCGCAGGTCTATAAACTACACCAATAAACAAACTGTCGTTAGCTACGGAGATTTCCATAAGGATAAATTCAACGGCAGGGCAATAAGCAACCGATCTAACTCCCACCACTACTCCATTGAAACTATCGTGCACGTATAAGGAGACACCACCCCCTCTCCGTTCATCTCTGACCCTCCGAAAGAGCACGTAATTATCAAGGGCGACAAGGCTAGAGGAATGATTAGGTGTAAGCCATGTTTCAGAAACTGCAATAATGTGATAAGAAGACGAACTAAAAAAGTGCTTAAATTCAAGAAAATGTGCCAAGAGAGATTCGGCATTTACATGGCAAATACTTAAAAAATCCATAAAGTGTTGTTGAACCAAGTTACGGTAATATTGTTTAAACAATAATAGAAGTAAATATAAACCATGTCGTTCCATAGTAAGCTGAAAATTTTTTTAAGTAAAGCATAAATAATGATAGTTATCCACCTCAGCCAAAACTTAGTGCTTACAGTAGTTATCGTCAGGTTCACATTTAAAGAGCTATAAGGTGATCCCTGAGAAGCATTTAACCTGGAGATAAAACCGATGAAATCCTCATTATACCACGATGTCTCAAACTAATAGTAGGTAGAATTATTCTACACATTAAATGCATTCTTAGCGATAATTTTAGTAGAAACACTGAAAATGTTAACGTGACGAAGAACATACAAAATTTGTGAATTCCGTAGAAAACTATGCGTGAAGCTAGCGTGGTAAGAAAAATAATGTGTTTAAAAATAGCTGTATATATAACATAAGTGTCTAACTTAGAAATCAGCATAGAGCAAATAATAGGCAGAGTAAAACATTTCCCAGCATTACACTTACTTCCTGAGTTGTCACAGTCGAAGGGCATCAAGATCTTTGAGTTGGCCAAGAAAAATTCTCAGCGCTCTATCTTCCTTCCTACAGAAAATTTTGCCCCCAGCGATCCAAAGGTACTTAATTTTCTTGCTTCTTTTCATCTCAGGGGCAGCAGTGTAGATCTGAAGCTTATATTTGGAAAGTGATTCTCTGATATAAAGAGGTTGCTCATTACTCCAACAAATCGTTTTAGTTGAGAATCCACGCTTCTTTTTATACTGCTCAATTAAAAATACGCAGGTAGATCTTTGATTAATTTTTACCATGAGTATAGGTGGCAGTGGGGAGGAGACAGCGTTTTCAATATTAGATCTGAGCCTATAAATCGAATTTATACCATCTTTTCCGAGTGGTACATCCAGGGTTGTAGCTATTTGACATATAATAAGGGCCAAGTCTTCAGATGGTTTGACCGGTAGTCCATGTATCTCGATCGTAGTGCTAAGAGCCTCTTGTTCAAGGAAGTTGCATCTTTGCGTCAAGGTTTCAACCTGTGACACCAGAAAGTGACAATCAACCTCAATTGATTCAGTTGTCGTTTTGAGTTTAATAATATCAGTTACGTTACTAGAAGTAGTCTCCTCGATAGTGATGATACGCCTGGTATTTTCAATAATATCCTGCTGCATTTCTTTAATCGAGGCATCAAGGGTGTTATTAAAGGCCGTTTGCTTCGCCTCGAACGATTCAATCATAGCAGTGATCTTAGCAAGTCCAGTTTCCTGTCCCTTTACAATTGCATTAGAGATAGCTGCTTGTACCTCGGGCCCTAATGTAGCTGAGAACGTCCCTGAGTTGTTTAGTTCACAGTGAACTGATTCCAATGATACCGAATTGGGAGATTTAGAGCGTTTGGAGTTGTTACCAATCAAATTGGAGGTGCACTTTTGGCAACACCAAGTCTTCAAATTCTTTTTAATCTTCTCCACGTCATTTGATGAGAGATTCAAGCAGCCAATATGAACAAGTACACCATACCTGCATGCAAATGAGTCAGCTGTTCCTCTTGCTATCAACTCACTACACATTGCGCAGGTAACCATCTTGAAAACGACCGAAAAAGATTCACAAGCGAACCTAATTTAACAATTAAAGTACTTTTCTGACAGAAGACGTCAGAAAAACTACTAAGACAGGAAACACTGAATGAGTCACAAGACGTATGCAGATTATCCGATCACTCACACAACGAAAACTGTGGAAAATTATTAGAAAAGTACAGAGCGACACACAACACGTTACGTACAGACGACAGTACCGTACCGTACCGAATATGTGTGTATGTAACTTTTTAAACAGATTGATGCCGTCCCAGAAAGCGTGAAGAACAACGCTTTCTACACAATTCTCAAAATGACCCAATTAGAAGCATTTCTAAAAGAGTTCGATTCACTTTAAAAAAAAATATAATTGATTCCAAAAGTAGTCTTTTAAAACTCAATCCATTTATCGATCACGGGTTCATCAATGTAGGTGGGAGATTGACTCATGCAAATCTACCAGTATCACGGAAAAATCCGATCATACATCCAACGCGACACTACATGGCGTTTGCGAAACCTTCTGGCCAAAACATCTTGTAAAACATCGGGTTTCATTATCTCGACCATTCGCGAACGTGGACGTTGATTATTGTGGTCCCTTTTTTATCAAAGAACGTTGCCACCGCAATCGAGTAAGAGTAAAAACCTACGTCTGTGTTTTTGTATTTCTTGCCTTTCTGGCCTGTTTAAAAAGATTCTTCTCTCGTAGAGGAAAATCTGAATCTGTAGTCTCTGATAACGCTGCCAACTTCGTGGGTGCTAACAAAGAATTATGCAAACTCTATGAGCAATTCGGCTCGCTTGAAAAAGCAAAATTATTCAAAGCTTTTTTGAGAAGGAAGGTATACGCTTGTTGGGTAGCTACGACAGCGCCACCAATTTGGAACTATTGGGAAGAAATTTGAATTTCAATTGAATATTAATGAAGAATCTTATGGTGAACAATTAATTTTCAACCGAAGATTTACATTTTTGATTAAAATGAATTGATATTCACTGCTTTGTTTCATAAAGATTGCCCAAATAACTTCGAGATACCCAATGGTTCGCGTTTCAGATTGCGCTTTTGTCAAAGTCACAGAGGTATCCTACAGGCGTATTAGTAGGAACTTTATCCCTCCCCGAGTTCCTCACTGCGGAGGTCTCTGGAAAACTGCGTTCAAGTCTTTCAAAAAACACTACACGCGAATTGCAGGTAACGCGCTGCTAACCTTTAAACAATTACACACGTGTGTAGTTGAGATCGAGGCAATATTGAATTCGCGCCTTTTGAAACCCATGTCCTCCGATTCCAACGACCTTTTCCCGATAACACCAGGTCACTTCCTTATTGGAACCTCTCTGACGAGCTTCCGATAGAAAGATTTGCTCAACGGTCAAGCCAATCGCTTAAACTGTTGGGAACTTTCTCAGCAAATACGCGATCATTTTTGGGACAGATGGCAACAAAAAATATCTAAACGAACAGATTTCATGCAGCAAGTGAATGGTATCCACTAGTCAAAAGGACATAAAGGTCGGGACCTTGGTGGTCATCAAGGAGCACAACCTGCCACACATGAAGTGGCAACTGGGCCGCATCACAGCAGTCCACCCTGGCCAAGACTGGGTAATCCGGACAGTCACGGTTAAAACTCAATCGGGCGGCTCCAAAAGAGGATTAAAATTGTTGTATCCTCCACTAATCAATTGTTGTCAACAACTTTTCAGATTTAACATTATTTTATCCAATTTTTATTAAAATCTTGCACCACGAGTAATTTCTATATCTAGTAACATTGTATCAACGCCTTTTAATATTAATCATTCTTTCTACAGCATGATAATGCATGTTCTCTTTTAATTTTATTATATTTTGGCCTCCAGGATACCATTCATGTAATATCTAGTTTGAAAATTTACAACTTGAAATTACTTCAAATATGGCTTATGTAAATTTATTCACAGATTTGTTTTGATTTTTCTTAACGCAAAGCATTCAAAGGGGGCCAGCATGTTACGTCGTAACAACTTATGTTTTTTACTTATAATCTTTATGATATTTTTGAAATGATAGTCTTATTTTCAACTTTGTATTTTCTCAAGCTTTCTGTCAGAATAGCTAGATCCTGTTTTATCTTTTCAACCATAGCCAGGCAGATGTTTCTCAGTGGGTGATTCAAAACTGGAATTCAAATGATATTTGTACTTTCTAAAATTTTTATTTTGTAACATAATCCTTGGTTTATACCTTTACTTACTGAAATTGCTTTCGAAACAGTGCCATGGATTAAGTCTATTGCACTTGTAAATCTACAGTACAACGTCGAGCCCATCTGGGCACATTACCAAGAACCTCTCATTGTCCCGGAACTTTACCGGCTTTAACCGAACCTAGCCCGAACCTACATACTTCCACCTATATTCTTTTGTCACCACTCATCATAATGATTTTGGGGAAAATTGTCGACCTCCGATGCGTCTCAGTACCCCCGAATTCCTGTTTCTCCTACTCAACAACTTTCAAAATAAATGAGTTTTTATTCTTGCGTTAACAAATTAAGTGTTTTATTTAGCAGAAGGCAAAGCCTTACCTTTCTAAATAATTTTTATATTCTATAAATAAACATATGTATTTTATAAGATTAAGACAAGCAACTACGGGTCGGCAGTGCTCGCTCTCTTTACCGTATCTTCATTGCCGTAGACATCGAGATGTCTTAAGTTTTTCTTTCATAGATAACGTTTTTTTTTGTTTGTCTGCCGACTGCCATCGAGGACTGGAGAGACACTCCCAGAGAAAGGGATCTTTTGTTTATACAGCATATCAGCTTGTACAAATTCCTCATTTCTAGTCTTGGAAAACCTCTCAGCCTCATTTGTTAAGAAAGCCATTTTGTGTTTTTTATAGTAGATCGATTTTTATTGTATTCAAGCAAACAAGACTTTTGTAATATTTTTTTGTGAATTTCTCTGTGATATTACATTGTGAATTTTTCTGTGACATGAATTTTATGAATTTCTCTATGACATTCTTTTTCATCGGAATATTTGGTCGTTTGCCCATACTCCGATTCTTGTCATTAGTGAGAGTAGTCGTTTTTCAACAAATAAAACTATTTTCTCAACTCTTCTAGTGAAATATGTCCCCTAATCTGAGTTATGTTTTTATTTACTACAAATTTATTTTTTTGCCCTATATCCCAATAATTATGAATAGCCATTCCTTCCCTATTTCCCCAGAAAATTAATTAGTTGAACCTACCCCATTTCTACGAAAAAGGTACTATATGAGATTTAGCTAGGTTCTCTTGTTGAATTCAGTGAAATCATGGATTAACGAAACGGTAAAGTTATTAGTATTTAAATCCATTCGCTTTGTATTTCGAGGATTCCAATTTTAACCTTTTCTACCGAGATTGTGTTTCTTTTTGTCGTGAAAATTGAAAAATAACTTGAAGGCGTCAATCTCAAATTGTAACAATAGAAAATGTGAATTTTTTGAGTTTTTGATCAAATTATGTCACATCAATCGTAACAATTTATTAGAATAAAGTAAGTCTTAGTTAATTGGTTGACGATTCGGATTTCGGAGCAAGCACACTACCATCACTGCTTTCATAAAATCTAGTTCCAATTTAAAAGCTGCAATAGATAAACACGAAGTAACGATTGTGGTATTTTTTGATCATTCCAAACCTTTCCAGTTGGTAAACCATGACCTTTTATTCCAAAAATGTAAAAAACTAAAAATCTCTAGCAGTAACATTAATTGATTAAAATTTTTCTTCAGTACTCGCTTAAAATGCGTAGTAAACAGTGATGGTCTTCGCTCTGACTAGAATGAAGTGATGAGTAATGTTTTCCACGGGTCAATACTTGGGCCTAAAATGTTTGATGTGTTCGAAGTAGACTTTTCTGCTGCTCTAAGCTACTGTAAATATCACTTTTATGCTGATGATAGCAAATATATATTTCAGGGCCTCTTAGTAGCTTCATGGACCTACTTCAAATACTCCAAGAAGATATTAACAACTTGTACAACTGGGTAGTCTCTAATGGCCTGAAACTCAATCCACATAAAGGATATGCTATGCTAGTTAGATTCGCCACTCATAATTCCCTTCCACCCTTTTACTTGAACGGTCTTGCTATTAACTTCCCATATTCTGTCAATGATCTTGGTTTGATATTTAACAGGGCTCTTTCTTGGGAAGAGCATGTTGAACTAATATTACGAAAAACCTTCAGAACTTTAAATCAGCTTAGGCAGGGTAGGGACTATTTGCCTACAAAAACGTAAATCCACTTTGTCAAAATTTGATCATATTTCTGAGTATAGGAAAAAAGATGAATTTATGACAGTTGCCGAGAGGGGACAATACTTTATAGGTAATTTGCTGTACGTGATCTTGAAAATTAAAAACCTGTATATTTATTGGAATTGTTCTGCCGGTTCATCGCAAAAATATTTTGTAATTTGGGGAATTTGGCTTTGGAATGTAAATTTCTAAAATATATGGATACCGCTTTGTTTCATATAATTCTATGGACTTAGCCTGTATTTTTTTTCTATTATATTCAGTTCCTTTACTAAAGTTTCATTACTTTTTTTTATTAATTTATGTTTCTTTATCATAAGATGTGATAATATTATTCTCTTTTAATTTGTCTACTTATATCTTTAAGTTAAGTTTACCAGGTGTGCCATCTAAATATATGATTCGATTAACTTCTTATAGCATATACATACTCAGATCATCAGGGCTTAATTCAGGTCATTGCCACCTTAGTATAGCGTGACCGCATTTTATTTCAAGAAATTTGCAGTGATAGGTGCAGAGCATGTCGTGCACTGTACCTAGAACACATACTGTCCGGGTGTCCCACTCACGCGGGAGCTACGTGTCTCAACCGACATAATGCGGCCTTATGATTGCTTTATTACCATCTTTGTCGCTTTCACGGTGTTGGCGGCGATCCTGTCCTGCCGAACGCTCCGAGGGAGATAGAGTCAATTGTCCATAACGAGAAGTGCCACATTTTCTGGAACTACGATTTTCGGACAGCCGTCTCCGTTGCACACTCGAGGCCTGACATCGTTCTCCAAGACTTCGAGAAAGGAAATATATTTGTGATCAAATATTTGGCTCCGTCCGAATATAACATCACTGCTAAGGAGAAGGAAAAGGAGGACAGGTATCAAAACCTTAAAAGGGAGCTGCAACGAGTGTACCCAAAATATGCGGTTAAAATAATTGTCCTCGTGATCGGTGCTCTCCGAGGTGCGAAACTGTCAATGTTACGCAACGTTAAAGCTATACCCGCGTGCTAAAAATATGCCAAGGTACTTATGGAATGGATGCAGAAAGCCGTCATCCTTGGGTCACTTCGAGTCCACGAGACACACGAGTGTTTCGCCGGCCTGTCTTTGTGATTTCATCGTGCCCTCTGACCATCCATCTCGCGGCCATGAGACGTGGCCATAGGCGTGATTAACCGCCGTTATACTAAGAGCCGGTGTCATTTTGAGATGGCAGTTGCTCCCAGTGGGACTACGGTCCGAGTTCCAATCCGCGAATGAAGCCACATACGTCACACAAAAAATATTTGCTTAGTTTTGTAAACTTAGCCCATATGTAGGCTCTAGAAGCTATGGCCACAATCCTTCTACGAAAGATCGATCTTGACGCAACCCGTGCAGAAATCGCCAAGTTTGTTCCATGTTCCAGACTTGGGCCAGGCTGGGCGCCCCTAGCCTGGATCTAGCTCGAATTTTGCAATGGCTCGAGCTTGGGCCCAGCTAGTGTCAAAGTTCCAAAAATTGACGACAGATGGCGTAGTACTATTCTCTTTGTTTACTTATTACTTTGGAGTTTCGAGTGTGAATCTTTACAAAGTGGCTAATTTGGTATAAATTAGCATTCTTAAAGTATCTTGACAGGTAATTCGAGTCATAATTTGAGCCAAACTGAAGTTATAAAATTTGTGTGAGTGATTGAAAATAGTGGTGATGTTTCTGATGATGATGGTCGATGAACAAAATACAAATCATCATTGAAATTAGATTGCGATAAAAATGCCTAAAATAAAAAGCACTCTGAGAGTCCGGAGGCATCGAGCACTCGGCAGTATCCCATATTTACGCGGTGAAAGTGCAAGTAAGTACTTATATTAATTATAAATAATATTTTCACATCAAGATTACATGTGACTTCTAACCTAAAAATTGAGAAAACTTTTCCATCGAATTATCGAGTGTAAATATATTGTTGATGTATGTAATGATGTTTAAAACTTTGATTTACAAAACAAGCATGGCGAACGTAAATTGAACAATTATTGTATATAGATGATAATGACGCTGATGATGAGGAAGAATCAGAACCCGGCGAGATAATCAATGAAATACCTCAATTTGGAAATGTGGATCAGATCATTGGAGAAAATATTTTAAATCAGAATCTTGTAAGGGAAAATGAAAATTACCATGTCGCCGAAGTTGAGATTACCACAGATTCTGGTAGTAGTTTGAGAAATGATAACTGTCTGGGAATCGATAATAAACTAGGGCCAAGCCTGGGCCAAGCTGGACGATCGAGCCTGGCAATATAACCTGTCCCTGGCCAGATTTTGCGTTTCATTCAAGCTTGGCCCAGGCTAGATTGCCAGGCCAGGGTCTAGTTTTGCCAAGCCTGGGCCCCGTTTGGGCCATGACCAAATTTCTACACGGGAACCGGAGGTTTATGGCGTCCGACTAGTCACTTCGCAGAACACCAGAAGACGATCAAGTCGGGAAAATCACCTCACTATAATTCAGACGGGAAATGCACGATACACTATTCATGAATCATCCATCACTTCACTTCACAATAATTCGAAAAGAGGCAAAATCACCACACACTGTTCAAGAATGACTTATTGGCAAGTTGAGTACACTCTGCATTCGAGCAAGCATTATGCCTTTTTGAATACACGGGTCGAAACTCGAACCGATAATCAATGTCACTTTAAGAAATGCAGCGCTTCTAACTGGGTCTTAGAAAGGAGAACGGAACAAGCTGGGCGAGCCACCACAACAAAAACACTACTCCTTGACGCCCTTATTAGGAATACACTCGACTCCCGCTATGTTGGCCGTTTCGGGGGTACCCTCAGTGTCCTTCACACTATCTCGGGACTCTCCAAATCGTTCTTCTTCTCCTTCTTGCTTGTGGCTTCTTATAGTGCCGAACCGTAAACATCGCAACTCCGCTGATCTTGCAAGCGCCTCTCTCTCTCGCCCCCTTAGACCATCTTGTCCTGTATATCGGGAACCAGTATAGCGAGAATCTAGTGTAGCAACCATTTCACAGGTATAAACCTATTTTAGATATGTACTAAATCAATAAAACTAGGCTTGAAAAAAGCATTAACATATGTATACTCTGGTCAGCTCTTAACCTATTCCGGACGCATATATGACTTCATGGCTGTATGTATGCTAAATGGAGTAATTGTAGGGGCTGTAATGAATGGGTTAAGGGTGCTTTATAGCCCTGTGAGCTTTTTCTCAACAAATTAAATTCAAAAAATATATAGCAGTGTTGAAAACGTTTTTTTAAAGCGATAAAAAATTATATATAACATGACAACCTGATAACGGATTTCATATTTTTTATATTTTATTTAGGTATGAAACAAATTTCCTTGTCAACGGCGCTACAACGCTGAAAACACCACTTCTCGTAGCATCACTGAAGTTAAGCATTGTTGGGCGCGGTTAGTACTTGGATGAGTGACCGTTCAGGAATACTGCGTGCTGTTGGCCCGTCGTAGATGTGGTGGGCCTACATTGGTAGTAAATATCCACCTAGAAACACTACCCGAATCGGGTAGTGAGGCAATGAACTTCCGAGTTCGAACTGCTAATCAATGTATGTATGAAACAAATTTCCTACTCATTCAAAATACAGAATTTAAATTGTATCAATAGTACTATATTTTTTTAACTGAAAGGATATAGACGTTAATTAGTTATTATCTTAAAACATCCTTTCAAAGTATTCAAGCAGATCTGAAGTTTAGGAGTTAAAAGCTTGCACATTAGAAGATTTGCAACCTGTATATTATTAATATTTGGAAAAAATTTGACAATCAAACTGCAGTTATAAATAAAGCTCAATAATTAAAATATAGAAAATGATACACATATATTTCTTTCAAAGTAGAAACATTAAAACTTGGAAAAAAATATGTGTTTCTATCCCTTTTTCAATTTGAAATGTAATTGGTACACTGAACACCATATTGCCAACGAACCGTCCAAGTATAGTTTACATTGAAACCGTAGTGTGCTTTCATTAGCCAACTTCGATTTAAAAACGTGTCATAAAATATTCTTGTAATTTTCGTAACAGTTTTTCCCGATATTGTTCGTTTCATTTTTATGAAACAGTGGTAAAAATAAGCGAAGGCTTGCGTGCAAATACGATGCGACTGATTGTTCGATATGGAGAACGCTATATGTATAGGTACCAGTAAAGAAACTAGTACTCGTTACCGTTTTAAAATTTGACTTTGTCTTAGTGATTTTTGCGAAAAAAGTAAGGGTATCGAACTGTCAGTCACCGTTTTCAATGTACCTCGCAAAAAAATACAAAAAACATATATCTAATTTTTGCACAATAAACAGTTAAAAGGGGTGAAAAGCACCCCTAATGTTCACTTCTAAAAAAAGTTTATTAGCGATATCTCTGTTTCCATGCACAATTTTTTTTAGACCAATTTGAGATTGTTTATTATCGAACGCCGATATTATATATAGAGTTTTGATTTCCAGGGGGTGCGTTTCTTATTTTTGTTATAAGAGTAAAAATGACTTTTTCCCAAATTTTTGCTCTGTAAAAATTGCAAAAACAATCAAATATTTAGAAAACTAATTTTATTCTGAAGAAAATAAAATGATAAAGTTTAGATGTTTCAGGGTTTTTCACAAAAGTACACTTCAAGAGGGTAAACTACCCGGTATTAGTATTTTTCACTTTTCTTCGAAACATTATTTGTACATAAATCGAAAGTCAGAATGTCAATGAATGAAAGTTTCCTGCGTTGTAAAGTACAAGAAAGTAAAAAATACGTATATTCGGTAATCTGCGCAAAAACATTTTAAAGGGGATAATCAACCCTAATATTCACGCTATCAAAAAATTGTTCAAAACTTCACTCTTTAATTTTTATTATAATACCATTATTTTTATAGGTATTTGATAAATTTTAGAATTTTTCAAGAGGAAAATTAGAAAAAAGCAAAAACATTTTTACGCTGATAAAGAAATGGGATGTGACTCTTGGAGTTCGAGATGTTGCATTCAATATCTTCGTTCGATAATAAACTATAGCCAACTAGTTGAAAAAAAATTTGCATAATAAAAGAGGAATTATGAAAAAACTTTTCAAGTGTAAACTTCATGAGTCACTATCCTCTTCAAAATGTTTTTCTACAGTTAAAAAAATATACGTATCTTTTACTTTCTTGTACTCTACAACACAGAAAACTTTCATTGGCATCAATTACTGACACTCTGATCATTGCTACGTATGAAGACGCTAAGAAGGGTCAGTTTAACCCTCAAAATTCAGTAACTGCTATACTTGTGTTTGTACTAAAATATAAAAATTATTTTTGTACTCAACATATTTAAATACACCTACTTTAAAGTTACCCGTGCAGAAATCGCCAAGTTTGTTCCATGTTCCAGACTTGGGCCAGGCTGGGCGCCCCTAGCCTGGATCTAGCTCGAATTTTGCAATGGCTCTAGCTTGGGCCCAGCTAGTGTCAAAGTTCCAAAAATTGAAGACAGATGGCGTAGTACTATTCTCTTTGTTTACTTATTACTTTGGAGTTTCGAGTGTGAATCTTTACAAAGTGGCTAATTTGGTATAAATTAACATTCTTAAAGTATCTTGACAGGTAATTCGAGTCATAATTTGAGCCAAACTGAACTTATAAATTTTGTGTGAGTGATTGAGAATAGTG
>CAKNYM010051288.1:322884-348718 GCA_932195095.1 Andricus curvator
ATTATAAATAATATTTTCACATCAAGATTACATGTGACTTCTAACCTCCAATTCAGAAAACTTTTTCATCGAATTATCGAGGGTAAATATATTGTTGATGTATGTAATGATGTTTAAAACTTTAATTTACAAAACAAGCATGGCGGACGTAAATTGAAAAATTATTGTACATAGTTGATGATGACGCAGATGATGAGGAAGCTGGGAATCGATAATAAACTAGGGCCAAGCCTGGGCCAAGCTGGGCGATCGAGCCTGGCAATATAACCTGGCCCTGGCCAGATTTGGCGTTTCATTCAAGCTTGGCCCAGGCTAGATCGCCAAGCCAGGGCCTAGTTTTGCCAAGCCTGGGCCCTGTTTGGGCAATGACCAAATTTCTACGCGGGTATGTACGAATAATTTTTCAAAGAAAAGTGAGATTTTCTTTGTAATACAATTTTTTTTGTGAATATTTGATTGTTTTTGCAATTCTTACAGAAGAAAAATTTGGAAAAAAATCTTTTTTACCCTTATAAGAAGTAAGGAATGCAACCCCTGGGAATTAAAATCATGTACATAATATCGGCGGTCGATAATAATTAATCTCCAATTGGTTTAAAAAAAAATTGCATAGAAACAGAGATATCGTGAAAAAACTGTATTTGGGGGGTGAACTTCAAGGGTGGTTTTTACCCCTTCAGAATGTTCATTAGCCGAAAATCAAATATACCTTTCTCGTATTTTTTTGTCATCTACAACATAGCGAAGTTTCATTGAAATCGGTGACTGACACTTCGATACCCTTCCTTGTTAGTTACTTTTTAGTTCAGTGTAAAAACCGGAGGACGACCACCTTCTGCATTTTCCGCACAAGTGTCTCGGCATTCCACTGACACCCACGGATGCTTTCCAGACTACGAAACAATGAAAGGTTGGCACCTCCGAGAGAACCGATGATCAGAATGACTAGCTTAATAGAATATTCTGGGTACAACCGTCGCAACTCCCTTTTGAGGTACTCGTATTTATCCCCTCTTTCTTTTCATTCTCCTTACCTTTAATGTTTTTGTCGGTCTTGGCAAGAAAAAATGAAACCCTCCGTGCCCGACTTCAATCCAGGTGACTTTAGGAGAACAACCGATAGCTTAAGGTGCTTCAAACGAGTCGGTGTTTAGAATAATACAAGATACGTCTACAAGGGTGAATTGTTTGATATAATTTTGTTACCACATAATCTCAAGGCATATAATGTGCATGATGTGCGCGGTTTTCCCAGAAAATGGTGCTGTTGTTGTTCTTTTTTTTAACTAAAAATAAGCTGTGTTTTCTGCGCCTGAAAACCGCAACAAACTTTCGAGAGTGTGCCCATGGTGAACTAAAAACAGACGGGCTATTTCTGGGTAATGGCGTGTCCAATTGTTAGAGGATTAGAGCCGGTTGAGAAAACTTTTAAAATGTCAAAATATTATTTAATTACATTTTGGTAAGCTGCATTAGCTTCATTAGATCATGAAGAGAAGATTAAAAAAGGATATAAGAAAAATCGGTTAATCTGTTCAATCCCAGTTGAGAGTTCTGGTAATTTTGCATTCACCTAAGGATTTATTTTATTATTGACAATATTAACCGATTTTCCTAAACATTAAAAAAATTATTTTTTTTTTATATCAGATCAGGGAATTGATTCAGCTACTGAAAATAGAATTGAGCCACTTTTTTATAATTTCAGTTTTTTGTAGCAGGCCTAAATCTCGTAACAATAAAAAAGAGTAATCCAATGGAAGTAGAGGGGATGTTGTAATATAGCATGATAATACATTTTTTTCAACCGAATTTTCACTCTAAAATGACTGCATACATGTACGTATGTATTCATTATCCGCGAGTGATGTATTTTGGGCTTCCTCGAAAGACAAAAGCATATGCAAGGAAATCAGAAGTGTAAATCTAGAACATTGAATCACTTGCAATTCCATATTTTTAAAATTCAAGAATTTCCAGACTCTGCAACAGAAAATACCGTTTGGATCCTTGCTATCAGCCGCATCTTTTTATTTTGCATTTTTTATCAAAGAATCTGAAAAGAGAAAAGTATATTTTGTTGGGCAAACCTTTTATCGCAGCATGTATTTGGAGAAGCATACATCTGATTTCCTCGCATTTGCTTTTGTCTTTCGAGAAAGCTCAAAGTATACCACCCGTTGATGATCAATACGCATTGAATACAGTCATTTTAGAGTGAAAATTCTGTTTAGAAAAATATATTATCAAACTACATTACTGTTACAAAAACAGAAATGATGAAAAAATGACTCAATTCATTTTTTATTAGTTAAAGCAATTTCCAGACTATTAAAAAAAAAATTTCAAAAAAAAAACGTTTGGAAAATCGGTTAACATTGTCAAAATTAATTAACCTTGAAGTGAATGTAAAATTACCAGAACTCTCAACTGGGTTTGAACAGTTTAATTGATTTTGTTGCTATTTTCTTTTGATCTAGATAGTTTAGCCTATTAAAAATCAATGTATTAATACGAGGTGTGGCTATTAAATAACGAGACTGGCGCTGCTACAGAAGAAGTACGCATGCGCCAAACATCAGCGACCGATAGCTGTATAGCCTGAAGCCTTCTCTTTTGAATGCAGTACCTCTCGCTTCTGTAAACAAATCCGTATAGCCGTAGCCTTCGTTCGCCTTAGAGTTGTTTTTTTGTTTCGCCGGGAAAATGTTAAGTGTGCCAATAGAGCAACGAATTGTTGTGAAATTTCACATGAAACTTGGAAAAACCGCTACTAAAACTTATAATTTATTGAAAAAAGTGTATGGCAATAAATGCTTATCGCTTACACGTGTTTTTGAGTGGTTTAAGCGTTTTTAAGATGGCCGAGAAGACATTGAAGATGATTCACACCCGGGTCGCCCTTCCATGTGTTTTTTTTCTCGATATTTATACGATTGTGTACGTTCACTGGGTTCCTGAAGGTCAAACTATTAATCAACATTACTACCTTCACGTTCTTGCTGAACTCCGCGAAAGAATAAGGAAAAAACGGCCCGAACTGTGGAAGGACAAGTCATGGGTTCTCCACCTAGATAATACGCTAGCTCATTCCGCATTGTCTGTCAAGAGGTTTCTAGCCAAGCACAGCATCCCAGTGTTTGACTATCCGCCTTATTCGCCGGATCTTGCGCCGTGCGACTTCTATCTACTTCCTAAGGTGAAATCTGCATTAAACGGAACAAGATTTGAGTCCGTTGAAGCTGTGAAAGAGAAAACGGCACGCGTCCTGAAGGAGCTGAAAGAAGAAGACTTCCAGCACTGTTTCAAACAATGGAAGATTCGCATGGAGCGTTGTAGGGATAGAGGAGGGGTGAATATTGAAGGTGATAATAAATAGATATGTATGAAATCAAAATAAAATGTTTTACAGCACCAGTCTCGTTATTTAATAGCCACACCTCGTATTTTAACCATGTTTATTTTTTCTTAACCGGCTCTAATCCTCGAAAAAATGCTAAAGTCGCGCAAAGCAAGCAACCGCATGCACGGCAAGCAGGAAAGTGCGCCCCCTTGGTTCCAGTACTGTGAACACATGGAGGGTGGTGGCCCCGTCAGGCCGTTCCCAAAAAAATAGCCCGTCAGTTCTCAGTTCACCATTGGTACAATGCCGAAAGTGTCTTACCGTTTTCAGGCCCAGAAAGCACAGCTTACTTTCAATTAAAAAAAAAAAAACAACAACAACAAGACCATTTGCCGAAAAAAGCGCTCAAGTCATGCACAATCATATGCCTTTAGATTATGTGGTAAAAAAATTCAATCAAACTAAGTTAACCTCTTATCCGGGAGCTGTTGGTGTAAGTTTTTCTCCTGTGCTTTCTTCATTCTGCCCTTCAGAAGCAAGTACTCGAAATTGAATATGTTTGATGCATTTTTCTTACTCCTGATGTTGAAGTTGAAGCAAAATATTTCAGCAGCCTTCTCCTCTGTTTTTCACAGAAACGCTGCGTTGCCCACTTCTTCGTGTTCCTGACTCTTTCAAGAAGAGGGTCTAGTCCGTTTGCAACTATATGGACTATACCCAGAATGATCCTGTTGTAAGGACATTAGAGATTCAGCATTCCGCGACTACGTTGACTTCGTGAAATGCAAAGTCGCGGAACTTATGGTGCAAGCTTTTGTTCATGTGCATAACCTTTCGTGATTCGATGTCAAGGAACTGAGCTTATGCTTTATCCATGTAGTCACTCCAAGTAAATAGAGTAGTACCAGTAGAGCTAGAATATATATAATTTAAAAAAAAGGGTTAAAGAACCACCGCAGGGTCCCATTGTGAACAACTGCCATCTAAAAGTGACACTAGCTCCCAGTAGAACTGCGGTAAATCACACCTATGGCCACGTCGCACGACCGTGAGATGGGTGGGCACAGGGCACTATGAAATCATAATCATAACGACATTGCTTTTTGCAACCATCTCGCAAGTGCCTTGTCATATTTTTGGGACGCGGGTATGGCTTTAAGATTACGAACCAGTGATAGCTCCGTATCTCCGAAAGCACCGATCACAAGGACAATTACTTTAACCAAATATTTTAGGTACAGTTGTTGCAGCTCCCTTTCAAGGTCTCGATAACTCTCCTCCTTTTCCTTCTCCTTGCTACCAATGTAGTCGACCGGAGCCAAGAATTCGATCAAGAATATAGTTCTTTTTTCGAATTCTTAGAGAACGAAATCAGGGTAGCATTATGTCTGTCGAGATACATCGTTCCCGCGTGAGTGGGACACCGAGATAGTATGTGTTCTAGGTACTCAGCGTGTGCATGACCCGCTCTGCATCTATCGCTGAGAACTTCTTGGCCTAAAATGCGATCACGATATACTAAGTTGGAAATGATACTGTCCTGGCATGCGAAATGAAACCCCCTGTACCTGAATTAAGTCCTGACGATTTAAGGAAAGCAAAAGTTTACTTCTTCGACATGCACTGAAAGTTTCCGTGCATTTTATTGTCGAGTAGCTGTTGCCGGAGCTTCTTTCACCTCTGCTTTCTTTACTTGCGCTTTTGAAACTGAGTCATCAGATTGGCTCCTTTGCCATTCATCTCGTTTTTCCTTACTGTTTCTTTGGAAGAGAATCTCTTCCATTTTCAACGGTGTGAGCTGTACCGAGAACAATTTGGTTATGAAGACATTGGAGATTCAGAAGTCCGCGTCCACCTTGACGGCATGTGATGTATAATCGCTGAACGGACGAATTGTTACGCAAGCTTTTATGCCTATGCATGATCTTTCGCGTGGCGATATTAGGAGCCGTGAGCTCGTTCTTCGTCCATTGAACCACCCCAAACTAGTAGAGTAGAACGGGGACAGCAAGCATGTTAGTCGCGGATACCTTGTTTAACGCCGACAGGTTTGAAAACTAAATGTGTGGAACAAGATGCTTGTATTTGCTTCGAAGAGACTACGTCACTGATGCTACGTCCTGAATGCGGCTTTGAGACACATTCATGTATGTATATGTCTCTCCAGTGTCAAGATGTCTAATAACACTTATATCCACAAGGTCAGGGTCGCCGGGAACGCGAGTATCCTTTCCTCGCTATATATTGATCTTGGCATACTTGTCCAATCCAAATTCATTCCAATCTCTTCCGTGTAATGCTTCACGATATTTAAAAAAAGATGAAGTTGGCTTGCACCAGAAGCGTAGATCTTCAGGTCATTCATATAAAATGCATGAGTGACCTCATTTACACCTCATATCACACGATAATTTCCAGATGAGATAGTAAATCTAGTTTTCGAAGGAGGCATCAATTTCTCCAGTCGTCTCCCTGTGTGTGGGTGAACCTTCAAGCTTTCCTGAAGATAGATGATGAGTATATGAGAGGTTGAATCGAAAGCTTTCCATACAGGCTCAATTCTTCGAACGATGCTGTCGTTTAGGAAAGATGTAAAGATCTTATACAGCGCGATCAAAAAACTTATTGGCCTGTAATTCTCTGGGTTATAGACAAGTGGCCTTTTTTCGGTAGGAGTATAGTGCGTCCTGTCACAAGCCACTGCGGAATGGGCGTCTTCAACTTTAAATATGTAGTGAGTATGCAGGCCAGATGTTAGTGTGTAGAAGTAAACTTCTTGCACCAAAAGTTCCTGATACCATCTGTCCCTCCAGCGGAAAAGTTCTTGGTGCCCCGAAGTGCTTTTTTCACCTCTGCGGCAGTGATTTATGGATTTTAAACTGTTGCTAATGCAGGAAAAACTTGGCAATATTAATTTTTGAAATATTTTTCTTTAAAATAATGCTGACCCTGTATGACGATTGAGTCTGAAGTTAAAAAAACGTGCACCTCAAACGAAAATAATAACTTTCGCCATAACTTTTCTCGGAACTTAATAATATATCTAAATCAAACTTTTCATGGTTTAATCAAGCGCTGATTTATATCCAAACAGCTTTCTCATTTTTTATAAATTAAAAATTAGATTTTTAAGGGCGTTTCCCGTATCTTCTGTAAAATCGTGAAAATGTGAGTTAGGTATACGCGGCGAGTTCCCCTTCAACTAAGTGCGAAGTTAGATCAATTTCCATATTAGCATATAGAGATATATAATAATAAAGGCCGGTGTAAAGTCTTGTTTTTGTCAAAAACTATTATGGAGGAACTTTCTTATTTCAGAGCTAATAAAGTATTTAATCACAGAATCGGCAAAGTTAAAGAGGCAACATAATTTTGGTCTAATTACGGATTTGACGCCGGTTGTTTCTCATGAGGACCAATTATCTATAATTTTTTGTTCCTTTTTATATGGACACGTGTATGAAAGAATCTTTTAATTCCTGAAAATATCAAGTCACACCGGAGAGTCACTTTCTGATGTTACAGTGGATGTACTACACGCTAATAATATTTATGTAAGTAACTGTATATGCCAATATCGTGATGATGCTAGCAACATGTCCACAGAATATTCTAGCGTACAAGCCGGCATTAATGAGTTAAATTGATAAGCTTCGTGTGATTCATATGTAGGCCATTCTTTAAATTTGGTTGGAAAGAACAGTGTTGATGTATACATTAAAGCTGTCAGGTTTTTTTATTTAAGAGCTCTCTATGCTGTCTTTGTGAGATTTCCTCAGAGGCAGGAGATATTAATGAACCGCTATAAATCGTCTTTCAAAATTCTGTCAGAAAAATCAGTGGCCTTATCGCGATTATGCTATTCGGCTTAATTTGATAATTATACAGGAATGTATAATGCTGTCTGTTTTCGTTCAAAATAACGATGAAAGCCCTGACACCCGATTTGATGTAGTCAACCTACAGAATCAAATGGAAAAGTTAAAGATAGCCTTTATGGCTGAGATTGCGGTCCGCGAGCGCATCTACAATCAAAATTGAAATTTAGGAATTTATTTTTCGCAATTTTTCGACCATTTGTGAGTATTTAAGTGAAAAATGAAAGTTATAATGATAATTTTTTAAGAACAAATAGAAACTAGTCAAAAATGCCATCAAGATAATGCGGAATTCAAGGTCCAGCTCGTAATCCACGCGATACAGACAAATAATCAGTTTGTAGCCCCCGTTTCTCAATATCGGTCAATCAGCACTTTTTCTATCACATTTTTCGACAGTGGCCATTCGCCCCTTCGCATGTCCCGCTTTTTATGCGGCAACCACTCAGAGGCACTGCTATCCCACTTCGAGTTCCGCGCTTGAGCTGATTCTATAAAGGTAGGACGTTTCGCAATGGTTGAACAATAAATCTAAAGCTATGTTGCCGGATATAAATGTTTAAGAAAATATGGGCCTGACAAAAGATCAGCAGGGGGAGTGTCCTTGTATGTCAAAAATCACCTTCGTTGCATTGAGTACAAACTAGAAAGTATTAAATCCTTTGATGCGCATGCGATCCAGCTGGAAAATAAACGCTTATTTTTTGGCCTACTTGCCTTGAAAAATTTTCCTGCTTACACATCTATGTTTTTACGCAATTGGCTTGAAATTAATCCTTGCAGACTAACATCCATTCACACCTTAATTCTATAACCACTCACTGAAGCGCTTTGCCTTCTTGGCTTCGCCTCGCACGCACGTTCCTACTTATCTACTATTTACAATATTTACAGTTCAGACCTCATGGCCTCCATGGAATCTGTCGCCAGGGCTCTAGATGCAAATATTCGTAAGGATGACGTCAAACTATATCGGATTATAAAAGCATCTTCATTGAGTAACTCCCCCCCCCCTCCCACCCGATCATTGTAGCAAAATTTGGCAAACAAGATCTACGGGATGAACTTATTGCAAGACGTAAGATGAAGAGAGACTTCTCTACTTTGAATATGGGATGGGCTGACAACGAAAAGCGTTTTATTTACCTTCGTGAGGCATTAACTCCACTGAATAGAAAGATTTATGCCATTGCTCTCGGTCTACGTAGAGAAAGAAAAAATCAAATACTTGTGAATTGCTGGCGGAAAAATTTTATGCTGTAAGGAGGACAGCTCGCCAAGAATACAACTGTCGAACATCCAATCTGTTGACGGACTACAATAGCAACTTGTCTCTAAGTCCATTATGTATTTGATAATTTTTTCTAGTCTATCATTAGCACTACTCTATCGTTTATGCTACTTCTACATAGGTAAATATCTGTCATATTTTATATATTGCTGCATGCTGGCCATTCTGGATACTGTGCCTTTTGCAGTTAAATATCAACAATTTTGTATTTTCACTGCGCTAATTCAGCTTTGCACTGCCTCTGCAGATTCTCTTACACTTACTTACGTACTTCAGACACTTTTATATTTAACTATACTTGAAGTTTATCTATCACTCTCATAATGGAAACTTTAAATATTTGTCACGTTAACTCTCAGTCTTTACCTGCCCATTACCATGAATTTAAACATCACTTTATGTCATGTTCCTATCATATCATAGCCCTATCCGAGACCTGGCTCACGCCTAACATTTCTTCGAGCCTCGTAGCACTTGATTGTTACAAACTTTTCCGCAGAGATAGAGATGAGAGAAGAGGAGGTGGGGTCTATCTCTATATTCATGACAGCTTAAAGGGTATACAGGTGGGAGTGGGTCCTCTTGCCAATTACCCTACTGCTTAGTACCTTTTCATCAAGGTATCGTCACCTCAGGACAGTCTGTTGGTGGGTGTAATTTACAAACCTCCTAACGCCTCCTACGACAGGGAACTTGAGACTAACATTTTTGACCTCATACCCAATTAAAATAACATTGTAATCATTGGTGACCTAAACACAAATCTTAATGCTACCAACAATTTAACTTACTATTTAAAATCAGTACTGTTCTCTGCCGGATTATCTATGGTGCCCCATGATACCACCCACCACACTGATCATTCTAGTACATGGATTGACTTGATGATTGTTGACGATTTAGACAAGGTGATTTCTTCTACTCAACACTCAATCTCATTCCTCTCAAACCATGATCTTATCAGCATCCAATACTAGTTCTCCTTTAATCCCTCCTCTAGTGTAACTCCTCTGTCCATACGAAATATTAAAAATATAAACGAACCTGCATTTCTTGAGCACCTCTCTACTTATGACTGGAATAGCATTTTTACTACAAAGGATATAAATAGAAAGGTGATTTGTCTGACTACATTTTCATCTTCAGCCATTAATAATGTTGCGCCTCTCCATATCCTTAAAGCAGAGAAAAAGTCGACTCTTTGAATCACTTCTTATATCAAAGATTTAATAAAAGAAAGAGAGAAAAAACCTATATTGGCCAAAAGAACAAAAAATAGCATTATTCCAGCCGAATTTCGTAAATTGAGAAACTTAGTACAAACGAAAATCCAAGATTCATACAATCAATATAATTACAATTCTATCAAAAACAGGAATAAAAATGAAAACATCTGGCTTCTCGTAAGACGGCTTGGACTT
Organism: Andricus curvator; assembly: GCA_932195095.1. NCBI lineage: Eukaryota > Metazoa > Arthropoda > Insecta > Hymenoptera > Cynipidae > Andricus > Andricus curvator. The sequence goes on from CAKNYM010051288.1 coordinate 332,818, forward strand.
ATTCCTTCTGAACACTTGGCTCCTGATAACAATTTCTCCACTGCAGAACTTTTGACAGATTTTACTACAAAATCCACACTCCTTGCAAACAGCACTCCTTCCCCGTCCTCACTTTCCGCTACTTTTGATGATACAAAATTATTCTTTTCTGACATATCGCAAGAAACCCTAATTAAAAAACTCTTCGAGGTAAAATCAAATGCTCAAGGTTCTGATGGTATTTCAATTAAAATGATTCGCTTTGCTTTACCAGTCATTGGCCCTATTCTCTTGCACATCTACAATGCATCTCTACAGGTGGGAATATTTCCGTCCCATATCCATCCTATATGCTTTGTCTAAACCTTTCGAACTTATTGTCCATGAGCAACTTTGATACGAAACATAAGTCAGTCGCAAATTGCCTGTAACCGAGGTGACATATATGTGCGTGCTTGGTCATTATAAGCTGAATCGCATGTTAACGCGATTCTTTCAAATCAATTGCTGTACTCATTTTTTCTTATTTTCACAATTGTGAGTTATTGAAAAATGTCTCATTAAAGACACATAGATCATTATAAAACCGATTATGAACAACCGATGATCATAATTGTACTCTGCACCACGCCGCACACGCGCATTAGCTATCCGTCCTCCTGTTGTATAAACAGCTACTTTCAGAACTAAAAAGAAGCTAATGAAACGCGTAATTCATGCTTGCGTTACATAACATCTTTTTTGTCCGACCCCCCTTGAAAACGCGCCATTGCATGCACGTGAGGCAGGCGTAATGTGGCTGCTTCCAGCCCAGTAACGTTTGCACATGCGCACTCCGCCGCCGGGCCAACATGAAACTTTACGCCCGCTACATAACACTTTACGCCCGCTAAATAACGCTTTACGTCCACTACATAAAACTTTACGCCCGCTACACATACACTGCACCACGCAAGTGAGAATATAAAGGAAATTATCTTTATCTTAACAAAAAATTGTATCGCTGCACCCCACAGTCTCCCTTCTGCAAATTACGCTATTTCTTTCTTTCACTTATAATCGAAAATTGTCAAGTACACCAAACATCCTCTATCTGCTTAACATGCTTGTTTTCAAGAAGGGTAGGACAAAAAGTATGGTGTGTATCAAGGGCGTACGGCTATTTCGCCCCGTGGGACTGCCGACCTCGCTTCGCTCTGGCGGCAAGTTGACACTCGTCAAAAAAACCTTCTTTACGCCCTCGATATACAATATACTATTTTATCATGCATGCACGAAATATGCCATAATTCACAGCGGTTTTCCATTCGCATTGTGGCATATTACACACGCCGTACCAGTGTGCGCAATATGCGACAATGGGAACGGAAAAACGTTGTGAAGTATGGCTCCGTGCATTCATGATGAAAAATAGTGTATGTAACTCGCGTAGTATAGTTTCATATTCCGCAAAGTGGGCGCTAACGGCGCCCGCGTGGGCAATATGGAACTATACCCCACTCGTTACACAATGTACTATAATGTAACGCGGGCATGATTTACGCTGAAAAAAGCCGTTTCTACAGCAGAAAGACAGACAGAGAATGCGCATGTATGGCGTGGTGCGGAGTACAATTATGATCATCAGATGATCATAATAGTTCTCCGCGTATGCGCATTCGCTGTCGCCCATTTACGAGAATGGAACGCGTCAACCTCATCTTAAATGTCAGACGTCATAAAATTGTAAATCAAACATTGATTGCATAAAGTATCGTGTGCTATCGTGTATCTTTGCTAGGATATCTTGAAAAACAAATAAGTGCCATTCTAAGTCTTTAGCCATACTTAAGTGCAAATGAAGTATGATCTATACTTTAGCTATACTCAATGAAGTATAACCTATACTTCAGATACACTTAAGTATAGATGAAGTGTATGCCATACTTTAGCTATAAATCAGCTATAGTTCAGCTATGCCTTAGCGGGTCGGGCGGTCGCCCAGGGCGCAGCTCTAGGGGGGCGCCGAAATTACGGATCACACTCTACTGTATTGTATTGAGGATTTTCAGGTGCGCCCTCTCAATTGGGATCCGCAATCGTGACGTCACATGAATAAGATACCGCCGTAAGTGGGTTGTTTCTGGACGTCTGACAGGTGAAAGAGCGCCTTTTTGTGTTTTTTGTGAATTTCAAAGGAAAAATGAAACTAAGAATCGCTCAAATTTATCGATTCACGGCATCTAAACCTTCCTGCAGAAATTTTAGTGAACGAAAAAGAGTTTTGCATGCTGGACATGTCATATTTTGTGGTAAAGAAGCCGAAAGACGGAAGTTGTATTAAAGTAATTGCATTTTGTATGCAAACTTCAAATTTATGGAGAGGAAGAGGGGGAGGTAGTGCAAATGAGGGAAGTAAATATAGGAGGGGTAACTTGTAAGTTTGTGAGAGTTTACAATAAGGATGGGATGGAAAGAATTAAAGAAATGGTGGAAGAATTGCTAAGCGAAAAAGAGGAGGGTATAGTGGTACTGGGTGGGTACTTCAATGCGAGGATGGGGGGGGGACTTTACATAGAAGGGGAGAGCTTCAAAAGAAAATCGAAGGATAAGATAATAAATAAGGAGGGGGAGATTCTGAGGGACTGGATGGAGGACAGGGGCTGGGTGGTAGCGAATGGTATGGCAAATGCGGACAAGGAGGGAGAATACACATATTTAAGTAAGGTAGGGGTATCGGTGATAGACTATGTGGTCATGAATATGCAAGGATGGGAGGATACGGACAAATTCGCAGCATTAAGACTGTGGATAAGAGGGGAGGGTGGCGGAAGGCAAGGTGGGGAAGAAGTATCGATAGGCGAGAGGGTGACCTGGACAAGGGAGGCGATAGAGAAGTATCAGGAGCAGTTAGGAAAGGTACGCTTTGAAGGAGAGTTGGTGGAAGAGATATGGGAGTATCTCAAAGAGAAGGTGAAAGGGTGTGTGCAAAAGAAGGTATTTAGAAAAAAGAAAGAAATGGTGAAGCCGTGGTGGGATAGGGAATGTAAAAAGATGAAAAGGAGGGTGAAGAGGAACTACAAGAAGTGGAAAGAGGGTAATGCGAAAAGGGGGGAGTACGTAGAAATGAGGAAGGGGTTTAGATTGATGTATAAGAAGAAAGAACAGGAAAAGGAGAAAGATCTGGAAGAGAAGTTAGGAAATGTTAAGACAGAGGGGGATGTCTGGAAAATAATAAATAGGTTTAGGAAGCGTAGAGTGGGGTAAGCGAGAAGATGGGGAGTGAGGGATGGAGGGAGTTTTTTAAAGAATCATTTCAAGGCTCAGATTCAAGGAAGAGGGATGGTGGGAGTAGAAGAACGGGAGAGGCAGAGATAGAGGAGTTAAATGACGAGGAGATAGAGAAACAGCTAAGGAAGTTAAGGAGGTCAAAAGCAGCAGGGCTGGACGTGAGATATATGAAGAGACCAAAGATAAGGTTTCTTAGGATGGATAGGGGGTTGAGGCAAGGGTTTCCGCTTAGCCCAACGCTTTTTGCGATTTCAATTGCGGATATGGAAAGTAAGATGGAGGCCGGGGTGGTAGGAGGAGTCAGGATAGGAGTGGTTAGAATTTGGTCACTAGCGTATGCAGATGATATAGTGTTGCTGGAAAAAAGCGAAGAGGCCTTAAAGGAGATGATGAAGAGGTTGAGAAGATACCTAGAAAAGAACAGGTTAGAGCTAAATGCGGAAAAGTCCAAGGTTATGGTGTTCAGAAAAGGAGGGGGGAGGGGGAAGGGAGGAAAGTGGGAGTAAAAGGGAAAGGCAGTGCAGAAGGTGAAAGAGGTATGTGTACCTGGGTTTCTTGTTTCGGAGGAATGGGGGAGTGGATGGCCACATAAAGGAGAGAGTGAGGAGGGCGAATGTGGTGATGAGGCAGGTGTGGGGGTTGGGAAAGAAGTTATTCGCAGATGATTTTAGAAGGAAAATGACATTGTTTGACTCACTAGTGATGAGTGTACTATTGTATGGAGTAGAGGTGTGGGGGTGGAAGGAAAGTGAAGAGGTAAATAGGTCACAGGAGAGGTATGTAAAGTGAAAACTGGGGTGAGCAAGGAACACGCCTAATTATATTGTCGAGTAGTGTAGGGATTCTAGCCGGAAGTCGGGCGTGTAAATATGAGGAGAAATTTTTGGAAAAGGGGGGAAGTAAGCTGGTTAGGGAGTGTTGGTGGGAGAAGGAGAACAGGAGAGGGGGTGGGAAGATTGAGGTTGAAAGGGGAAGATATTTTAGAAAGAATGGACTGCAGATGGATGAAGTGAAAAGGATGCACGAGGAAGGAAGGAAGGTATATGAGGTAGTGAAGAAAAATGGCATGGAGAGAGAGAAGACAGCAGGGGAAGAGAGAATAAGAGAGTCATGGTTTAACGGATATCATGTGTGGATTATGCCAAGGGCGAGAGCGCAATATTTATGTGAGAAAGGAGAGAAAAGAAGTCAGGAGCTCATAGCGAGGATGAGATGTGAGTGCATGGAGAGTTGTAATAGGTTCTGGCTCTCTAGGGAGCATGGAGGTATTGATGCATGAAAGGGCGACAAAAGGGCAGTAGCATGGGTGAAGGGAGTATTGGGTAAGATGGAGAAGAAGAGAAGGAAGGAGGAAGAGGAATGGAGAAGGAAAGATTGTAAATAGGAGAGGAAGTAGATAGAAGTGATATGTATATGTATATTGTAAATAGTAGATAAGTGCGAGAGAGAAAGTAGGGACATGCGAGCGACGCGAGGCGAAGCGAGAAAGGCAAGGCGATAAGAGCGTGCGGTGTTAGAGATAATGTATGGATGGATGTCAATTTTTAAGGGTTAGTTTTAAGAAAATTCTGTAAAAAATGGAAGTGTAAGCAAGTCAATTTTTTAAGGCTATCAGGCTGAAAAATAAACGTTTATCCTTATAATCTGTTCGATAATCCTATATTCGTCTCTCAGGTGTCTATCTAGTGAATTTACTCAGTATAAGTTATTGAAAATTAGTATTTTCATTATTATTGTGCAAAGAACAGTGTTAAAAGTTTGGAATCGCCTCTTGAATTCACGGTCGTTACTACTCATTGTAAAAACATGGCTTATTTTCGAAACTGATAATCATCACAGTGTCATATTTAGAGCACCCTTTGCCCTCATCGTAGATGAAGAACTCACCACCCTTTTGCAATCCATCAATGAGGACACCTTGGAAACCAAAGAAGACATAAAATTCTCACAGAAGACGTAAAAATGCTCAAAGAAACATCCCAACAAATGAAAAGTGACTTGGATACCATGCAAGTCGAAAACGACGCTATCAAAGTGGAAAACGTTCTGCTTAAATCCCAACAAGAAGAGCTTGAGTCCACTCCAGATTCCGTTGTCAGCGAGGTTGCATTTCTGCAGAGGTAAGCAAGAACAAACAATCTAATAGTCTATAGCATCCCTTGTTGGCAATGTGCAGATTATTGAACATCAAATAAACCAAAAGACGAATGAATGGGAATGGAAAAACAGGGTTTAGAACACAGTGAAAACAGCAGATAAAACACTTAGGTTTATTCAAGTAAACGGGTATACACTTTAAATTGGGAAATCGATATGCAGTGAGAAAAATACCTCAAGATGGCAATGCAAACAAGAATGAATATCTGAACCACTCTGAGGATAGACTTTACGTGCCGCTGGTCACGCTCAAACTAACTGATGTACCTAAGGACCAGTATGACAGTCCTTCAAATCCTTAGAATTTAGACTTTAGAATCTGTCGATTCCCTTTAATACTTTAAGCTTTCCCTACAATTATAATGACACTAAATCGTTACATGTCTAATATCCCTGATAACGACAATACCAATAATAACACTGCCGTGCAAATTTTAATTTTTTTGATGCGAATAAGATGGCACCTAGTGTTCCCGAATGGATTTATCGTGCTGAACACGAATCTAGGTTCAAAAACTTCCCATCACGTCACGTTCTTGAGAAAATAGGGATTGAAACCCCTAAAAACGGCGTTTTTAGCCATGTTTGAAAAATTGTAGAGCTGAACCATGACGGGCTACAAACGTCGCTAATATCAGAAATTAAAGGCTGACACAAGCCCTTTCAAATGAACCGTATTAGCCGATTAATTTGGCATACGGCTCATTTGGAAGGGCTTTTTTCAGCCTTCAATTTCTGATATTAGCGACGTTTGTAGCCCGTCATGTTTCAGCTCTACAATTTTTCAAACATGGCTAAAAACGCCGTAATTAGGGGTTTCAATCCCTATTTTCTCAAGAACGTGACGTGATGGGAAGTTTTTGAACCTAGATTCGTGTTCAGCACGATAAATCCATTTGGGAACACTAGGTGCCATCTTATTCGCAAAACTTATGTAGGGCAGTGTAACCATACAAAGAAACTCATAGACATTTTCAGCAAAGCAAAAGACCGCTTAAAATCGTTTTCAGCTCCGCTAGATGGAAACAACTAGCTTTCAATAATGTAAAAAAATTAACTGATAATGAGCTGTCCATTAGTAATGACAGAACTTGAAAGGAAAGGCAAGAAAAAAAAATCTATCCAACAAACTGAAAATCAACTGTCTTAATTTGGATATCAGACAAAAATAAGAAGAAATTTTCTCATAATGAAGGAAGAACCTCTCACACAAGAGCATATTGTGGACCTCCTTCATACTGAATCATTCTGCGAGGAACCTAACCAAGCGGGGACATTCGTTAACTCCTTAAATATCGTAAAGAGAAACCCATTGAAGAAAAGAGTTACCTTGAAAAGTGACTCCACGTCCAAGACCACATCCACAGACCATTATTTATTCTCTGGAACTTCAAATAACCCAAGAGCTAGCAACTGCTCAAAATCAAACAAAAAATCATCAGAATAACAACTAACGAGAGAGTCTCAACAACCTGGATATCTTCACCCAGGATCGCAACCCCGAAGAAGGGAAGAGCCAAATGCAAGACATTCAACGCCACAAACAGTAACTTCAATGATACTCTTTTGGAACCCTCGCGGATTCTCGAACCTCGGAGAACTCGCACCTCACGTAACTAACAAGGACCATTTTTTTGTAAGTGAAACCTGGTTGGAAGTCATTCGGTTGATAGGGCTCAGGGCGGAGTAGCCATAATCATTAATACAAACATCTACAAGATTAAACTTCTTAATCATTTTTCCAACTATCAGGTAGCGAAAGTAGTTTTAGGTAATGTAACCTTTCTGCTCACAAACATTTTTACAAGACCTTCCATCAAAGTGGACAAAGTCATGGAAAAGCAAGAACCCTTTCTAGAAGACGTCAATAACAATTACTATGCAGACTCCTTAATTATAATAGAAGGGGATTTTAAATGCAGAATAGAGGGATTGTATCAGTTAGACCCCTTATCGCTGCCACCAAACAGTATAGCTACCGCCTCACGTATATTATTAGATAAAATTATGTACAAAAAGGGAAACGCATTAATCAATTTCTTAAAGACCAACAACTTGTCTAGTCTAAACGGAAGATTTAAGATTGATTTTCCCTCACAATTTACACAGCTTAGCTCAAAGAGAACATCAATAATACACTTGTTAGCCTGCAAGTTAGAAAAGATCAATTTAATCGTCAATACAGAAGTCCTTCTTATAACTACTTGCTCCGATTACCTCCCGGTACTAGCTGAAATACAATAACCCACCTTTGCCTACCCTTCTCATTAGGGGGGTAAGGTTGGTGTCCGGCGTCGATTTTTTTGTTACTTTGCAGGTGAAAAGAGGATCCCAGACTATGAAAAAAAAATTTGAGCAAACGTTCACATTTAGGGGTTGAACCTACCCCTTCTATCTTTTTGAGTCTTAATGTTTTAAGAGGTAACCTTGTTCTTTATTCATTGTTTTTACACAAAATTAAGGCCCCGGATGCAACAACCGACGGGACGCTCGGCTTTGCATTTCTCGCTTCCCATTTGAGAAAAGCTGACGCGAAATGTTATCGGAAACTCAAAATTTAAAATACCACTCTAAAAAAATATGAGCATATAGAGCCTAATAAGGAGCACACAACTTTTCTTTTCTTTTCAACGAAATGACTTGAAATTTGAATCCCAAGCGTATTATACTCTTTCGAAGCATACGGTATTCGATTCGTGCACAAAAATTTAATTGTTTAACAATATGTCGATGCTTCTTAATAGCTATTTAATACCATGCTTTTTCACAATTGTCGGAAAAAAGTATCGAGGGAATTTTCGAGTTCAAACAACTTTCCGTGGACAAGTTATTTATAAAGGTCAAAAGGAGTTTTTTGGAAAGTTTCAGATTTTTTGAGCTAAAAATGAGCGAGCCAGCGTTGGTTTAAGTGAATGCGCGAAAAACTCTATCGTCTTGTCTCGAGCGTGTGCGTTTGCTTGTCGAGGACGGGCGGGCAAAGATAAAAACTCGCTGATTCCTTTCTTGTCATTCTCGAGATAGCCCGCAGAATATTATTGATTTTTCTGGGAAAAAATGCATGTAGAATTTTGAAATATCCAAAAACAATTTCAAACTTCCACATTATTGTCAAGCTTTTCGATTGTCAACCATTTATTACATTCGAAGGAATTTTCTTTATAAAAAAGAAGATATTCTGCATTATCTTTCGAACTACATGAAAATTTCCGAAAATGCTCAGTAATACCTACATTGGATAAAATATTCCAAAATGTCCTCCAATTAATGAAATTCCTTTATATTCTTGAATTGGCAGGAATTGTCAGGAAAATCGAGAACATTTTTTGAAATTGTACAAGCAATCCGAGTAAAGATTGTTCTAGAGATTTTCGAAACCTTTGAGAAACCTTACAGAAATCCTTGAGAACTTGAGAATAATTTACCAAAAATTCTTTTATAAACAAAAAATCTATAATGGTTCTTAGAAATGTGTGAAAATTCACAAAAGTTTATAAAATTTCAAAAAACAATTTATTAAGTTCTAACATTCTCGGAAACATTTGAAAATGTGTTGTAAACTGTAGCAAAAATTCTACCTATTATCTCATAAAACTTGAATTTTGATGTATTTTTTATAAATATGAAACTACAAACGATTGTCAGGGGAAAGGGGTAGAGGGTTTAACGCCCACAACCACAGCCGCAGATCCGCCAGTGAATATCATAATTACGACAAAATTAATAAGGTTTCACCCTTCAATTCTCTCAAAAAAATCATCAACAATACTTTTTTTTTTTGGCAATCAACTGATTCACATATCTAATTTCTAGAGTGTTTCGCAATGTTGCGTTTCGAAGATTTTGCATTCACTGTTCGTTTTCTACCACAATCGACTTTCTTTTTTGTACGGGACGACTGAAAAATCCCGAAAAATAAAATTCCCCCCACTTTAGAATTCCAAAATTGGAAAATTCCCGCATAATAAAATTCCCAAGGGAACATTACTGTATTATAAAATATCCGAACTGGTAAATTCCCAAATTATAAAATTCCTGAATCTAAACAATTAAAACATTTTTTTCATCCATATTATTTATTTATTAAAAATACAGTAATCAAATATTTTTAAGAAAAAACAATTATTTTCAATGTTCAAAGTTTATAAAATTATTGTTTAAATTAAAAATAACAATAATTGAAGAACACTCATTTGTAGATTGAATTTTTATCAATTATTGTTATTTTGAATCCAAACAATAATTTTAGAAACTTCAAAAATAATTTTTTATTGAAAATATTTGATTATTGTATTTTTAATCAATGAATAATGTTTACAAAAAAAAAATTATTGTTTAAATTCGGGAATTTTCTAGTTCAGATTTTTCGTGATTCGGCAATTTACGTTTGGGAATTTTATAATTAGGGGATTTTCAAATTTGGATAATATGAACTCTTGGGAATTTTATTATTCGATAATTTTCCAAACCGTATTATTATAAGCTGTTAGGGAATTTTTCGCTTCGGGAATTTTATTATTCGGAAATTTTATTATTCAGAAATTTTATTATTCGGAAATTCTATTATTCGGGAATTTTCCAATTCAGGAATCTTACAATGTCGGGGATTTTTTTCTCGAGATTTTTCGGTCGTCCCTTTTGGACTGCGCATTTCTGTTTTTTAGACAATAAGCCTTTCCGCTTGTTTAATTATGAATTACTGTCCGTTGTCAATTTATTTTTGGTAAGAAAACACAAACCGCAGATCGATGTTGACTGCACTTCTTGGACAAATGCACAAATGTCATCAAACAAAATATATAAACATTGGTCAAAACTAAAAAAAAGAATGGCCGGCTTTTCATGTGTGCCCGCCCGTCCTCGACATGTAAACGCTCACCCTCGAGACGGAAGACGATCGAGTTTTTCACGCGTTCACTTCAACCTACGCTGGCTCGCTCAGTATTCGCTCAAAAACTCCGAAACTTTCCAAAAAACTCCTTTCGACCCTTATGAATAACTTCTCTACGGAAAATTGTTTGAAGTCGGAAATACCCTCGATACTTTTTTCCGCCGAACGTGAAAAAGCATGGTATTAAATAGTTATTAACAAACATCGACATATTGTTAAACAATTAACTTTTTTATGCACAAATCGAATACCGTAGGCTTCGACAGAGTATAATACGCTTGGGATTCAAATTTCAAGAAATTTCATTGGAAAGAAAAAAAGTTACGGTGAGTTTATGTTAAAAAACGCATCGATCCGACTGAATTAGCTCAATCCGAATCCATAGGATGTGACTACTCTGGTTTGGCGAAACATCAAATTTTTTTCAGCAAGGTTTTACGGTATTCTTCTCTGTGCAGCCCCTCTCCCACCGCAAAGTATTGGGCCCAACGGATCAAAAAAGACCATTTCTATGTATTTTTCGCCGCTGAATCCGAATTTATAGTCGAGATTAAAAAAAAAGTACAGTCTTTTTTGCATATTTTTCAATGCAAAAATGGCCAAAAAAACGATGTTTTTTGAGCTTAGACAAAAACCTGAGGGTGTCGACGGAATTCTGACCTTGGATTCGGATTGAGCAACCCAAAATCCATATGATGTGACTACTCTTGTCCGTCGGACAACCTACTTTTTTGTGGGACTGTGTAATATTAAAGGGGTGGATGTCCAAAATCTTAAACTATATGTCATATGGCGGAGCATTCTAGAGGTAGATTTTCTAAATTATGATACTCTAGAGGGTGAGTGCTTTCACAGCTCACGCTAATATTGTAATACACCATCATTAGAATAATTTAGTGTAAAAACAATAAATAAAAAACAATGTTACCTCTTAAAACACTAAATGACTTAAAAAGAGATTAGGGGTGATTTTAACCCCTAAATGTGAACGTTTGCCCAAATTTTTTATTTTTATTTTCATAAACTGGGATCCTCTTTTCACCTGCAAAGTAACAAAAAAATCGGCGCCGGACACCAACCTAGCCAATTATTGATAAGATAACAATAGACGAAGTTAATGATTTTTTGACAACTAAGATAAAAACCATATCATGTAAATAAATTATGTTGAATTACTCATGTGACGCGTTTCTAAAATCGAAAAAGCTTAGGTACGATAGAGACTGTGCTCGTTTATCTAGGAGAATAAGACAGCAACAACAAAAGCGAAGGAACAAGCTTCTTTAACAAAAACTAAAAAATATTTTTAATTAAAAAATCAATACAAAGAGCTGTTAAAAAAAACGATCTGAGTTGAAAAAAACATCAATACTTTAGAAAGTAAGTCCCCGAGAATGGGAGACATTATTTGAAAGTTACTATCCAAAGGGAGATAGACCTAATCTTCATTTTGTGAATGCAAGACACCCCTCTCTGGACTCTGAAATTACTGAAGAAAAAATCCTGATCAGCTTGAAAGAGTGTGCCCGAAGGTACCCCAAGTGAGTTTTATAAAATCCTTCTAAGTAACTATCTCGAATACTTAAAAGCATTGTTTAATACAATCTTGAATAAAGAAATAGTCCATATAATCCAGTAGCCAGTAACACTTCTGTATGCACTAAATGTGAAAAATTCCGCAAAAGTCCCCTGATTACGAATATTAAGGTTACTTTTTCGAAATCTAGTGCAACAATTTTTCAAAAAATTACATTATTTTTCAAGATAAAAATGTTCTAAGATTATTTTCGGAAAGTTCATGGAAAAACAAAACTTTTTTGTCTGAACAAATTTTACATGCAATAACCCGTTTTGAGTTAGAGCGTTATAAACAATTGAATTTGCACTAAAATGGACATATTTGAGGTTGTATATCTCGGCAACTATTGGACCGGAAGTTTTCGAAAAAAATGTAAATTATTTTTCAGGACACTTGCTCCATGGGAAAAAAAAATTTCCGACGAGGCTAAAACTTCTGTTAATATATAAGTATTAAAAATTTTCCTTTTTTAACAACTAGGTGTGCAATTTTTTGAACTTCTTAATAACAGAATTTGTGCACATTGTACAAGGTCGATGTTATAACTTCTGTAAAAAATCTTGGGGAAATTACCTTGATTACAAATATTTTTGTTGCTTTGCAAAAATCTGAACCTTTTTTTTGTTAGTAACAGTTTTTATAAACAAAAAGGATATTTGATATAGCTTTCGTTCTTAAACGTATTCTTAAAATTGTATATAAAACAAAAACTTTGTCTCTTATAGATTTTCGCTTAATTCAAATAATTTGTTAACTATGGTCCTATAAACAATTAATTGCAAAATAATCTTTGGTCTGCCCCAGCAGGTGGGACAGACCAAAGATTATTTTGCACTTAATTGTTCATGAGGCCGTAATAAACAAATTGCTGAATTGGAAGCAAATTTAAGAGGCAAAAGTTTTTCTTTGTGCCCGATTCAAGCAACTCGAACAACAAGATCAGATTCGGTAAATTTAGGATTCTGTTGATAACAATTGTTATTAACAAATGAACCATGTTTCCAGAGTGGTAACAGAGAGAAAGATTATGAGGAAACTACTATATAAATAACTAAGAAAATCGCAAATCTTAACTGTAAAATTGCAGCTGGGGCAGACCAAAGATTTTTTGCAATTATTATTATTATACCAGTCAGCCATTTCCACTTCGGGGTAGGCGTGACTCGCTCGGTTGGAAAATAGTAATGTGGGGAAGGAGGTATAGATTTTTTTAGATTGATCTAGAATTTTCGTGTTATTTATTTAAATTCTATGTCGCAGTTCTGTTGTCCTGTAGCTTCACCTCCTAATAATTCTTTAAAAGAGTCTTTCAAAGCGTCTACTATCCCGACTGTATCATACAGTATTTCACCTTTGCTGTTTCTTATGCTGACAATCTCTGTACTTTTACGTCCCTCCATCTTTTTAAATATTAGTTTCTTGCTTCCTTCGAAGTCGTTTTGTATTTTCTTCTCTTCTTCTGTTCTGATTTTATCATGACTTTCCTTGACTAGTCGTTTAACTTTCCTATTTTTATGTCTGTAATAATTTTTGAGCGTATTTCTCTCCTCATCGCTAAGACCTGTGATGTTCAACGTTCTCTCGTACGCTTCTTTCTTTTCTTGTCGGTCTGCCTTAATTTCATCCTTCCACCATGCATCACCAGACTTTCTTCTTACAGTAATTAATTGTTTATAAGGCCATAGTTAACAAATTATTTGAATTAAAAGAATATCTAGGAGAGACAAAGTTTTTGTTTTATATCTCATTTTAAAAAACGTTTAAAAACGAAAGCTATGTTAAATATCCGTATTTGTTTATAAAAACTGTTACTAACAAAAAAGCGGTTGAGATTTTCGCAAAATAACAAAGAAGTATTTTTAATCAAGGTAATTTCCACAAGATTTTTTACAAAAGTTATATCATCGATATTGTATAATCTACACAAAGTCTGTTATTAAGAAGTTCAAAAAATTGCACACATAGTTGTTGAACAAGGACCATTTCCAACACTTATATATTAACAGAAGTTTTAGCTCCATCGGGTTGTTCCCGTGGAGCAAGTGCCCTGAAAAATAATTTAACTTTTTTTCGAAAAATTCCGGTCTCATAGTTTCCAAGATTTTTCGCCGCAAATATGTCAATTTTCGTTGCGACTCTTGCCTGAGAAACACCAGTAGCGTAGTGGAAAGTCGCAGAGCGCGGGTAATCACGAGTTTCACTTGACGGGTTGAATTCATCCTCGGCTGATAGGCAGCGTTACGATCGCCCTGTTCCAAAAAAGCATTAAGTCATATAGGGGAATTAATAATTAATTAAAAATAAGAATATTCCATATCAGTTCAGTTCACGAATTTAATACTGATCATTCTTTGGTGTATAATTGATAATTAAGAAATGTTAAATATATTTAATTAAATAAAAAATTATTTCAGAAAATAAGTTTTAAAAGTGCTATATGTCGCTGTATTCCATCAAATAGAGCGATATATAGTACTTGGATTGTAAGACATAGATTATTCTATAGAACGCAGCGATATATAGCACTTTTAGCACATTTTTTAAAATAATTTTGTTTAGAATTTAATAAATTCGTTCCGTGAACTGAATTAATCGGGAATGTTTTTATTTTTAATCAATTATTAATTTCCCTACAGGACTTAATGCTTTTGTGAAACCGGACGACCGTTGGAGGACGGATGAATTTACTCGTCAAGTGGAACTCGTAAGCGACAATGCCCTTTCTTAGTAGTCGGATAGGGCTGCTGTTCACGTTTCGATTCTCCAGATTTAACAACAAGGCAGTCTGTTAAATACTAACTAGATAACTATTAATTTAAAAAGTAATAATGAAAATGATAATAAGCAATTGTAAATTCACCTCAATTAATAAATTGATATGAAAGTCGTAAGCATTAGTTTTTGCATCAAAATGAATGAAATTTAAAAATCTTGTAACCATTTACGTATGTGAGTGTATATCTCGCAAAATAAATACATACACTCAACTATTGAGATCAGCACGGTTTCGTGCATTGCCTTCAGCATATCCCAGGGGAACCCAAACGTAAACATTCAGTGGCGTGTGAACCATGTCCTAATATTACGCAATATACGCGCGTGAGTACCCGCGCACTGCTCCTTTGTCGCTACGCTGCTGGTGTTTCATGCATCGTTGAGCAGTTAGTGAGCACCGCCTCCCTCACTCCGCACATCACCACATTTCACACACGAGACCAGCAGTTCTAGAAATAGCATATCTAGAGGGTGCTTATCTCAAGAGATGCCTGTAACTATTTTTTTCTTAATTTACACTTGAAACTTTGCAATTTAAATATTTTGAATGTAAACAATAATTAGTACTCATTATAATTATTATAATTATTCTTAATATACGTTTTGAATTGCGCGCCAAAAGCGAATTCCAGTGCATGTGCATCTCCCAACACATGGTCGCATTTTCTTAACGTCTCGTGCCTCGTCTTATACGTACTTCTAGGAATCCCTATCCATCGTATTCAAAATAATCATTCTTAACGTTTATCAGTGGATAAATTTCGCAAAAAGTAATTTGAACTTTCCTGGGAATTATCTTTTCGGCAAAAAGTGAAGAAGTATTCCAATTTTTTATGTGTAATACAGAGTGATAACCTCTCTAAGTACTGTGCGAACATATCGACGATTTTTTGCACCAATTCTTGTCCACGTAAAATGCGATATCGAGTTGAAAATTGGTAAAATTAAATAACAGATATTTTAGATCATTTATCATTTATCAACAGCCATACCACGCTGAAAAAACCAGTTCTCGTCAGATCACTGAAGTTAAGCAGCGTTGGGCGCGGTTAGTACTTGGATGCGTGACCATTCGAGAAAACTGAGTGCTGTGGGCACATCGTGGGTGTGGTGAGCCCACACTTGTAGTTATTTACTACAAGAAACTAACCTAGAAACACTACTCGAATCGGGTAGTGTCACGCCTACCCTGAAAGGGAAATGGCTTAATGGTATATATATATATATATATATATATATATATATATATATAA
>CAKNYM010051289.1:0-30773 GCA_932195095.1 Andricus curvator
AAACTGAGTGACTGGTTCGATATTACGCAAGGCGTGAAACAAGGATGCGTTATGTCCTCGTGGCTATTTATCATATTCATGGATAAGTGTCTAAGAACTGCACCCTTCGACGAAGAAGGTGTAGATCTCCAAACAGTTAAGGTACGTGGGTTAGCTTTCGCAGATGACAAGATTGTTATGGCAGAATCAGTCGAGGACTTGCAAAGAATGTTGAATAAACTTCATACAAGCATGAAGGACATGGGTACTCAAAATTAACGTAAATAAAGCAAAAATCATGGTGTTTGAGGGAAAGAGTGAGAAAACGATGTGCAACATTGTCCTAAATGATGAGAGATTAGAACAAGTTGACAAGTACGTATATCTAGGTAGTCTATTCACTAGCGACGGAAAAATAGATGGGGAGTTAGATAGGCGCATAAATAAGGGTAAACAGGTTATCGGTAGAGCAGGGTCCATCCTAACAAATAAAAACATATCAAAAAAAGCTAAAATGGCCATACACAATTCTATATTCGTACCGACTGTACTATACGGTAGCGAGACATGGACCTGTCAAGAAAAGGACAGGAGTAAAATTAACGCGATCGGCATGAAACCTCTGCGCATAATATGCGGGAAAACACTAATGGACAAAGTCCGAAACGAGACAATCCTCAAAGAATGTGGTGCAAAAGAGACAATAGTTGACACATGGGAAAGAAATCAGTTAAGATGGTTCGGACATCTTGAAAGAATGAAAGATGAACGACTGACCAAACAAGTGTATAAAGGTAAAGTAAATGGCAGAATGCCCAGAGGTAGACCGCCAAAAGAATGGTTAGAATCTGTAAATGAGACATTAATCCGTAGAGACATAAGAAGCCATAGGAACACAAGAGCTTGCATGAAAAAATGCATGGACGTGAAGGAAGCTAGAGTAGTATGCCAGGACAGAAAAGTGTGGCGACAAATAGTTTGTAAACAGAGTGACAGTAGAATGAATGACGCCTGAAACAAAGATCTTGGATACTAATGGGCCCAAGTGTAGAACCATACATAACAATTCTGTGAGGCTCTTCACTTGGGGTGATCGCTAGAGAGATTGATCAGCAACCTGGGTCGGAGCAGTGTTGCGGAGTAAACGTGTCATTTAAATAAATAACACGAGAATTCCAGATCAATCTAAAATATATATACCTAACACTTATATACCTATCCACCTCATACCTATATTCCTACCTACCTTATACCTATATACCCATATACACACTACTATTCTCCAACCGAGCAAGTCACGCCTACCCCGAAAGGAAAATGGCTTAATGGTATAATGTAAAGTGCCGTTCGGTACGAGATGAATAAATTCTTAACAGGTTAGGGTTTGGTATCAAAGGAATTTTTCTACTTTTAGGTTGCGAACACAAACAAGTAAGTCCTACTAACTGAACAACTTTTAAATAAATAATCAAGTTCACGAAATATATTAAAAATGATAACTGTTTAAATGAGAAAGTGTTTTCGATGTCCTTCGAGAACTGATCGGAAAGTTTGAAAATTCAACTACTTGATTGAAAGTTAAACTACTTTGTTAAAAATCTATTTTTTAACGATTGATCGTTTTAATTGAACATTTAACCATTTTGTTGAAAATTTCTTTTTTCCGTAGAAAATTAATCTTCTTAGTCAAAATTTCATCCTTTTTGGATAAAAATGCATCTATTTAGTTGAAAAATGATCTGCCTTGGGCGAGGGTTCAACTATTCTGTTGCGAATTGGTAGAAAATTTAACTATTTGTTTCAAAATCAACTATTTATATAAAAATTAAATTGATTTGTAGAAAATTTATATGTTTTGGTGAAAATTATATCGATTTTCAGTGAAAACTGCGACTTTTTGTTTGGAAAGTCTTGTATTTTGTTAAAATTTTGTCTTTTTGGCAGAAGATTAATCTTCTTGGTTGAAACTTAATATTTTTGGTTAAAAATTACACTTTTTTGTTCAAAAGAATTATTTTTTGGTGGAATTCAACTGCTTGAAAGTTCTTTTTTTCTTGGTGAAGATTAAAATTTTAAACTAAAAATTTAACCAACCCATTTTTGGTTAATAACTTATAATTTTTCCATTGTCATCATTTATGATTAAGAAAGTATTAGAATTGTCTGAAGACATCACAGTTTTCATTGAAATTTCCACACTTTGAGACCCCATGAAGCAAAAAATCAAGTTTTGGCGATGGCGTCTGTCTGTCTGTCCGTCCGCCCGTAAACACGATAACTCTCGAAAAAATGAAAGGATCGAATCGAGCTTTAGCACACTTTGTTGAGGTCCCAAAAGAAATAACGAGTTCGTTAACCAGCCATTTAGGAAAGAAATCCAAAAAGTGCGAGCATTTTCAAAATGTTTGAGATCAGTATTTTTTAGATTTGCATATTTTTTACGGCTATTTGTAGTACTTAGAAAGACAAACAATTTATCCCAATGACTTTTTTCGACAAATACAAATCGTCAGAGTTATAGCACTTACAATAGTTGCAAAATCAATCGAAAATGAAAATTTTAAGCCAAGCAACGCACGATATGAAAAAAAGAAAATATCAAAATAATTAAAAATCAAAAATTCCATTTTGTGATCAAACTATGCAAGATACGAAAAAAGATGAATCCACAAAAATTGTGCTCCTAAAAAGGATCTACAACTTTGTTATGAATCACATTTTGCTAGGATGCATTGTTTTTGTTTGGTTTGTAAAAAAAAGATATTAAAAATCAAAAATTAAATTTTTGGATAAACGACACAAGCTAATTAAAAAATAAGTAGAGAAAAGTTGTTCACACAAATAAAAGATACAAATTTGTTATTAATCAATTTTTGATAGGGCGCGTAGTTTTTGTTTTAATCGTGATAAATATCATTGAAGATACAAAAAAATTAAATTTTTGAAAAAAGACACAGGCTATGAAAAAAAATTAGGAAACGAAAATTCTGCACCCAAAACAAATCTACACATTTTTTATAAATCACTTTTTGATAGGACGCGTAGTTTTGGGTTTAATCTTAAAAAGTAACAATATAAATAAAAATGCAAAATTTGTGGAAAAACGACAAAAGGTACGAAAAAAAATTGATAGACAAAAGTTGTTCACCTTAAAAAGAAATAAAAGTTTGTTTTAATGTATTACATTCTCATCATTCATGAATGAGAAAGTATTATAAATCGAGATACATACAAATACTGGCATCTAAATGAGATGTTTTTGATAAAGTTTCGTTCATCTTTCTTGATTGAAACTTAACTTTCTTATTGAAAATTCATCTTTTTTAGTCAAAAGTCAACTGTTTTATAAAGCATTCGACTTGTTAGCTTCTAAACTTAACTCTTTTGTTCAAAACTCGTAGCTTCTAAACTTAACTCTTTTGTTCAAAACTCGTCATTTTGAGTACAAAATTAATCTTGTTTGTTAAAAATTGATCCTTTTGTTTGAAGATTCAACTATTTTGATCAAAATTCGTATTTTTTTAAATTCAACTGGTTGAAAGTTCATTTCTTTTTTGGTTGAAAAGCCATTTTTTTAAATAATAATTCAACTATTCAATTTTTGGTTTGAAACTTATCTTTTGTAGTTGAACATCCAACTACTTGGTTGAAAATTCAATTATTTTGTTGAAAAAATTTCTTTTGGTAGAAAATCAATCTTTTTGGTGTAAAATTCATTTGACTTTATAATCTAATTGCAATACTATTTAGGAAGTTAATCAAACATTTGTCAATAGATCAAGAATAGAACAAGAATCACGCTCGATACATTTTCAATGATTCTAAGGCCGTATTCCTGACGTTCTGACCCGATTGATTTTATTAGGAAGGACGTGAATTGAATTTCTCCACCAGAGCAAACCACTAGAACCTCAAACGTGCTAAAATGAAAAGAAAAATACGAGACAACTCCTCTCGCATAAAATGTCAAAATGAAGAATAATGTGATCAATCAAGAATGCCAAATTCTAAACTATTCTTAAATTATTGAACAAGTTATGGGCCTTCCATAAACTACGTTCCCAATTTGGGGCTATTTTTTACCCCTCTTTCGGCCCTCCTCTTTGACGATATAGATATAGTTTTCTATTTACCCCCCCCCCCCCAACTGAAAGTCAATATCTTCTAAAGTCAATATTTCAAGCAAAAGATACATATTTTTAACAAAATAGTTAAACTTTCAACCAAATTGTTGAATTTTCAAACAAAAGAGATTAATTTTTTAGAAGACATTTGAATTTTCAACAGATAAGTTTATTTTCGATCAAGAAATATGACTTTTCTACCATAAAAGATAAATTTACAATCCAAAAGGACGAGTTTTTAGCAAAATAGTTGAATTTTCGACCAAAAAATATAACTCTGAAGTTTCAACAGTATCATTAAGCTTTTAACCTGATAGTTGAATTGTCAAAGAAAAAGTCGAATTTTTAAACAAGAAATATTAAAATTCAACTAAAAATAGTTTCATTTTGTACCAAGTAGTTGAACTTTCAAACCAGCAAGATGAGTTTTTAACCAAGGAAGATGAATTTTCTAACATAAAAGATGATTTTTTAATCCAAGAGGATAAATGTTCAAAAAAATATCAATTTTTGACAAAAAAGTATAACTTTAACAAAGTAGTTGAATTTTCAACAAATTAATTAAATTTGTAACCAAATAGTAGAATTTTCAACCTATAAAGATGCATTTTGAACCAAATAGTTGAAGTATCGACTCGAAAAGTTAAATTTTTAACCAAAAAGTTCATTTTTAATCTAGAAAGATGAATTCTCAATCCAAAAGGACGATTTTTTTATGAAACAGTTGAATTTTTGACAAAAAAATATAACTTCAACAAAATAGTTGAATTTTTAATAAAATTATTTAAATTTTAACCAAATAGTTAAATTTTCAACCCAAAAGTTAATTTTCTACCCAGACGATTCATTTTCTACTAAAAAAGATTAATTTTCAAAATAATTCAATCCTACAGATTTATTTTTAACAAAAAAAAAAAGAATTTTCAACCAAAGTATTTGAAATTCAACAAAAGAGGTGAATCCTACGAAGAAATACATTTTTAACCAAGTAGTTCAACTTTCAAACAAGTGATGGAATTTTTAATTTAAATAAACGGATTTTCAACCAAATATTTCAATTTTAACAAGACACAAGAATTTCCAACCGAACAGTTGCAGTTTTCACGAAAAAAATTAAATTTTTACCGAAAGAGCTGAATTTTCAAACCAAAATGACAAACTTTCTGCAAAACAATTAATACTTTACCCGGTAATATGAATTTTCAAAAAAAAAGTTGATTTTAAAGCAAATATTTTAATTTTCTATCAAGTAGTTGCATTTTCCAACCAAAAAGAAGAATTCTCAACGAAACATATAATGAAGGTGACGTCAGAGCTTTCATAGACCTTTGTCGTCACCTTCATCTATATCATATTCCCGGACGTTAATAACACTAGGAATTTAACTGGATTCAATCCCTCATCCGTTTTTCCATAACTATACATGAAACATATAATAGTATATATTTTAATTTAGGAAATTTTTTATTTGACATCAAAAATAGTTGAATTCAACCAGAAAAGACGAATTTTCAACGAGAAGCATGAATTTCTAACCAAATAGTCAAATTTTCAACTAGAGAAGATATATTTTCGACAAAGAATAGAACAATTTAATTTTCTGTCAGGAAAATTAATTCTCAATCAAATCAAAAGTAGTTCAACTTTCAACCAGGTAATTGACTTTTCGATCCAAAAAAATCACGTTTTAACAGAATAGTTGAATTTTTAACCAAATAATTAAATTATAAACCAAATAGTAGAATTTTCAACCAAACGAGATGGAGCCAAACAAAAAATATAATAGTAGACTTTTAAATCAAAAATAAATCATTTTTAACCAAGAATATTTGGATTTTCTTATTGGTTTGTATTAATTCAATTCGCATTAAATAGGGAAATAAGTGTAAGAGTGTGAAGTCTGAAATATAAAAGTGATTTTGAAACTTATCAAGTTATTATCTTTTGCAAAACTGACAAACATTTTTAAAATTTCTCATAAGTTAACGCACTAAACGTTATCTAAGTTCGAAAAGTTACTTCCACCTCCCCCTCCCTACTGAAAATAGTTCTGTCAATTATTACATTAGATGATATCAAATATCGAAATCTTCACTCAGGGGAACGGTTTTCTGCATTTTTCCTTTCTCCTGATCGAGTCCTCAATATTATTACTATTTCAGCAATAAATCACATAAAACAAAATTTTAAAAAGAAAATCCTGTTCCAAAAAGTGTAAAAATGCAACTCCCTATCTGTATTTACCTCAATCGCATTATCTTCTGCTGGTGAAAAGAGAAATTGAAAAAAAAAATAAAGAAAAAAGGTTATCAGCTCAATGGATGTTGTTATTTCACGCTGGGCTGAGAGCTGCGAAGGGATCACGAGATGGAGCAAGTACACATTTAGAAGTATTTCGTTTCATTAAATTAAATTCAACCTGCAGATGAATAGGACTGAGGAACCAGAGAAGAGTGTCTGGTACTGAGGTTAAGCTCGGTTATCCATTAAGATGGCATGAACCTTCTCATTCCGGTTCCAACATTTCTCACTCTCTTTCAAACTCTGTGCTTCCTTTCTCCTCCCTCGACTACCTTTAAAAACACGATTTTCCTTCGTCCGCACCTGCTATCGACGATTGAGTACATCCATCCCGGATTCCCGTTTTACTTCCCTGGATTCCATTCTGGATGACGAAGGGTCGTGTAATGCGTCGCTTCTGACGTACTTTACGCTATGTGATCCTTTCCAATGCTTCTCAAGTACTATCAGCTCATTCCTCTTTACTTCCCCTATCAAAATCTCCAGAAACATCCATTCTAAGAAGATTCTCTCCCTACTATTTGTCTGCTATTTTTACCTTCAATATGAGTGGAAATTTTAATTCTACTGGAAGCAGCGTTCGGAAGTACTACCTTACAATTTCCGAATTATAAATATTTTAGGGGGTATTTCTATTTGACTGGACCAAAAAATCGATTTATTTTTTATTTTTTGATAGTATATAGTATGTGGAATTTGTACGCAAAGGGATTTGTTTGGTTTGGACTTTTTAACGAAGCTGCAGCAGGGTCAACTGCGCAGAGCGGAGAGTACTCAGCCGCACGCTGTGGAGGGCCGCCTCGGCTGTGACCACAGGCAGGTCATTAATGTGTACAATAGAGCCATTGTTCGCCTCAAATAGGTTTTCCTTCCCCAATACGATGTTCCGAAAGAATTTATAGATTTGTATCCCAGGTCTAGTCAAAACTTTCAGTGTTAGGTCTAAATTTCCGGTGTCACGCTACATGTTAAGCAAGCCGTTTTTCTCAAAACACGAGTTTTTTTAATGGCTGACGTGATTCCGTCAAAACTACTGGACCGATTAAGCTCAAATTTGGAGGATATATTAAGCAGATGTTTGGCTATAGCCCGAACTAGAATGAATAAAAAATAATAATTTTTGAATTTTTGGCAAGTCAGAAACTACCCTCAAAAAAGTCAAAATTCTCAAACAAAATTTCAGATGGGCGCCATTTTGTCAATGTTCAATATTTTTGGTTTTTCCTAGTCCCGGCAATAGCCCTACTCGTATATCTTAAGAATCTCTTCGATTATTTTGTTTCGGATGACCTGGAGTAGCTGAATCATGTCGTTTCCGGGAAACATTTTTTGAAATGCTACAGCGCCCCCTATCATTTTTTTTAATTAGTAACCATGTATTTTTACATTCTCATTCTAATGAGAAGGTATTGGTTTTATGTAAAATTTGACATAGTCGGTTTTCATCAAATCTCCACGTTTTGAGACCCCCTGAGCCAGAAAAAACGGTTTTTACGAAGGTGTCTGTCTGTCTGTAGTCTGTAGTCTGTCTGTCTGTCTGTCTGTCTGTCTGTAGCCACGATAACTTTCGAAAAAATGATCAGTTTTGATTGAGCTTTGGCACACTTTTTTATGGCCGAAAAATAGAGAACGAGTTCGTTAACCAGCTATTTTAGATGAAAATCCAAAAAGTGAGCACATTTTGAAAATTTTTGAGACCACTTTTTTGGAAGATTTGAAAATTCTATGTACGGTTATTAGTAGTACGCAAAATGACGAACAAAATATTCTTATGCCTTTTCGTGATAAAAAAAATTACTGGAGTTATAGCATTTTCAAAATTCCAAAAAACAAACGAAAATTAACATTTTAAGCCGAAAAACGCACGATATGAAAAAAAGTCAAGAGGAGAAAAACGTTGATTCCTGAACACCCTATAATATTTTCATAACAACTTTTTGAATTTTTTGAAAAATAAAAAATTCAAATTTTGATCGCACAAAAAATTAATGAAAAATCAAAAAAGCCATTTTGCTGTAAAACTATGCAAGATACCAGAAAAGATTATCTTACCAAAATTGTGCACCTAAAAAAGATCTACAAACTTCTTATCATTCACTTTTTGATATGACGCGTAGTTTTTGTTTTATTCGTAAAAAACAGCATTGAAAATAGAAAAATCAAATTTTCAGACGAATATTACCAGCTACGAAAAAATGACCGAAACAAAATTTGTTCATCCAAGGAAGAGGTACAAATTTATTGTGACTCATGTTTTGATAGGATGCGTGGTTTTTGTTTTATTCGTGAAAATAACATTAACAGTAAAAAAAATCAAATTTTTGAAAAAACAATGCAAGGCACGAAAACATATAAATGAACAAAAATTGTGCATTCAAAAAAGACTTACACACCCGTAATCAATTTTTGTGGTAAGAATATATTCAAAATGAAAAAATTAACTTTTTTGATAAACGGCACAAGCTAAAATAAAATGTTAACTAATAAAATTTGTCGCCTCAATTATATCATTACTTTTCATTTGAAATCAAATACAAATTTAGTAATTTGTATATGAAGAACATATAATACGAAGCACAAAGTGCGCGCTCAGTGTATTTACCAAATTGCACGCCGTAAGTGCGCTCAAACTTTTTTGTTTCTATCATACGGTTCAAATGATTTTCAAATCAAATATCGAGCGCGAAGCGCGAGTGTCTGGATGAGAATGTGTTCCTTAAGGTCGATAGAACCTTGAGTAAATAAAGTTCCTTTTCAGTCTAAAATAAAAATAAATTTAACAATCACTTAATATGTAGAGGTTTTGATAATTTTATAATATTTGCAAACAAACTTTTTCTTTTCATCGAAGTCGAACACGAAGTTCGAAAATCTAGAGGAGCCTAGCGTAAAGCGAGATGCAAATACGCCCGAGCGCGTAGCGCGAGGTGAATACATAATCGAGCGCGAAGCGCGAGATAAATATATGATCGAGCGCGAAGCGCGAGATCCAACAGTCGCGCGCCCTAGGCGCGCTCAAACTTGCGAGCGAAGCGAGCCGCGCGCGAAGCGCGCCATGAGAATGTGCCCGCGAAGCGGGCAGATTTTTTTAGTTTAAGATCTGCTTAAAAATATGAGAAAACTTTCATTCAAAAATATTAACAATTTTATTTTTTATGAATTTTTGAAAAACGCCTGAAAATTTTAAAATTTCGAATGCAAACGTTTAAAAATAAACAACAAAACTCGTAATTTCAAGTTTAAAAAAAAAACTAAAGGGTCGTTGAAAAACTATGTTACGCTATTTCGAACACTTTTTACATTCCTCTCCTTATTCGTCACAGATCATCACGCAAATATCGAATCCCCCAGATTGCATCTGATAAACGCCTAAAATAATGCACAAAACATGAAAATATAATATTTTAACAGACTTCACAGCCCAAAATGATCCCAAAGCAGGAAAATTAGGGCGCTTCTTGACGGAAATAGGGGAATAAATTTTCTTAACAAAATACTTAAATATCGTTTGATGTTATGGTTGTCGACCGGATAAATGTATTAAATAAAGTGATGTCTATTGTTTTTTGTCTGCGGGTCAAAAATCAATATTTTTGAATATTGATTTCTAATTTTTAAGTTGTGGAAAATTGTCTCTAGCTCCGCTGGGATCCGAACCCAGGTCTTTCAGATTTCCGTTCTGATTCTCTTGCCCACTAAGCTACGGAGAGACGAGATTAATTTCTTCCCAACCACTACAAGTTGAATTACGACGTAATTCCTTATACTTGTAAGATTAATTTCTCGAACAAGAAGTTATATATCGTTTGATGTTATGCTTGTCGACCAGATAAATGTATTACATAAATTGATGTTAAGTGTTTTTTGTCTACTGGTTAAAAATCAATATTTTTGTATTTTTAAGTTGTGAAAAAATCGTCTCTAGCTCCCCTGGGATCTGAAACTGGGTCTTTCAGATTTGAAAATGAAAATAATAAATGATAAATAATAAATGAATGAATGAATAAACAAATAATAAAACTTGAAAATTAATAATCAATGTTTAAAGATATTTACTTTACACTCTACATCAATTTATATAATACATTTATCTGGTCGACAACCATAACATCAAACGATATATAACTTCTTCTTCGAAAAATTAATCCTACAAGTATGCAAAATTACATCGTAATTCAACTTGTAGAGGTTGTGAAGAAATTAATCTCGTCTCTCCGTAGCTTAGTGGGCAAGAGCATCAGACCGGAAATCTTAAAGACCTGGGTTCGGATCCCAGCGGGGCTAGAGACAAATTTTTCACAACTAAAAATTTAAAAATCAATATTTAAAAATATTGATTTTTGACCAGTAGACAAAAAATTAATTTATATGAAATACTTAAATGTTTACCCAATTAGTTGAATTTGCAACCAACTAAGGAAAATTTTTAACCAGGTGGTCGGATTTTCAGACAAAAAAGATTAAATTTCAAGCACATACAAAAAAGATAAATTTGTAAGTTTGAGCGCGCCTAGGGCGCGCGACTATTGGTTTCGGCTTAAAATGTTCATTTTCGTTTGTTTTTTGGAATTTTGAAAATGCTATAACTCCAGTAATTTTTTTTTTTTATCACGAAAAGTCATAAGAATATTTTGTTCAAATTTTTGCGTACTAATAATAACCGTACATAGAATTTTCAAACCTTCAAAAAAAGTGGTCTCAAAAATTTTCAAAATGTGCTCACTTTTTGGATTTTCATCCAAAATAGCTGGTTAACGAACTCGTTCTCTATTTTTCGGCCATAAAAAAGTGTGCCAAAGCTCAATCAAATCTGATCATTTTTTCGAAAGTTATCGTGGCTACAGACAGACAGACAGACAGACTACAGACTGCAGACAGACAGACACCTTGGTAAAAATCGTTTTTTCTAGCTCAGGGAGTCTCAAAACGTGGAGATTTGATGAAAACCGACTATGTCAAATTTTACATAAAACCAATACCTTCTCATTAGAATGAGAATGTAACAACAACAAATTTTTAACAAAACAATTGAATTTTTAACCAAATTGTTGAATTTTCAATCCAAAAGGATTAGTTTTCAACAAAAAGTTAAATTTTCGACCAAAAAAGATGACTTTTTAACTAATAATTGAATTCCCAACAAAATAATTGAATTTTTAACTAAAATGATAAATATTTTAAGAAAATGAATTTTTAGTAAAGGTGTTCAAGTTTCAACCAAGTAGGTAAATATTTAATGTGAAAAGATTAAGTGTCAACAAAAAATATATTTGATATTTCAAGTAAAAAAATATTTCAATTTTAAATCAAAAACAGTCGAATTCAACCAGAAAAGACGAATCTTCACAAAATGGTTTATTCCTCAACCAAAACAGTTTGATTTTTAACCAAATGTTTCCACTTTTAACCAAAAAGTATACGATTTCTCATTTTCAACCAAATAGTTGAATTTTCTACCAAAATAATAGAATGTTCAATCCAAAAATACGAATTTTCAATAAAACAGTTGAATTTCAAAGCCGAAAAGTCAAATTTTCTACCAGACAGTTTAATTTTTAATCTTAAAATATAAATTTTCAACCGAACAGTTGAATTTTAAAATGAAAACGACCAATTTTCGGCTGGAAATAGAATAATTAAATTTCCGGTGAAAAAAAAAATTTGTTTAAAAAGAAAAATCGAAATTTCAACAAAATAGTTGAATCGTCAATCAATAAAATCAACTATGGCAAAATAGTTCAACTTTCAACCAAGTAAATTGATGTTAGGTGTTTTTTGTCTACTGGTCAAAAATCAATATTTTTGAATATTGATTTTCAATTTTCAAGTTGTGAAAAAATTAAAAATCAATATTCAAAAATATTGATTTTTGACCAGTAGACAAAAAACACTCAACATCAATTTATTTAATAAATTTATCTGGTCGACAACCATAACATAAAATAAAAAAATTTCAACCAAGTAGTTGAATTTTCAATAAAAAAAAAGATGAATTCTCTATGGAAAATTTAATAGTTGAATTTTCAAGTAAAAAAGATCAATTTCCAACCAAAAGTGGAATTGTTGAACTTTCAGTCAAAAAGATTGATTTTTAACAAAAAAAAAAACAACTTATCTTCAATCAAAGAGTTCAATCTTAAATCAGTAAAATGAATTTTTAGCAAAGCAGTTCATCTTTCAACCAAGCAGTTGAATTTTCAAGCAAAAATTTGAATTCTCAATGCAAAATTCAATTTTTGAATTTATAACTACATAAATTTTCCGCCAAAAATAGGTTAGTTAAATTTTCATTACAAACAAAAAATTAATTTTCAACGAAAGAAAAACGAATTTTCAACCAAATAGTAGAATTTTGTAACCAAAAGCGATGAATAAATTCTGAACCAAAAATGCAATAGTCGATATTTCAGTTGACAAGAATCAACTTTTCTTATTTGATTCTAGCATTTAAACTAATAAACGAGAGAAAAAATTGTAAAAAAATCACGAATTTTCACTTTTTGGAGCATTCCAAAAAATTCGTATTTAAATTTATATATAAAATGTTCAATAATGTAAAAATGTAAAGCTTTCAAAATTATAGAATCTTTTCAAAATAAACAAACAAAGATAAAAGTAATTTCAGTTCAACATTTTCAAACCATGTTTATTCGAAATTCAAACGTTCAAATTTGAAGATTTTACATGTAGAGCAATCATAATTCGACAGATTGAAAACAAAGAAAATTATTAAAGAATTTATTAAGAATCTAAATTTGAAATTGTACAAGATTGAGTTATGAAAATTATCTCATTTAATTATTTCCAATTTTAAC
Organism: Andricus curvator; assembly: GCA_932195095.1. Classification (NCBI taxonomy): domain Eukaryota; kingdom Metazoa; phylum Arthropoda; class Insecta; order Hymenoptera; family Cynipidae; genus Andricus; species Andricus curvator. The sequence goes on from CAKNYM010051289.1 coordinate 13,220, forward strand.
TTCTTTGATTGTGTATGTTTTTAATGTACAGTAACGTTTAAATTCTCATTTGTTCAATTCAAACCCTCCTAATTTAAAATGGTCTATTTTAAACAATTGTAATCCAAAATTATTTGCTTTTGATCGTTCCAAATAATAATAATTGAAGTATTACAAAACTTGCATTTCTAATCATGCAGCTTTGAACGATTCATATAAAAAACCAAAGAATTTTAAGTATTGTTCAATCTAAAATTATTCAACAGTTTCAGTCAAAATTTCTCCTAATTCAAACGCTTTTTCCTAATTATTTAATACTAAGGACTTCAGACATAAGCTTGCACAACTATTAATTTGAAATAAATTTCCACATTTATAAGGGTTCAATTTAAATCTTGAAAATTCAATTTTTTATTATTGAAGGCTTCTAACTATACAATTAATGCTTTCAATTTTGAGTACATTTTTTTATCTTTTTGAATATTACATGTATTATATTACATCATTACAAATCTAATGAAGGTATTGAAAAATGTGAAACTAATGAAGGTAAATTTAATGAAACACTTTTAAAAAGAGAATAATGATTAATTTTCAATGACGGAGATTTATTGTTCAATAATATAGGGAAACTGAAATTTTTTCCCCACCCTGAAAATCAAAATTTTCTAGAAAATTCCTTTCTTTAGAAATACAGCATTCCAAGCCTTTCTTCCGGTTTGTTATTTGTTTCCAAAATCCGTTGAATTTCTGAATGTTCATTTTTTTTTGTCAGCCTATGGTGCAAAAATATAGAAAGTCAGCGGATTTCGTAAATAAACTAAATAACGGAAGTAAGGCATTAAGTGTGGAATACTGTATCATTTCGATCACTTCGATCATAATCATAACCTATGACTTTTAATAAAAAAGGTAAAAACTGACTACCGAAAAGATATGAATACAGTTGCGGAAAACTAGTTTTGGAAATTCAAAATCTTATAAAAGTTATGGCCTTCATTTCTAAAGTACAAAACTTAAAAAAATTGATAATATAGTATATTTCAGTCCAAAAACATTCAACTACGAATAATTTAGGCTAGGAATTAAATTTTTCAACTTCAACCCTTGAAAATAATTGATTTCACAATTGAAGGGTTGAAGAACTAGATAACCAACAAAATCGAAAATTTCCAGGAGGGCGAAATAACATTCTGAAAAATCGAAATTACCATATTAACCTACCGACATATTGAGTTGCTGAATTTGGAGATTATGACTTTGATTAAAAAATTTAACCAATTCCGACTAAATCATCCAAGAATTCAGAGGTTCAGATTTCATGGGTTTTGAAAATCGTCTTTGGATAGAGACTGAAAATCTAGTTCCTAACTTTAAAAAATAATAAAAACTTGCTCCCAAGATATCCAGAGGCTTGATAAGAATAAAAAAGTTTTCATAAAAAAAAAAATAATAATAATCTGTTCCGGGAAAATAAAGATTTAGTATGACGTTACCGCACTGAAAAAACGATTTTTCACTGAAAGGTCTAAACAAAGAAGAACGGTTTACGCTTCTTCATGAACAGACGATAATAATTTTAAGAAATATTATTTCTGATTCCAAAGAAAAAAGTTAGGTAAAAAAACGTATTAAATTAGCTTTTTGTAGAAAATGATCATTTAAGATTTTGAGTTGGAATTTTATTGTTACTTTAGTGCTAAAAAAGTGGGAATTAGTTTTATTCAATAGTTGTTTTTTGTAAAAAGAAGTATTTTATATTCTACTGTATTTAAAAGCGGAATTTAAAAAAATATTTAAAAGAGGAATATGATCAGAGAAAGGTTTTAAAAAAAGGTAAGAGATTAGGTAATTAAAAAAAAAGGAAGAGAAGCATGTGAGACAAGTATGGAGAGTCAATTATCTGGCTTTTAATTACCAATCTTTTTATTACTTTAACTAAAATGAGATTTGGAACAAATCCTTCTAACGCAACATGTAAAAATGTTGTTTATCTAGTTATGTACTGTAACCCTTGAATTAGTCTTTAAAGTTTAACAATAAAAGAAATTCATTATCATTTTTCACTTTTCAATTTTGAAGAAACATTATTTTGCTGAGTTGTTGTCTGAACTATTCGACAAAACTTGACACTGCCTTTGAAAATTATGGACAAATATGGTGGCAATTCAATGCCTCATATGTTTGACATATTGGAGATCGAAACAAACAACAACAAGCATTGCTTCAAAAAGATTTCGTTTCATGATGGAAATGTCTGCTTCTTTATCTCGTCCACACGAAAGATGACCATCACGGAAAATAGAACATTCTGGCAAAATGACACAGCAGAAGCATACTCTGAGCTTAGGAATTTATTTTCTTTTTATTCCTTGCTCTCTGCAACACGATATTCCTTCTCTGCGAAGGGAATACAGGAAAACCTGCGAATTCTGAATTTCATCTTGCCTCAGAGAGATTTTCATTTCCTACATATTCTGCAGTACACAAATATTATATCATAAGATTCACGCTCCTTGGTTGCAATCCTCACTTTGATTTATGTTTCTAAAAAGGGCAGAGTAATTTGCATCCTTCCACACATTTTAAGTTAAATTCTACACTGAGGAAAAGTACTTTGAAAATCACATCATGATATTAGAAAATATTGCTTCAAATAATATGAAATCCTTTTAAATCAGTTTCTATACACAGTAACTGCCAGTTGTTCATTTTGATCCCAAAATTGGATTGAAGGATATGCAATGCTTTTATAGAGATTTCGGATTTTTCATTTGATTAGCACATTGAAATTTCAAAACCGAATTTTAGAAGAAGTTTTCTACATTTTTTAAAATGAAAAATCATTAGGGTTTTATTAATAATTTATATATATATAATAAAACTGATATAATATCTATAATGTATCAATATATATTAATATATTATCAAATCTCTTTAGTTGAAAAGTCTACTATTATATTTTTGGTTGAGAATTAATCTTTTTTTGTTGAAAATGTTAGTATTTGGTTGCAAATTTAATCATTCTTATGCAAATTCTTTTCTTTGGTTTGAAAATCCATCTCTTTTGGTAGAGAATTCATCTATTTTTATTCAAAATACATCTGTTTAGTTCAAAATTAATATATTTTAATTAGGCCTTCATTGATTTTCTTGAAAATTCGCCTCGTTTGGTTGAATTTAACTGGTGTTTATTTAATATTGAAGTATTTTTTGGTCGAAATATCAACTATTACATTTTTTGTTGAGAAATTATCTTTTTTGGTTCAAAATTCAAGTACGTGGTTGAACTCCTTTGTTCAAAATTCATTTTTTCCTTTTTTTGTAAAAAATGTGTCTTTTTTACTTTTTTAAATTCGACTATTTGGCTGAAACTTAATCTTTTAAAAAGATTTTAAAAGATTTTAAAAGTGGAATTTTCAAATGAAAAAGATTCTTTTTTAAATGAAAATTCCACTATTAGGTAGAAATGTCATGTATTTTGTTAAAAATTCGTATTTTCTTCGTTAAGCATCAATTTTTTTTACTGAAAATTTAACTGTTTCATTTTTGGTTGAAAATTGATCTTCTTGTTGAAGATTCAACTATTTGATTAAAAGTTAAACTCCTTTGTGGAAAATTCATTTCCTAGTGAGATTCATCGTTTTAATTGAAAAGTCATTTCCTTTCTCAATAATTTAATTATTTTTGTAATAATACGCTTTTTTTGGTAAAAAATTAATTTTTTGAACTAAAAATTTAACTTTTTTAGTTGAAGAGTCATCATTTTAGTTGAAAATTCCTCTTTTGGTAGAAATTTCATCTCTTTCAATAAAAATTCAACTATTTTTGGTTGAAAAATAGTTTTCTTTGGATTAAAAGTTTATTATTATATTTTTGATTGATAGTTCATTATTTTTGGTAAAAAAATGTTATTATTTGCTTAAACAGTTATATACTTTGTTATTCGTCTTTTTGGGAATTAACTTTCTTGTTAACAATTTTTATCTGTGAGTTGAAAATTCAACTATTTTGTAGAAAATTGGTCTTTTTGGTATTAAAATTGATCTATTTTGATAAACATTAAATCTATTCTGGTACAAAAGTTTGGTTGATTATATTAGTCTGTTTTGGTTGAGCATTCAACTATTTGTTGAAAATTCCATTTTTTTTTAATCCAATTGTTTTTAATTCAAGGGTCATGTAGGGGGTGATGTAACCTATAAAACTCATCTGAAAAAATCGATTCCAAATGCTGGGGCAACGAATGATTATCGAAGGGCAATTTTTTTCCTCTTGGAAGCTCAAATCCATATTTGAGGCGGAAAGTCCCTACGGATCGTCAAAACTTGCGACAAATAGGTTGAATTCCTTAAATATTAAATCTCCAAAGCAGCAGGAGAAAAATAAACAGAACTGGCGCGATATTCAAAATAGAAGAATTAGTCTAGTGGTACCCAACAAATATTTTGTTAACCTTCTGAAAATAATACAGCACGTGAGAAGTTCAAAAACAAAATTCAAGATTTTCTTAAATTTTCTACCTCACCTTCAACTTTTAGCACGACCTAGGGAAATTTTTTCAAAAACTTTAAATTATACGACATCGAGCCTGAAATCTTATCTTTAATTTAAGCCAAGAAAACCTAAAAAATCTTAATGGGTACCCGAGATATGATTAAAAATGCTCAATCGTATCTGAGCTCATAACTTGCGGCAATAATTTTTTTATAATTATACTGAGATAGAATTTCAAAGAAACCGAATAATCGAGATTTGTACAAAGCGGTTTTTTGTCAAACGGATGTTTGTAAATCTTTATGTTTTCAGGCATTCTACATATTTTAATTAATATTTATTTCAGAAATCTTTGATTCGTTTGCCAAAATTGTGCACAGAGATTTATAGTTCAATATAGAAAAACTGAAATTTGTTTATGCAAATAAAAATTTTCTATAAAATTCCTTCTTTTATAAATATTATGTCCGTCATGAGTTGCCTATTCAATAAATAATATAACTGCTCACTCGACAGATATAAATATATATTAGTGTGAAAATGAGTTTTGTGTCCGCAAAAGTGGATGACATTGATTTAAAGTTGATAATCAGAATGATATGCAACGGTTTAATATGATGTAATATAATATTAATACCCTGGCGGACCGAATGAACGGAAAGGATAAGCTACAGCGTATCCTTATAGTATCCACATCGTATTCTCTCCGTATCATGCAAGAAAAACTCATTAAAAAAGTAAGATGGACATTTAACTTGTTGAAATTCGGATTCTACGTGAAAATTTGCGTTAGAAGGTCACGGAGTAATTGCAATAGTTTTTCTTGCAACGTTAAAAACTTAAAAAAAATATAATACCTATCGAAAACGTGGCCTGAAGGCGACTTCAAGCGCATCCATAATCGCGTAGGTAGTATGTTGCTAATGAACAACGATGCATTTGAAGTCACTTTCAGCCCACAATAATGAGAGGTATAATATTTTTTTTTAAGTTTATAACGTTGCAAGAAAAACTATTGCAATTACTCCGTGACCTTTTAACGGGAAATTGCACGTAGAATCCGAAATTTAACAAGTTAAATGTTCACCTTTCTTTTTTAATGAGTTTTTCTTGCATGGTACGGAGAGGATACGATGTGGATACTATAAGGATACGCTGTAGCGTATCCGTTCCGTTCATTCGGTCCGCTAGGGTAAACCTTTTTTGAAATTAGAACTTAATTTATTTCCTCCCCTTCAGAAAGTTTTCAAAGAAGTATTTCATTCTCAATGTAGACCTATCTTATCTACAGAAAATATTCCAATATTGGGAAAAGTTTCTCCCGATTTTCTTCAATTCCGGCCAGAAAGACTTTGAGGTCCTATCTGCTCGGCTATTATTTTTCCCACGCGAGTTTTAAATGCACTTCCGGAAGGTCGAGAGTCTTAAGCAGGGGGAAGTTTTGTTGAGCCCAGGCCAAAATCTCCTCGCGAATCTAGATGAGACTTTGGTTTTCTCCTAGATGGGTTTTAGTGGAACTAGGTATTATAAGAGAGCAAAGAGCCTGCGGAATATTTATGCCTACTTGCACTTTATAGTTAAACGTCCTACATCCTTATCCGAAGTCTCCGCTACTTTTAATGAAATGTTGTGACAAACGCATAATGGCAGTAAGTACCTGCAAGAAGCGGCTGAACTTCCTTGTTGCCGGCCGGGAACTTTAACAAACTTTCTACAATGGTTAAGTGTATGCAAAGTTTCTGGAAATAGTTTGTGAATTTAATTACCACAAAGAAAGGAAAGGCGAGCTGGGTTAGCCCCTACCATTTAACACTTTCTCTCATCCACTGTTCTGCAATCACGATGAAGGAATTACTCTCTTAAACTGGACCAGTGAAATTGTCACTGGTTGAATCCGTATTTTGAATTATCACTGGTGAACAAGTGATTTTCCCACTTTCAGTGGGTGATCATGTAATTGAATCAACTAAAATAGCGTTTCTGTGTTTATTGTGTACTAGTATCTGTATTATAAATATTTGAGTCCTGGCTGCAATGAGCAGGGGATGTAATATCTTTCGCTTGAAATTGGAGAGGCTCCTTGCCACTTGGGTTTGACCTTGAGCGACGCGATACGTTGACATCATGACGGACCTTCCCAAGTTAGGCGCAATATATTATATCCTCTTATATTCCAGCCCGGCCCTCATTTATTACTGTAAGAATAAAGTCCAATTTAAAAAAGTATAATTTTGCAAAGTTTAACACAAAAGTGATGAATATTAAGTGTTATACCTAACCAGTTGACGGACGACGACGCGTCCTACCAGATGACTACCGGTACTGAGTAACCAGTGAATCTCACTGGTTAAACCAGGGACAGAATTGCACTGAGTGAACCAATGAAATCTCACTGATTGTCAATGACACACTTCTGGCTGTTTCAACCAATAAGGTTTCACTGAAAATCAGTGATATTTCACTAGTTCATTTTGAGAGAGCATACAAAATCATTTTCATTGAAAATGAGTTTTTCCTATCATTAAATTCTTTATGAAAAGACGAATATATCTATTCTAATTATTATTAAAAATTACAATCAAATCATGAGATAATTAGCTCTTGATGAGCATATCTACAGCGATTATCGAGAATTACTGATGAAAAAATTATACATCTGCAGAAAAGTGTAGTATATCTACACGAATTCCATGTTTTGGGACAGTCTGATTCCTCAGATCCATATAAAAAAAAACATTTGCGCAGATACGTTTTTTTCATGAGTATCTCGGCCATTCAACAGACCGAATTCCTGATATCGATTAGCACATTTACATGTTAATGTTTTTCTTCACCCGGATCCACATGTAACTTTGAACCGCTAATCCTTGTAAAAAAGCACATCTACTTTTCTTCATTTTTAGACCAAAATTCATTATAGTTGATTGATAATTTAAAAAGTATTGATTGCCATGAATAACTTTACAAATAGAAAGAACACATTATTACCCTTTTAGAAAGCATCGTAACCGTTTGGTGATATTAGAAAAAAAAATTATTTTGAAAAATAATTCCTCAGCTTTTAATTTTTGAATTCTGAGAAAATTTGACGATGTTTTGAAATATTTACTGAAATGATTTTGTCGTAAATGTAAATAGGAAAGAAATTATAAATATTGTTTTAAAAATACAAAAAGTACTTTCTTCAAACATTAAAATTGTTTACATTTTATAAATAAAATTCAAAACCATTTAAACTGTTAAGCCAAAGTAAAGTATTTTAATAAGCTATTATTAATTTGACCAAAATCTATACACTCTTTCATTTTATTTTGTGCTCATACAAAGATTTTAATTATTAAATTGATCACTTTTGTAATTATAAAACTTCATAATTAATTGCAGTTTTATTATACTAAGAAACAAACACACAAAATTATTTGAAATTTGCCCAGAAATGATCAGACAAAATTTGTATTCTTCTGAAACCTTTAATTTTTTGAAATTATTAAAGTATACAATTATTTTTGAATCTTTTAAAAACTTCTAAATAGCTCTTAAACCTACTTGAATATTTTATGAAAATGTTTAGTGTTGCAAAATTGAAAAATTGTCAACAAAAATGTTACATTTTCAACTAAAGAGATCAATTTTGAACTAAAATGATTAATCTTTAACCAAACCAGTGAATTTTTAACCAAGTAGTTGAATTTTCAACCAAAAATATAAATTCTTAACGAAGAATGTAATAATAAAAAAAAAATTCTGCCAAAAGACATGAATTTTTAAACCAATAAGGCGAATTTTCAACAAAATTTTGGAATTTTCAGCCAAAAAAGATTTTTTAGTGAAAAGAGAAAAAAATGTCCAGAAATTATACTTTGAAGGGAAAAATAATTGTAAAGACGAAATACAAATTCCGACTGAAGTATCATATGTTTAGGTTTCTTTATTCATTTGCTTTAAGATTATATAAATATAATTTTCCGAGGTTTTTCAAGAAAATACAAAAAGATTTTTGAACATTTAAAAAATGTTGGAAAAGTATCTAGAAAATGTCTATGAAACTTTGTATTACGTTGAAAGTTTTAAAAAATATCTTTTAAATTTTAGGAATTCTTCCAAAGTTTTAAAATATTTTTAATACCTTCAAAACTTTGAAAATTGATAAATATCTTTTAAACTGACAGGACTATCATTATTTTACAATTTAAAATTATGTGTTATTTTTTTTTTATTTGATGTATTTGCTACTTACAATTTTTTTAGTCTTTTTTAATGTTTTAAAATCTTTTCAAATATTCTCTTAGAAATTAATTTTGCAAAATGAGGAATGACTTTAAATATTCCTAGGAATCTTAAGAAAAATTTTGTATTATTTTGAAACCTTTCAAAATCTATAAAAAACTACAAAATTTTATTTCGTCATCTTCAAAAATCTACATTTTCTTTTGAGACTTTTGAAGTCTTTTCAAATTTTTAATTATTCTTTAATCTTCTCAATGCTTCTAAATATCTTTTGAAAAAATTCAAAGTTTTCCTAAAAAATTTTTAAATCATGCAAAAATTAAAAAAAAAGGTTAAAATCTTCCTGATTCTTTTTCTACATATTTTGAAATATTTAAAGCTGAAAATTAATCCTTTAACATAAAGCCATAATCATTTTAAATTTGTTCAGAAATCTTATTGTCGGTACCGGTAATTTTTTTTGCCCATAATTTCATTTTTTTCATCTCTTTGCAAGTGTGAAAAATTTCGAAATTATAGTTTGGTAGCAAAATGTTAGGAACAGAATTATTCTCCAATATTGAAAAACATTTATAAAATAAATCATATTTTTCATCAATAATGTTCAGAAACATTTATAAATGAATTTTATCATGAAATAAAATTACTTATTTGGAAATTTTCATTTACTAAATTGATGGTGCAGAAAATGTTAAATCTTTATTAATAGATAAATACGTATGAACTCATTCAATATGGTGAAGGGGTAATGAATAGAATCCTATTGTAATTTTAAAAACATTTGGTCAAAAAGTTAAGAACAGAATTCTGGCATTTACTATTGAAGAATCATTTACAATGTAAATTTTCTTTCTTGCAGATAACTTTTTAGAATTAACATTTCTCATTTGGAAATCGCGATTCATAAAATTCTAGAAAATTCAAAAGCAGAAACTGAAAAGACGGCACACCCGATTTTCCTATAAGCTGTATGATTTTCCGAAATGTTCTTTTTAGGAATAGGTAGAAGAACTAATAATATGAAAATATATTTTTGTCCGGCCCCACTCCACACAAAATAATATGAAACATTACTTTTTGATTACAAAATAATAAATAATTTAAGTGTCTCGTCTCACCGCAGTGCGTGTCCCGTTCTGCCCCAGGCTCGGGGCGAGACAGGACAGATGCCCTTCTTTTTGATTTATCGTATTTTTTTTTATTTGTAAATGTTTGACCACATTCAATTCTTTACAAAATTAAAACATGAAGGCTTACAATATTTAAATAACAATTTACATTTCAGTATTTCACAACAGATGGAGAGTATTTTAATAAAAAAATTACCTGTCCCATTTCGCGCCGGTCTCCTCTATTCACGCAGTATGCAACACACTAGATATTCAACAACAATGAGGGCGAGATTTTCGATAATCTCGTTTCATTAATTTATCTCAATATGATAATTATATTATAATTATTTCTGCTTTTAAAGTTACTTCATGGCATATTTTTTAATACGAATAATACCTCGTTATAAGATTTTATTTCACTGACCTAAAAACCTTTCAGATATAGCTTAGGTCCGAAAGAAGATATTCTCAGCGTGCTTTAGAGTGGGGCATTTTTTTTTTTTTTTGAAAAAACCGAGTCAGTCGGAGTCTCGTCGAGAGGTTCAACAAACGTTATATGTTAAGTGCAGAGCGCGAAGATAAGGCATGCTGGCATTCGTGACTCCTCGACCTAAAGCAGTCAGTCACCCCTCCACGTATTTGCCATTTTCATCCCCTTGCACTTTATGAAAGCGCAGCTAGATTCAAAGCTTTTATTCGAAGCTTCAACGTTTCAGTCATAACTATCTGAATCAGTGATTCTCTTCTAACTGGACTCGTTGAACCATCAAAACGAGACGTGACTCACTCATATATTATTAAGTTAAATAGGAAAGTGCTACCTCAAAGCTACATTACTGCTAAGATACAGCCGGGTTTCAGAAAATGATATGTTTTATCACAAGCTTTAATTTATTCGGTAAAACTGCATAAAAGGTGGATCACCTTCGATTTTGTTAACTCATATATTTTATGTATTTTTTATGCTGAACACGATTCTGCCCGAAAAAGTGTCGCTCTCCGGGGTAAAAATATTTGGTCTTGATTTTGTCTTGGGTAAAGACTAATCCAAGACAATTCCAAGTCATTCTGTATGTCTAGCTCGTGAGACGGAACCATACTATTTTTGATGTCTTACAATTAGGGGTCATCACTAATCCGCTTCAAACTATATAGAATGTTTATAATATTTCTCTTCATGATATTCATTGTTTATGTATTAATAAGTTTATTTATCTGCAATAATTATGTTGTTTGGATGGCGAATCTAAAAATGTTGTCCATTTTTTCCTATCTCCAACAGTTCACTAGATACTTCTGGAAAATGACAGTTTTAATCTTTTTATGGAAAATTGTATATACCTGCAGTTGTTGAGACAGACAGGTTCCAAATTTCTTATTTGAAAATTATTCATTAAAAAATAACAAGTTTTATCGGTTGTAAAATTTTAATCCTCAGCAGATGTCAACTGTTTGGTCCTTACCTAGCTACCAGATTCCTGGAAATGGCAGGCCCTGCCGATGGGGTCCATAGTTTATAGAGGTCGGAGTATAATGGACAATGAAATTTACAAACTAAAACTTCTCTAATTTTGACCCTGGCAAATGTTAAGGCCACAAATTGGTAATATAAATTTCTTTAAGAGCAAGTCGGTATATTTATCAAGACAAGTCAAGACAAGCAAGAGAAGTCTGTATATCTCCAATGTCTAGCTGGTGAGACGGAACCAGACATCATGGTCCTAAAGACATATTGAAGACATTCAAGACTAAATCAAGACCAAATATTTTTACCCGGGCTCTTACCTTTTTCGAGATATCGAGATTCTTACTACCGAACATTTCGATTGTTTTCTATGTTTTTTGAAATGAAGTCATATTACGTATTTTTCCACAATAAACATAAAGTACCCCTCCCCTCTCACCATGCGTCACCCTCTTAACCATGCTGTCACCCTCTTAACCATGCTACCCCCCCCCCAACCCCCCATCAAAAATCATTGGAAAGGTTTCGTGGTGTCCTCGAATCAGAAATGTCTTTGAATCGATATTGGTCCCAATTCGAAGGCATCCCGACCCCCTTTTCACATTTCATTTCAGTTCATGCCCGATTTTGGGCATTTACAACTCGTAGGCACCCCGATCCCTTTACAACAGTTTCGTGTGGGGCAAGCGTAGAATTTGATAAGGTTTGTGGAAAAGATGGAAAAGGGTTCGGGGTGCCTTCGAATTCGAAACGATCCCAACTGGGGGGGGGGGGGCATTTATAACTCGTAGGCACCCCCGACCCCTTTCTAACATTTTTGTGTGTGAAGGGGGCTTCAGGTTTGGGGAGGCTTGTGAAAAAGTTGGAAAAGGGGTCGGTGTGCCTTCGATTTCGAAACGATCCCGACTGGGTGGAATTTACGACTCGCAGGTACCTCAGACCCCTTTCCTCCGGTTTTTGGAGGGCTGGGAGGGTTAGATTTTTTTGGAGGATGAGTACTTGTGGAGCATTGTTCGGGGTGGGCGGGAGTCTTCCGTTTTTCCGCTTTATTAATAAAAAAACACATAAAGTAAATTAGTTTTGCAGAAATAAAAAAATCGTTAAATTTCGATAGAAAAATCTCGATATCGCGAAAACGGTAGGAAGCGACACTTTTTCGGGCAGATTCGTGTTCAGCATAAAAAGAACATAAAAGCATGGGAGTTTCAACAAAATCGAAGGTCATCGAACTTCTATGCAGTTTTACCATTTATTCTTGTTGCATTTTGTAAGAGAGCTTTCAAATATGTATTACGATTATCTTTGAAATTATTAGCACCCCTCCCCCACCCTATTGTAAGGATTCTTAAGATTTTTATGCCCCCTTCCACCCTTTTCAAGTGAAATTTCATATTTTCTCCTATATCAATTATTTCTAGTCTATACGAGAGTTCAAAAGATTTCAAGGGATTTCAAAAGATATGAAAGATTATCAGTAATTTGGAAAGATTTTAACAAATTTGGAGGGATTTTAAGGCACTTCAAAGGACTACAATGTATTTCAAAGAATTACAAAATTTTACGGAATTTAACGAGATTTCCAAAGCTTTTACGGACTTTCATGAGATTTCAAGGGATTTTGCAAGATTTCAGGGCATAACAGTTTTAGGATATTTCGAAAGATTCCGAAAGATTACGAGAGGTTTTACAGATTGTAAATTATTTGAAAAGATTTCAAGATTTTGATGAAATTACCTAGAACAAATTTTAGAGATAATCTTAATTTTTGTGTTTTGTATCCCCGAACAGAAATCCTGATAGTGTCCATCCGACCCTCGTACTTTTTTCCTAGAAAGGGAAGTGAGGGGAAATGATGAGAGGAAAAGTTAGGAGAATGAGGGGATGGCAAGTGGGTGAAATGAGGGGAATGAGGGGAGGAGAATTCGAGGAAATGAGGGGGAATTAGGCGTAGTGAGGGTGTGATGGGGAAATGAGGGGTGGGAAAGGGAAGTGGGGGAGGGGATTTTTAGTTGGGGAAGAGAGGAGTGGCTGAAGTCGAGGAGGAAGAAGATTGGGAAGGGAGGTGAAGCGATGGGTTGAGTGAGGGGGGAAGTAAGGAAGAGAAGGAAAGTAGGGGAACGTAATGGGAGTAAGGGAAGGGAAGTATGAACAGTGGAGGTTTGATCGACTTAATTAACGTCTTAATAGGTGAGGACACCCTTTTTTTGGTGGGCGGCACCTACTTTGACTAATTTTTTCAAAGGAATTCATAATTCAAGAAATTTTATAATCTTGTAAGAGATGCCGAAGAATTTCGACGGAATTTGAGGGGTTTTATCGAGTAAGGAAGGATTGCTGCGGATTACGAAGGATTTTAAGGGATTCAAGGAATTTCAAGAGATAACTAAGTATTCTACCAAATTTTAAAGGATTTCAGGGGATCTTAATGTTATTTCAAAGATTTTGAGCGGTTTCACAAGATTTTAAAAGATTTCACGGGATTTCAAATAATTTTCGATTATTTCACAGAATTTTAAAGAATTTCAACTGGTTTTGAAAGTATACTCGGGCCCCGATTTCAGCGAATTCGGGATTTCCGAATATTGCAATATTGTAAAGTATTTTAAGGGATTTCTAGATATTTTAATAGCTTTTGAGAGATTTTAAGGGGTTTCAAGAGATTCAGAAAGATTTCGACGGATTTTGATGATTTCAATGCATTTTAAAGGGATTTGAAAGAATTAAAGTGATCTCGTATTATTACAAAATATTTCACGGAATTTTAAAGATTTTACTTGATTTTTAGACATTTGAAGGGATTTCCACAGATTTTAAAGGATTATGAGAGATTTTTACGAAATTTGGAAGATTTCGAGCGATTTCAAGAATTTCATAATATTTCACGGAATATCAAAGAATTTTAAGGGAATTCCATAGTTTTTGAAGGCTTTGAAGGGATTTTCAGGGAGATTCTCGGGGAGATCAACCTTTTTAAAGGAATTTCACGAAATTATCTACGATATCAATGGAATTCAAAATACTTAAAGGATTTTCCACATAATTTAAACAATTTTAAGAGATTTACCAAATTTTCAAAAGAATTTATGGAATTTAAAGGTTTTCAAAGATTTTCAGCAAGTTCAAGTATTCATTACACACACTTAATATGAAATAGTACATAATAAAAAAAATAAAAAAAACAATGATAAAATGTGTATAATAGTATAAAAAGTAATTTCAACAGCCAAAATAGGTTTCAATTAGCATATTTAAAAAAATTATTAGAAGGAAGAAACTTACTTAAAAAATGCTTCGTACTCCCCCCCCCCCTGGAAATTGAGAAAAAGTCAGGTAACTTTTTTGTCAGGGAAAGTCAGGGTTTTTGACAAAAATGGCAAAAGTCAGAGAATTCCTGTAAGAAGCATTTTCTGTAACTGACCAGAATAATAAGGACTGCCACACAGTTACTTTTAGTCCCTTTCTCTTTTCAAATCACACTTCAGTGACTTTTTAAGATAAAGTCACTATAGTCATGTTTCAAACTGGAAAGATCACTTTCGTCACTTTTCTTTCAATAAATTAACTCATAGATTAACCACTCTTGATTTCAGGTCTATATACCTATTTCTGAATTTTCTTTAATTCTCTTGAAATATTTTAGGTTATATTAAAATATTTGAAGGCATTTTTGAGATATTTAGCAATTTTCAAGATAACTATCATAATCTTCAAATGATTGTAAATAATAAACAAATACATTTTTGGCAATCGGTGAAATACGTATCCCCTTATTTTCACTCTAGAATGATGTATCCAAATACCAAATCATTCTGACACCATAAGCGGGACCAATTTGCATGATTTGAAACGGAATTGGTCACTAATACCATATGCTATATTATAGTAAAATTTATATAAATTTTTGTTTTCAAAATTATTCACGTAATAATTGAATGCTCTAATGTCGATTTAATAATAATGTTTCTATTATTCTATGAGGCATTATAACAACCCCCTTCCAACATTTCTATTGTAGAAATTCAAAGCAAAATGCTCATTCGATGCACTAATAATGATGCTTTAATGTACGACAATCAAAATGGAATCGTATTTATGTAATGGCACTGAAACTATAACTACTTGATGCCATTCTGTTATTACAAATCAGTATTGTGCTAGTTCCACAAGAGGTAAAATACATCTACTATATTAATTTTAAAAAATAGAAAAAAAAAATTTACTTCTTTATCAATCTTTAAATGCTTTTATCTATCACACTTATTAGTAACAATTAACCTGAAAAATAAATTCACATTCATTGGTGAAAAGATCTATCAAATGATTTCAAATCGTCTCTCATCCTTAACTTCTGAATATCACCGAGCCTATAGCATTTTCTTTTCACGAAATCTCAATAAAAAATAAAACATTTAGTCTATTCAGTAATTCATTTTGGTAGAACTATTACAGCCGTATGACTATTATTTTTCAACTGGGTAATAAAAAAAATTTGACCTGCAGTAGAGAGATCAAAAATATTCGATAAAATCATAACGTAATTAGAGAATTTAATTGCTTTCAGTTCAGTGCTTTTATGCCGCATATAAAAATGGTACGGTTTACACGACTGAAAGTATATTTTTTATTCTCCTAATTGTGCTTTTATTTTCAAATGGACAATTCCTGTTGCTGTTTCTCTAATGGGAATTATTTTTGTTGATATTGTGTGTCCCAAACATATTAAATAAAAATTATATGGATTTATTTTGCAGTTTTATGAATGAAAATTAGCTTTATATCTCGATAGCGAGTGCTGGATGTGCAAGGATAAGGATGACGAGACGCTTGGTTAATTACTTCTCCTGATTAATAGCATCATTCAACCAGGCAGAAATTTATACGTAGCTTTGTGAGAGCGTATGTCGGCCTTTCAGGATACATCCCTTTGTTAGACGCGTGCTCTATCGAACTCAAGTTTCATCGATTCGAAATCCCAGAGCAATTCCCTATCTGTGATACGTTAATCGAGAGAAACAAGAGGGAAGCACTAAGTTAAGCCCTTCATTACGTACAAGGTGGCTCGGTAAATTGCGCCACATAAGCCTTATCGCAATTAGAGTCTAATTACCGACTTAGTCTACTTGCATATTTTTTCTTTTGGTCAGTCTTCTCTTCAAAATTTCCAAAAATTTTTTGGGTGCAAAATACAAACATTACCTTTTTCCTAATATGGCTTAAATCTACGGAAATAGTTTTTGAATTGTATTTGCGAAACCCAATTCGAAGAGTACAAACAGAAAAAAAATTTTCTAATACACTCTCAGTGTACTGAAACAATTTTTAACTCGAATTTACGGAAATCTATTCATACACTACAAACATAAAATTCGTTTTCAATCTATTGAAACAACTGGTAACTTGAATTCATAAAAATCAACTCGAATACTACAAACATAAAGTCTTTTTTTGATACGCTTTTAATCTGCTGATACCATTTTAACTGTAATTTACGAAAACCAATTAGAAAAATATAAAATCAATTCTTATACTACAAACATAAAATTCTTTCCTAGTATATTTTAATCAGCTAAAGCCATTTTTAGCTTGAGTACTTCAAATACTACAAACATAAAATTCTTTTCTCATGTGCTTTTAAACTGAAACAATTTTTATCTTGAATTTACAAAAACCAATTCGAATATTGAAAACATCAAATTCATGTATAATACTCTCGAAATTTGATTTAATGAGATTTCACTCTTCAGAAGCCAGAATCCTTACTTATTTAATTCGGGGACCCAGTTTTAGCCATTTCAGGCAGTGAGATTGCATTGTGAATCAATTAAAATTCTTACTAATTTAAGTCAGTGACCCATTTCTCATTGATTTAAATTTCGAGAGTGCACACTCAATTCACTGAAACCATTTGAGCTTGAATTTACGAAAAAAATTCGACTACTACAAACATAAAATTCTTTCCTGATACACTTTTAATCAGCTAAAACCATTTTTAATTCGAATTTACAAAAAGAAATTAGAATACTAAGAACATAATGTTCTTTCCTAATAAAAGTTTAAAAATGAATCAGTGAGACTGCGATGAGAATCAGTGAACATTCTTACTTATTTAATTTAGTGACTCATTTCTTACTGACTAAAATCTAGATAGTACACATTCGATTCAATTTCAAAAATAATAATGATAATTGAATAAAAATGGTACAAAAAGAGAAATTATCCAAAAAGGAGATGCCAACAGCACGCGGTATTCCCAAGCGGTCACCCATCCAAGTAC
>CAKNYM010051289.1:30783-113578 GCA_932195095.1 Andricus curvator
ACTAACCGCGCCCAACGCTGCTTAACTTCAGTGATCAGACGAGAACTTTTTTTTTTTTTAACAATATATATTTAATTATCAAGTATTTTACAAAATATATTTACAGACGTATATATTCTTTTGTACATTCATTTTGCTTAAGTGTAGTACCTGCTAACATTAAGAGAAGCTTAACCTACTTATAAACTAATTAGAACACATTTTCTTGTATATACTCATATTTGGTGGATATAATTTTACATTGTCGTTCTAATGCATAGTGCATGACAGTATCTGGTGAGGAGTAGGAAAAGACAGTCGAAAAAACCTACATACATTTACACTCTCAAGTATAGGTGTTAGTTATTGAAAAATGAAAGTCCTTGGTATGGTAGTTTGTGTTTTAAGCGAAACGGGAGTTTTGATTTTGAAATATTGATAATATCCTTTGTGAGTTTGCTAGACTGTAAATGATTCGCATAAAAGTTTTCAGCTAGTGATTTTATGTAGTCATTGATAGTTTGTATATTTGCTTCTGCATGCAAGTCTGTGATTCTACTATATCTACTTGCGCTTAGTATTAATCTTAGGCACTTGTTTTGGAAGATTTGTAACGGTTTTAAATTAGTTTTCGCAGCGCTACACCATACTGGTGCTCCGTAAACCAAAATTGGTCTAAGTATCATTTTGTATATTAGATTTTTATTTTTTCTCGATAACTTAGAGTTTTTTGCCATCAATGGATAGAGTTTGTTTTGTACTGAGTAGACTTTCTTAATGCTTTGTTTGATGTGGGCTTTAAAAGTTAGTTTTGAGTCTAAGAATGTACCTAAGTATTTTACACAGGTAATTGGTCTTATAGGATGCCCATATACTGTGACGGGTTGAAATATTTTTAGGTTGGCTGTTTTTTTAGAAAATACAATTAATTCTGTTTTTGTAGCATTTAAGGAGATTTTCCAATCACGATAGAACTTTTCAAGCTCATAGAGATGTATTTGTATTTGTTTTGCGGCTACAATTGCACTAAATGAGTGAGAATAAATTGCCGTGTCATCTGCGAAGAGGGACATTTTTGTTTTTTCAAATTTTGGTATATCGTTTAGATTGATATTAAACAATTTAGGGCCCAGCACAGAACCTTGCGGCACTCCCGCTAGAACTTTGCGTTTAGTGGAACTAAAACCATCTATTGTAACTATAAGGTTTCTATTTTGTAGATAAGAGTAAATGAATTTAATTAATGCAGGTGGATATTTGTACTGTATCATCTTGTACACCATTCCGTCTATCCATACTCTATCAAACGCCTTCTCAATATCGAGAAATAACATTACTGTGACTTTGTTTAAATTAAAATTTGTACATATATCATTAACAATTCTTACGAGTTGCTGCACTGTACTGTGCTGTTCCCTAAAACCAAACTGTTCGTCGATTATGATTTTTGCTTTACTTTCAAAGATATTAACTCGTTTTAGAATGATTTTTTCAGTCAATTTACTGAGCGTTGGTAGTAGACAAATGGGCCTATAACTGCTTGGTTCTGTACTACATTTACCAGCCTTGTATATTGGCGTTATGTTTCCTGTCTTCCAGTGAGTAGGAAAATGTGACATTCGTATTGCAGCGTTTATTATGTACATTAATTGCACAATTGCTTTTTTTGTGAGATTTTTTAATATAATATTTTGAATATTATCTATACCTGGAGCTTTTTTCGAAGGAAGCATTTTGATTATTCTAATTATTTCACTAGGATTAGTATAGTAATCTGTGTAGTCGTCAATTTGCGTTTTAGTTATAAAATTATTAACCGTTTCAACTATTTGCTTCTGTTCTTTTGTAATATTTTGTAAGTCAATATCGTGAACTTTTTCATATTGAGTTGCTAACATTTGGGCTTTATCTATTGGGGTAAATGCAACCTCATTATCTTTTTGCAATGTAGGTATAGGATAATATTCTTTTTTGAGTATTTTTGTCATTCTCCAAAGAGAATTATCATTTGGGTTTAACATTTTTAACTGATTTCCCCATTTAGTGTTTCTATATTTAAGTATTTCGGAGTTAGTAAGGTGGGTTTCTTTGTTAAACAAGATCTTATACTCTTTGTTTCTGGTACGTTGCCATATTTTCCTAATGCTCCTTTTAGCGTGAATTTTTTTAATAATGTCAGGTGGTAGGTTGTCGCGAGTCTCCATTGAAGGTTTTTTAGGGATTGTTTTATTAATGCAATTTTGTAAAGTGTTTGTAAGCTTTTGTACTTGTTTTTCAAGTTCATTTGTTGTTGTTATTTGTGGTGTGATTTTAATTTCTTTATTTAATAGGCTGTGAAAGTTTGGCCAGTCCGACTTATCATAGTCATATATTAATCTATTTTTGACAATTTTATGTTGGGCGTTTAAGCTGAATAATATTGGTAAGTGGTCAGAGCTCAATTCATGTGCTACTTGGAGATCAGTTATAGAGCGTACATTCTTATTAATTCCTATGTCAATAGTTGTAGGCGTTGATCCATTATCTGGATAAAGCGTAGGCTCATTTGGATACATTAAACTACAGTCATTATTTTGCACATAATTTAAAAGAATTTTGCCCCTTCTATTTTCTACATGACAATTCCAAGTTTTATTTCTAGCATTCAGATCACCGATTAATATAACTTTCCTACCTATATTTAATAACTTATGAATTTCCCTGCTTGTAAATTCGTTTCGAGGATTATTATATGCGGCTACTATGTGGATATCACTAACTAACTTTATACAGATGCATTCTAACGTAACAGAATCACAGATTTTAACAGCCCTGTATGGAACGGTATTTTTTATAAATATAGCTACTCCACCTGCGCTATTTTCTCTATCCCTCCTTAAACACGTATAATTTCTGATTTTTAATTTATCTTTTGACGTACATTTTGTTTCATTAATCATTAATATGTCAATATTAAAACGATCAACAAATTCAATCAGTTCCCCCATTCGGTTTTTTATACCATTTGCATTCCAGCTACAAATATTGATTTTATCCATGATTTTCAAAATTTTCAGCAAATTTTAAAAAAACTTGAAACTTATCTATCGATGTTTGACATTGTTCAAGACTAATTCTAAGTTCTTTGACCGCTCTTAACATTTTTGAGATATTACACATTTCTTTGATTTGATTTATTTCTCTCATGAGCATTGTTAATTCATTAAGATCGTTATTAAAACTCGAAGGTGGTTCTGAATTTAAATTCCTAGATTTTGAAATGTCCTGAGACGATACACTTAGTGTACAGGGCTGCGAACTTACCAAGTTGAGAGGAGACGATGGTTTCCTCAACGGAGGAAAATTTCGAATGTTCTGGCGATCTAGATTAGGGTTTGTCCTTTCCAGATTTTCTTTTGATTTTTCCTTAAAGTTGGAAATTTTCTGTTGTTGATGAGAAAACAATTCTAATCTCTTCATGTATTCTTTACAGGTCGTTGCATTTGCTGGATGAGGTTCAGCGCAGTTAGCACATTTAGCGGGGTCGGTTCTTGGTTTATCGCAATTCTTCGTTAGATGGTTCTTTGCACATTTTAGGCACACTGGATCAGCATAGCAGTTGGTTGTCACATGTCCCCATTCCTGACATCGGTGACACTGTGATAATCTTCTTTTGTTTATAAAGTGTTCCCAGAACACTTTCGTGTAGCCAAGGTGACGTACTTTTTGATTGAGGTCGTTCACTTTTATTGCAGATGGGAACGTTACCATAAATATTGTGGTTTTCGTGTTTTTCATTGGATTCATATTGAAAGCTGGAAATTGAAGCTCGTTCAATTCTTTCAAAATTTCTTCCTTATTCACTTTGTCGTGTAGCCCTTTTAAGATATAGGTTCTTCTTTGTTCGTTTTTGGTTGTGTAAGTGTGAAATGGAACATTAGTGTCTTTCCATGTAGTTTTAAGCAGTTGATAGTCACTGTCACATATTGTAAAAATCTCAGTAAAACTTGAATGATACTTTATAAAAAACTTTTCCTGTATCAGATCTTTGATTTTGTTCACCAACTGATTGTGATCAGAAATTCCGCCATGCAAGACTATTGGAGGTGGTTTCTTTGTATTTGTAGCTTTCTTAGGTGTACTTTCTTTTTGCTGTTGTTGTTTTCCTGTAGTTTCAAGGCTTTGAGCTTCATTTATTTCCATGAAATCGTCGTCATTTTCACTTAAGTTTTCCAGTGGCGAGAATTTGTTTTGCGTTGGAACGGTTGTTCCAGTACGCTTTTGCAGCTTGTTGTTATTTTCCATTGTTAGAATTGTCGTTGTTTTTCTTTTTCTTGGTATGAAAATACCATCCATTATTGTTTCCACAACCTTTCGATTGCAGAAAACTTCTTTGTCATTTTTCAGGTTATGTTCCCCGTCAATGTCGAATGAATATACTCATTACAGGAGTTTCAACAAGAACTTGAAGATAAATTATAGTTTATTTTATTATTTAGGATTAATCACTTTGGTTAACACTTCACTTTTGATCCTAGCCTTTCTAGAAATGCCAAAATAGCAAAAGAAAAGTCTACGCGGTACGTGCTCGAACGAGAGTCGGACGAGAACAGACGAGAACTGGTGCTTTCAGCGTGGTATGGCCGTTGACAGGTTATAAGATTAAGTGAAAGGATTTAAGACCATGTGAGGGTAACCTCAAATTGCTTTTTACATTTTTTTCAAAATCAACTTACGTTCACAGGAAACGCGACATCGAATTGAAAATTTGGGAAACTAAATATGATGCACTAAGAAATGCGGGTCTGGTCCTAAATTTGTATGGGTATAAAAAAAAATTTGTATAACAAAATTTGTTTTGCTTTTTTCATAATTATAAAAATTTAGGACCAAACCCGCGTTTCTTAGTGCTTCATATTTAGTTTCCCAAATTGCCAACTCGATATCGCGTTTCGTGTGAACGTAAGTTGATTTGGAAAAAAAAGTTTAAAAAAATTTGAGGTTACGCTCAAATGGCCTTAAACAAAACTACCCCGTTTTTAGAGTTGACAAGTCAAATCGACATGACTTTCTTTTATAAAAGTTAATTAAAAAGTTGACAAAAAGGGAGAAAATTTGCAATGACAATATTGGCAAAAAATGGTCGTATTTAGTGAATGTTTTGAAAGAACTGTCCCGTTTCCAGTGTTAAAAAGTCAAGTAGATACGACTTTATTTTGAAAATAAGGTAAACGTCCCAGTAATCATCACAATAAGAGATTTCATTGACTTCAAATATTTTGAAAATTGTTTTGGAAGGATTAGTTGAAAAATGATTGGTACTGATTGAAGCATTAAACATCCTAGAATATTATGAAAATTGGTTTTACATTATATTTAATATTACTTCTTATTGATAAACAATTAAAAGTCAAAAAGCACCGATTTATTGTTAGTTTTATATTGATTGAGAGATTGAGACCTCCGAGATGAAATCCGTCGAAACATAACCTCAAAATCGAATCTTCTGATAGTTCCAATACGTCTGATGGACATGATAATAATTAATGATGATAAAAATGAATTTTCTTTTGAAATTTTTAGTTTTTATTTCAATTAAAAATATTTTCGAATAAAATTAATATTTTATTTATAAGAAATAAAGTGGTCTCAAAAATAAATCGAAATAAATATTCATTAGAATTTTTATCACGATAAGTGATAACTACAATGCTGAAATTTTTTTATAATACTGAATATTATAATTAAAAATTATTAACATTTTCCTTTTTAAAATAAAGTTCGAAAAATAATATTGAGTTGTATAAAGTCATATAACCTAACTTTGTTCTATAAAATGGCTAAGTACAACATAATTACATGGGATACAAAATTTTACACACTGGTAATTTGTATAATTAACTTTTTTGCAACATAAATTATAAACACAATGACGAAATTTGATAAATTGCAGTGACTAAAAAAATCGTGTGTATTTCGAGGTTATGTTGTGTTTACGTTGTCAAAACATTAAAACTATCAATAATTATATATCTGTTACGCATTTTTCTTTATATTATGCAGCATAGATTAATGTTAGCTAATGAAAAACAACTCACTAAATATTAACTTCACTGAAAAATGATAATAAACTAAAAGATTGATAATGAAATCACTAAAGTCATGCCCAGCCCCCTGGCACTTTCATGGTGGCCTGTATTATAAAAGTTGGCTGAAAGGTGGATCACGGCCACCAGGCGAAATCGTGGCGCTGATTACCTATAGGGCCGACTTTCTTTAAAATACATGGCAAAAATGCAAATATTTATGTTTTTTTAAAATCTGAACCGTTTTTTCGTGTTTTTTTAATGGAAAAAAGAAGTTAAATGTTTTTGGCATATACTAGTATAAAATATATAACGAAAAAAGTGAAATATATTAAGTTTCTAAGTGATTAAATGTGTGAAAGCAATACGAAAAATTTTTCCAAGATAATACATTTAATATAATAAATTTAAACAAAGTAATAACAATAAAATTGTTATTAATTAAATAATTAATTAATTTAGGAACTTTAGTGTCACGATTTTAAATTAAAATTAAAAGGTTTTTTGCGTCGTAAAATTCATGTACCTAATTTAATATTAAAACATTTTATTTTAAAACAGTATAAAGTAACTTAACAAATTATTTTGCAATTATAAAAATTGCAATAATCAAGAGGTATGTATATGAGATTAATAAAAAGGCAATTTTTAAATTAAAAAAGTATAATTCTTATGAATCTTATATGTAATATAAAATTTTTAATAAATAAAATGAATGCAACAAGCATTTCAAACAATTATAACTTTCTGTAAAACACAACAGTAATAATATGTAATTTTATGTACAAAAAAAATGTTTATATTTTCTTTAGATTAGTTAAATTAGTTAAATTCTTCAAATTAGTTAAATTTTCAACAATTAAATTAGTTAAATTTTCAAAATGTTTTTCAGGCTTTTCGTCTCGTCCCAAATGGAGTGTTGGTACGGCTCCTCGACGTCGCGGCCTTTTATACGGAGTGTACAAAAAATAGTTTATTTAAAATTTATTTATTCAATATTAAAATTTTTTTAATAATAAAAAAAATATTTTTACCACAAATAAGTATAGCGCGTTCTCAAATTTAAATAATTGCCAATATAAAATAGTATGCCAAGAGAATATGTTGAATTATTGATACTCATATATACAAATTATTTGCATTATTTTTTGAAATTTTACAAATTGTAAATAGAAAATATATTTTTTGGAGCTAAAGATATTATTATTTATTTCTTTAAATTATTTTTTTTAAACTATTAATTTTATTCCACGAATTCATGTTTAAACTCTGGCGGAATTTGTATTTCAAAGTACATAATAAAAAAAGCAATATATACACAAAGGAAAATAAATACGATAATTAAATTCATTCCTAAAACAGTTCCGTCAGGACCAGTAATTGTTCTTTCGCGGATGATGTCACTTTCTGCAAAATGTCTCTCACAAACCGCTTGACCTTCTTTGACTTTAATGTCATCTCTCAAAATTGCTTTTTGCCATTTTTTTTTTGACACTTTGCCTTTTGGTACATAAAAAAACCGTTGAGTTTGCTCCTCCGAACTCCGCGTTTCTTTTTGTAACCAGAATCACAGTTCACTGCTAAACACTTCACCATGTTTAATGTTTTTTCAATTAATTATATATCACTGATCATTTTCAGCAAAAAAAAAACGAAAAAAGGACTAATAAACTATCAGAAAATATAAAAAAACTTCGAATGTTGACAATTTTGCCATGTATTTTCAAGAAAGTCGGCCCTATAGGTAATCAGCGCTACGCTCGGGCAATTTAAGTACTAACGCGCAGGGCAGTCAAATGTGTGCCCATTTTCAGCTTTGAGTGCCAGGGAGCTGGTCATGCCAATATTTTACATCACCTTTTTTCAGTTTTAAGCACTAATTTATATTACGATTACTTTTCACGCAGTAACAAGTCAGTTCTCTGATTTCAATTCACGGCTTTTTAAAATTAATTAATAAATTAATAAACTATTCAAACTTACTTAACAATATTTTAGGAATGTAGTTTAATGCGGAAAATACTTACTTCTGGCGTTTATACTTCAAAACTGACGATTACTGGGACCGCCAAGATTACTGGGACGTTTACCTTATTTAAGACAATATAAAAGTTAAACAAAAATTTTACTAAGAGAGAAAATATGCAAAAAAAGGATACTTACAGCACCGGTATGGCCGTCGACAGGTTATAAAATTAGGTGAAAGTTTTTAAACAAAACTACCCCGTTTTTAGAATTGACAAGTCAAATCGACATGGCTCTATTGTGAACATATTTTATTATTATTATTACACCATTAGACCATTTCCCTTTTGAGGTAGGCGTGACTTGCTCGGTTGGAAAATAGTAGCGTGTATGGTGGGTATATAAGTATAAGGTAGATAGGTATATAGGTGTTAGGTATAGATATTTTAGATTGATTTGGAATTCTCGTGTTATTTATTCAAATGACACGTTCATTCCGCAACACTGCTCCGACCTAGGTTGCTAATCAATCTCTCTAGCGATCACCCCAGATGAAGAGCCTCACAAAATTGTTATGTGTGGTTCCCCACTTGGGCCCATTTAGTATCCAAGGTCTTTGTTTTAGGCGTCATTCACTCTATTGTCACTCTGTTTACAAACTATTTGTCGCCACACTTTTCTGTCCTGGCATACTACTCTAGCTTCCTTCACGTCCATGCATTTTTTTTCTGCAAGCTCTTGTGCTTCTATGGCTTCTTATGTCTCGTCGTATTAATGTCTCATTCACAAATTCTAACCATTCTTTCGGCGGTCTACCTCTGGGCATTTTGCCATTTACTTCACCTTTATACACCTGTTTGGTCAGTCGCTCATCTTTCATTCTTTCCACATGTCTGAACCACCTTAACTGATTTCTTTCCAATGTGTCAACTATTGTCTCTTTTGCACCACATTCTTTGAGGATTATTTCGTTTCGGACTTTGTCCATCAGTGTTTTTCCGCATATTGTGCGAAGAGGTTTCATGCCAATCGCGTTAATTTCACTTCTGTCCTTCTCTTGACAGGTCCATGTCTCGCTACCGTATAGTACAGTCGGTACGAATATAGAATTATGTATGGCCATTTTAGCTTTTTTTGATATATTTTTATTTGTTAGGATGGACCCTGCTCTACCGATAACCTGCTTACCCTTATTTATGCGCCTATCTAACTCGTCATCTATTTTTCCTTCGCTAGTGAATAGACTACCCAGATATACGTACTTGTTAACTTATTCTAATCTCTCATCATTTGGGACAATGTTGCAATTGTTTTCTCAGTTTTTCCTTCAAACACTATGATTTTTGTTTTATTTACGTTAATTTTAAGGTCCATGTTCTTCATGCTTGTATTAAGTTTATTCAACATTCTTTGAAAGTCCTCGATTGATTCTGCCATAATAATCTTGTCATCTGCGAAAGCTAACCCACGTACCTTCACTGTTTCGAAATCTACACCTTCTTCGTCGAAGAGGGCCATTCTTAGACACTTATCCATAAATATGATAAATAGCCATGAGGACATAACGCATCCTTGTTTCACGCCTTGCATAATATCGAACCAGTCACTCAGTTTCCCATTTACTCTTATCTTCGTTTAAGATAACATAAAAGTATAAGAATACATTTTCAATCTACTAAAACTATTTCGCACTTGAATTTTCTAAAACCAATTCGAATACTATGAACATAAAATTATTTTCTAATATACTTTTAAT
Organism: Andricus curvator; assembly: GCA_932195095.1. NCBI lineage: Eukaryota > Metazoa > Arthropoda > Insecta > Hymenoptera > Cynipidae > Andricus > Andricus curvator. Next base: position 40,549 of record CAKNYM010051289.1, read on the forward strand.
CTGCTGAAACAATTTTTAACTTGACTTTACGAAAAGCATTTCGAGTACTACAAACATAAACTTCTTTCCTAAAATACTTTTAAACTACTGAAACCATTTTCAGCTTGAATTTACGAAAACGAGTTCGAATACTACAAACATAAAATTGTTTTCTAATACAGTTCAAATATACTAAAACAATTTTTAACTTGAATTTTCTAAATTCAGTTCGAATACAGTTAAATAGAAGTTACGGGTTGTAAAGGATTGAAATGTGTGTTTGGATTGAACTTTGTAGAAAAGCCCTATTATTAAGTGCCCTTACGGATAGATTCCCAAATAAATTCAGTCTGAACACCTTGTATGTACTCGCACTAAATTGCTCACGATAGTTGCAAGCGTTAACGACCGTCGCATCTCTCTGATTACAGCATGCACATTGCACATGTAGGAACGACATTGGCTACGCCTATGCACGAGTACAAATGTCTAGTACCAACTCTGTTGAAATGAAACAATCAATCGACAAACGCAACATTGCTTGCATTCAGCTTATTTGAGAACAATGTGTGTAATGTTAATTATCAGCAAAATTAATATTAGACATCGAAATGAGCGAGTAATTGATGTTAAAAATAATTCTTCATTTCGAAAATAAAAATGGTATCAAAACTTACCCTCAAATGGGGTAATTTCGGAAATGTGGGGTAAATTCGGAAATCCCTAAATAGACAGTTAAAATTAGTTAAGGTGATTTTAAGCAGAATCTAGAACCAGTTGAGGCTTAAACTGATTCCAGATTCTGGTTAAAACCACCTTAAGTAATTTAAACTATTAATTGAGGAATGTCCGAATTTACCCCACATGTCCAAAATTACCCCGTTTGACGGTAATGAAAAAAAAAATGAACAACAGTTGGTTCATTATGAGCAGTCCGAACATTGAAAGCAATTAAATTGTTTTTCATATTTGTCATTGATCATAAAAAGGCACGCCTATCTTGAACCGGTTTTCACCAAAATGAGCTTTGCCTGTCCATGTTGCCTGGTAATTTTATTTTTGAGTTGACTTCCGACTATTTTAAGCCTAAAATTTAAAAAATCGTTAGGGTACTTTCTGAAATAATTCATTTTTTGACATTTTATAGACTATTTATCATGTATATTTCTTAGAGAAAACGTCATATGTAATTTTTTTTTTGACGAAACCCTGTAATTTAGTAACAAAAAAAAAACCTTCTAAATGCTCAATATCGAGTGAACCTCGGAACGCTTTTAAAATGTTGAAAAAGTGCAAAAAAAGTTAGTTTTTTGGAAATTGCTCGTCACGTGTACATCGTACAACTGAAGTCCATAATTAAAAAAGAGAGTCGACAAAATTCCTGAAAAAAAAAACTAAAAAAAAACAATATCCTACCACTAGTAGTTTAGAAGGTATGGCCTGTAAAAGTGGTTTTTCAGTGAAATTTTTTTCGAAAATTTTAGTTTTTATGAAACACCTTTTTCTCTGTAGATTCTGCATGAAAATCGATTCATGATAAATGAAATCAGGTTAAATTATCTGCAAAACCAAAAAAAAAGCTTTGCTCCAGCTCTAATATTACCGCAATTAGAGCCGTTCAAAGTTAACACATTTTTATTTCACTCTATTCGGCACTAAGTTTATTGTACAAAAATTGCTTCCTGTTCAATTAAGGTGTAAAATAGCTGATATAGAAGTAAAGATGTATCGAATTTCCTGAAAAAGAAGGAAGCTTTTTGTAGATAGTTTCAGATTGTCAAATATTCCTTCGAGGATTGAGCTTCTTTAAAGAATTAAAACCTTTTCTATTGCAAGCTGCTTGCTGTTCCAGGCTGTTTTCTTAAATTCTATTCTTTAGATGTCTCCTAACTATTTTACACCTGAAAAGTAAAGTATATGATCTTACACGTAATAATTGTAGAACGAAGTTGATACTAGAACTGTTTATTAACTCAATGAACATTGGCAATTTAATTTTTTTTTCTGGAGTGAATCACGGTTTTTGATCTACTAGTCTAAACCAGAATGGTTCTAGTCTTTAGCTTTGAAAAAATTCCTCTCTAGCTCCGCTGGGATTCGCATCTGTAGAACTGGGTTTGAATACCAGCGAAACTAGAGAGGAAATTTTTCACAGCTAAACTATAATAATATAGATGTTTTGTAGATCAGAAATTTGAAGATTCAAAATCTTAGTAGGAAGTTCATCTCTTTGGTTTTTTTTTTTACTGAAAATTTAACCATTTGATTGAAAATGAACTTTTTTGTTGAATGTGCATATTCTTAAAATGAAAATTCAACTGTTTTGCATAGAAAATTTCACTGTTTTGTAGAAGATTCATTTTTTTATATTGAAAATTAATTTTTTTTAATGGAAATTTAACTCTCCCATTTTTGGTTTAAAATTAATTTTTTAAATTTAGAAATTCAACTATTTGGTTGAAAATGTATGTCGTTTGGTGAAAATTCGACTTCTTTGGTAGAAAATTAATTTTCTTGGTTAGAAATTCAACTATTTGGTTAGAAATATATATCTTTTTTCTTAGTCTTTTTTGGTAAAAAAACAATCTTTTTGGTTGAAAATGCAACTATTTGGTTGAGCTAGCTGTGAATTCGATCTCGAGTTTTTCCACTTAATTTGTTTTTATAATTATATGGTGCTCATTTCACGAGCACTTTGCTTCTCGCTACCAAATGTATTTGCTTCCTCATAGAGAAAGCATTAGTGATTTTTCTGAATAATAGACTGACCAAAGTCTTCATTTTGAACAATTTAAAAATAGAAATTCACCAAAAATACAAAACAATAACAAAAAATTTGTAATACAAAGACAAATCAGAAAAATCAAATGTTGTATTTGGAATGATAATTTTTCAAGCATCCCTCTCCCAGCTTTATGAGTTCTTTACGAAAATTGTCAGAATTATTCTATTCGAAAATTTATGATCAAAAAGTCTTTTCTATTCATGTGTCAACTTTGAGTTATGTCGATGAAAAAAGTTTTTCTGTTTAAAACAGATGTTTCGAATATTATAAATGAGCATAACTTCTTCAATCTTCAATAAAGTGTAATCATTGTATAGATTAATCGATTTGCCTCGAATCAAGGAATCTTTTCCGTTCTTGCATCAATTTTGAATTATGTTAGTGAAAAAAGTTTTACTTTAAAAAACTGTGTTTTCAAATAATATGCATTACCATAGCTTCCTTACTCTTCAATAAAATGTATCAATAATATCGGTCAATCGATTCGTCTTGAATCAACAATACTTTTCTATTCTTGCATTAACTTTGAATTATGAGAATAAAAAAACGTTTACTATAAGAATCGATTTTAAATATATGTAATATAAATGACGATAACTTCCTCACTCTTTAATAAAATGTATCAATATTATAGGTCAATCAATTCGTCTCGAACAAAAAGATCTTTTATATCCTTGCATCAACTTTGAATTATGTTAAAGAAAGAAGTTTTACTATAAAAAACCCGTATATTCAGATATTATGCATTACCAGAGCTTTCTTACTCTTCAATAAAATGTATCAATATTATAGGTCAATCGATTCGTCTCGAATCAATACATCTCTTCAATTCTCGCATCAACTTTAAATTATGAAAATGAAAAAATTGTTGCTATAAAAATCGATTCTAAATATATGTAATATCTATCTATCTATACCATTAAGCCATTTCCCTTTCAGGGTAGGCGTGACACTACCCGATTCGGGTAGTGTTTCTAGGTGGATAGTTTTCTTGTAGTTATAAATAACTACAAGTTTGGGCTCACCACACCCATAATATGCCGACAGCACACAGTATTCTCGAATGGTCACCCATCCAAGTACTAACTGCGCCCAACGCTGCTTAACTTCAGTGATCTGACGAGAACTGGGTTTGACGATAAATTCCTCACTCTTTAATTAAATGTATTAATATTATAGGTCAATCGATTCGTATTGAACCAAGGAATCTGTTATATTGTTGCCCATATTGTTGTCAATTTATCTGCAACCGTTTTCACAAAAAAGTGTGACATCCTGACACACATCAACACACACTCATACACACACACACACACAGATTCACAAACACGTTCGGACAATTGCTTAGAACATTGTATTAGATATTTTTAAATTGAGGAAGGTTTAATTAAATGAATTTAAAAATGTTGGAAAATCTTACCATTACAAAGCTTCCTCTGTGAGGAAGCAAAATGTATGCATCTTGTTCATAATTCATTTTTTTAGTAGAAAATTCATTTTCTTGGTTGAAAATTGTTCTTTTTGGTTGATAATGCAATTATTCATTGAAAATATAACTGTTTTGTAGAAAGTTGGTCCTTTTAGCTTGAAAATTCAACTATTTGGTTCAAAATGTATGTATTTTATTATCAATTCGTCTTTTATGGTAGAAAATTAATCTTCTTGGTTAAAAATTAATCTGTTTTAACTCTAAAATTCTACATTTTGGATAATTTTTTTTCTTCATTCACTGCAAAATCTTTTTTTGTTGAGGGTTTAGGTATTTTGTTGAAAATTCGTATTGTTTGGTTCAATCCAACTGTTTTTGAGTTTCTAAGTTAAAATATCAACTGAGTTAGATGTCCCAGTAATCGGGACGGTCCCAGTAATCGTGAGTTTTAAGGTGTGAACGCCAGAAGTAAGTATTTTCCGCATTAAAATACAATCCTAAACTATTTTTAAGTAAGTTTGAACAGTGCTTGTTTTGGAACCCAAATTAGTTTTTTTTATACAAATAGTGCACATGGGTAAAAAAATTCATTTGTATTGCCGGTGGCGATGAATCACGAAACGTGGAAAATAGCTCAACATTCAGGTTAGGAAAGGCGTTTCTTTGCTTAAGGTTTTAATATGTCAAGATATTACTTGATCGGGGCAAAAATTATTTTTTTGTAATAAAAAATCATTTTTGTTTCATAAAATTAAGTAAAATCTTCATTTAGTACCTTCTCGTTCGAAAAATATCGATCACGATTATATGTACATTTGAAATGCATAGTTGCTCGAGTAATCGTGACCTGTCACGAAGACTAGGACGACTCTGTCAAAATTTTATTTCCATATTTCATTACAAATAATAATTTAATTAATTTCGAAAAGGCGTGAAATGCAGTCGGAGAACTGACTCGTTACTGTGAGCAGTAATCATAACATAAATTAGTGCTTAAACCGAAAAAAGGTGATGTAAAATATTCGCATGATTTTAGTGATTTCATTATCAATTATTTACTTTATTATCATTTTTCAGTGATGTTAATATTTATTGAGTAGTTTTTCATTAGCTAACATTAATCTATACCGCATTATATAAAGAAAAATGTGTAATAGATATATAATTATTGATAGTTTCAATATTTTGACAACGTAAACAGAACATAACCTCCAAAGACACATGATTTTTTTAGTCACTGCAATTTATCAAATTCCGTTATTGTGTTTATAATTTATGTTGAAAAAAAGTTAATTATACAAATTACCAGTGTGTAAATTATGGTATCCAAAAATACACTTGAAATACACCTCCAAATCGCTAAAAACTGATTTCAAGAAAACTTCATCTTTTTCACGAAGACTGGGACGTCAGTGCTTTTTGACTTTTAATTGTTCATAAATAAAAAGTAATATTAAATATAATGTAAAAACAATTCTTATAATATTCTAGGATGTTTAATGCTTTAATCAGTACCAATCATTTTTTAAATAATCCTTCCAAAACAATTTTCTAAATATTTGAAGTCAATGAAATCTCTTACGGTCACCATTATTGGGACGTTTACCTTATTACGTTTTTTTGTGAATTTATCTTTTTTGGTTGAAAATTTGCAACTACTTGCTTGAAAGTTGAACTACTTTGTTAATTTATAAAAAAAAAAAGTAAATTTTGGCCAAACCCGCCCCCCTAATCGTATTACCTTATTTTTGGATGACCCTCAATAAATTTACGAAATAAATTTAGCCGGCAAAAATCACGTTGGATAGGGGGTTGGGTGATCGAAACTTACGGACCCTAACAAAGGGGAGTACATGATTTAAAGTTTCAGAAATGAACTAAAAATAATGTCTGCTAATCAGAGGGCTCAAATTTGTCAATAATCTTCAAAAATTATGCAAAACAAGGTTTTTTTCACCAAACTCTATTTGGCCTGTGGCGAATATTTTGAAGTACGTTTTCTCGGAAACGGCAAAAAAGCGCATATTACTGATTTGTCAAGTATATACTCAGGTAATGAGCTTTCATTAAAAATATAATGAACCAAAACAAAAGATCAAAGAAAGAAGTTAGGAAATGAGTTTAATGTTTATTTAAAATTTTCCAACAAAATCCCTTTCATTTTGGGGCTACAAAAAATTCAATTTACAAGCACGCGTCTCAGAAATGGTGCTACTCAAACGCCGACACATGATTTTCATTAACTATCGGGTTTCTTACTCACAAGGTGATGCAGTTTCACTACTGAAATCTTAAGCTCTCCACGCAAAAAGGAATTACTATCGCGTTTACGCAGCGAAATTTTAAACAGATTACCGTCTCGCCGACACAAAACGCTTTGCTATCGTGAACTGAGATTCAAAGTGCTTTCGCACTGTAGAGTTTCGAGACACAAGAAAGCAGGAAAGACGATCTATGAGATGTCGAAGGAAACATTGTACTAAAAGAGAAATTCACTAAGAAAAACTAAAGTAAAGAGTAGAACAGAATAAAAAAAAGATGCAAAAAGAATTCTTTTAATTAAAACTGCTCATACTTATAGTCGAACTCTATAGTTCTTAGAGCTTTTTGGGTGGATCAATTCAATTTCTTTTTCTGCTCTTTGAAGACAACTTCAGCAAAATCCGTTTCCTGGCGTTTCTATTATTAAAGAACTGCCATTGCCTCTATTCCTGGCATTGACCACGGAAATAGTTTTACACCATTTTCTGCCTGGACAGCCTGAACGGCAGAAAATCGGATTCCTCCAGCTCCATTTCGTGCGATCCCTTGTACGAGGAAAAAGAGTTGCAAAAAATCCGGTATTGTGGCGGACACATCTACATTGGCATTACATAGATAGTACACCTTCCGAGTCCGTTAAATTCAAAAGGAAAAAAATAAATTAGAACTGTCAGGCTACCTATCTGACAGATCAATATTATTTCTGGCAGATGGCTTTTTATTACTCTCCTTTGTGCCACAGTCCATAAAATAATAAAAGCTTACTGCATCAAACAAATTTTGATATAACTAGAACACTAATTACCCTTTTTTGTAGAAAAATCCCGGTTTATTTTCTAACATTTTGTTATGTATTTTACAGAAACTTTTATATGATTTGAGAACGTTGTATATGATTCACAAAAGTTTCCTTATTATAGCGAGAAAATTTCAGTAAGTTCAATATGTTCAATAATTTGTTTTAACTTACTTACAATTCTTTAAGATTGGCAGATTATCTTTTTATTCGCAAAATATGACTCTATGCGTGTGTAATAATCTCACGACATACTTTTGATATTTTTTCAACATTTCATAAACAACAAAAAAATACATTTTCAAGGTATTTCGTATGCACTATTCATCAAGGTATAATTCAAGTCAACTATTTGAATTGGATTTAAATTTTCTATAAGGCTCAATTTACCCTGTTTTCTAGAAATATTTGTCATATAAATGTATCAAATTATTTTGTTTTTATATCAAAATTTTATTTTTGAAGTGCAGGAGTAATAAAAATGTAACATTCATGTTCTTGATGAAACTGAGACAAATTTAAGATCTATAATGTAACATTTAATTTAATCAAGAAAGACGCATACAACATTATTTCAATTTATATTTGACATGTGAACAAGTAACTGCATTGTTGAATAACAGTCAAAATGGTATTTTGAGAGTGAATGGAAAATAAACATTTTCCTATATTTTCATTGTATTATTGACATTTAAATAATAATTTCGAAAACCAAAATTCAGCGCAAACGGTTAATTTTTGCTAGTTTTATTGAAAATTTGAGCTGCTCTTCACATATTGATCCTTTAATATGACAAATTTCACTTCACAACTTTACACTTTAGAGGTTTACCATATTTTTCCAGATGAATACCCCATAGAAAGAAAACAGAAAAATCTGGAATTTACAGGGTATTTAAATCAGTCCTTGCTCGAATTATCCTTCCAATTTGACTTTGGTCCAGGATTTTTCTTCTAATATAACTATTTGATTGAATTTTCAAGATTTTCGCTAATCGTGAATAGCGACTGAAAAAACTATTTGGGTTCAAAATTCAACTGCTTAGTTGAAAGTGAAACAACTTTGTTAAAAATTCATATTTCTTGGTTATTGATTCGTCATTATAGTTAAAAAAAATTGGTATATTCAAAATTAAACTATTTTGTTAACATTTTTTTTTATTATTTTTTTTTATTTCAACCATGTTTGGTTGAACATTTATTTTCTTCAGTTGAAAATTCAACTATTTGGTTGAAAATTTCTGTATTTTGGTGAAATTTTGTCTTTTGTGGTAGAAAATTAATCTTTTTTGGTACAAAATCAATGTTTTTGGTTCGAAATTAATTTTTTTGGCTTGCAAATTAGTTTTTTATTGAAAATTAATTTTTTATTTGAAAATTTAACTATATCATGTTTTTTTGAACATCAATCTTCTTCAGTTGAAAATTCAACTATTTGTTTGGAAATTTTTGTATTTTGTTGAAACTTTGTCTTTTGTGGTAGAATATTAATCTTCTTGGTGACTAATCCACCTCTTTCGTTGAAAATTCAACCATTAGTTTTAAAATTCAATTGAATATAAAAATGTTTGGTAGAAAATTCATTTGTTTGCTTGAAAATGAAACTATTTCGTTGAAATTTTATTTTCTTAAAAACTTATATCTCAAAATAAAAAGTAAACAATTATATTTTTTGTTAGAAATTTATATTTTTTAGTTAAAAATTCATCTATTTTTATGAAAATTTTTTTTTTTTATTGGTAGAAAATTAACCTTTTTGGTTGAAAATTCCATTAAATATTAAAATACCTTGTTGAAATTCACGTATTTTGTTAAAACTTATTCTTTTTTTGTGGAAAATTAATCTTTTTGGTTGAAATTTCATTTCTTTGTTTGAAAGTTTATTTTTTTTTCATTGAAAATTAATTTTTTTAACTAAAAAATTAACTACTCCATTCTTTATCGATATTTTTTTTGTTGATAAACATTTAGTATTTTCGGTTAAAAATTTAACTATTTAGTTGAAAATTCATTTTATTTGGTTAAAAACTTATTTCTCAAATCTAAAATTAAACTATTCTAATTTTTGTTGAAAATTTATATTTTTTAGTTGAAAATTCATCTGTTTTGGTGAAAATTTGTCTTTCTTTGGTAGCAAATTAACCTTTTTTGTTGAAAATTCAACTATTAGGTTGAAAATTCCATCAAAAAATAAAATATTTGGTTGAAAATTTCTGTATTTTCTTAAAAATTATTCTTTTCTAGTAGAAAATTAATCTTTTTGGTTAAAATTTTATTTCTTCGGTTGAAAATTAGTTTTCTTTCATTGAAAATTAATTTTTTAAACTAAAAATTTAACTATTCCATTTTTTGTCGAATTTTCTTTTTATGGACATTTAATCTTTTTGGTTGAAAGTTCATCTATTTTGTTGAAAATTTAAATTTTTTGGTAGAAAATTCATCTTCTGGTTTAAAAATTCAACTATTTGTTTAATATTTTATTTTCCGATTGAAGATGCATCATTTTAGTTAAAAGTTCATTTCTTTGGTTAAAAATTTAACAAATTCTGTTGAAAATTCGTTTTTTTTTTTGGTTGAAAATAAATTTTTTTCACTAAAAATCTAGCTACATCATTTTTGCTAGAAAGTTGATCTTTTTCAATTGTAAATTCACTTATTATGTGGAAAACTCGTCTTTTTTAGTCGAAAACTCGATTATTTTGGTAGAAAATGCATATTTTTGGGTTGTAAATTCAACTTTTTTTTTTTAATTTGTTCTTGAAACTCAAAAACTCAACATTTTGGATGAGATTCTTTTTCTATATTGTTTGTAAAATCTTTCTTGGTTGAAAATTCAACTATTTTTCCGAACATTCATGTTTTTTGGTTGAATTTAACAGTTTTTTTTATTGAAAATTAAGTTATTTTTTGGTCGAAATATTAACTAGTACACTTCTTGTTGAAAATTCAACTATTTTGTTGAATAATAATAATAATTAATATCAACTATTGCACTTTTTGTTGAGAATTTATTTTTTTATCGAAGATTCAACAGTTTGGTTAAAAATTAAATTATTTTGTTAAAAATTTAACTATTTTGTTAAATAATAATAATAATTAGTATCAACTATTGCACTTTTTGTTGATAATTTATTTTTTTATCAAAGATTCATCAATTTGGTTAAAACTTAAATTTTTTTGTTGAAAATTTTACTATTTTATTGAATAATAATAATAATATATATGAACTATTACACTGTTTGTTGAGAATTTATTTTTTGTATCAAAGATTCATCAGTTTGGTTAAAAATGAAACTAATTTGTCGTAAATTCAACTATTTTTTTTTAAATTAATTATTTTGACTGGAAATGTAATAATAAAATGTTACATTGACAACTCTCTAATTTTTGTCAGTTCTATTATGCACACAAATGTAACATTCTTTGTCACTGCCATTCAATTGAAACTCAGTTCTTAATTATGTGTGTGAATTTGGCAACATTCCTCCCCTCGAGTTTTTCAAATTGCCCAATCAGGATTGCGGGAAAGCGACAGAAATGCCTTCGAGATTTTCATGACACATTCATTTTTTAGAGAAGGATTTTATAAATTGCAAAAAGATTAAAGCTGTGATAGAGAGGAATCGGAAAGGGAAAAGTAGAGTTTCCTTTGATGTAATTTCTCGTTTTAGCATCGAAAATAATCTAGAAAAAAGTTGGTATACTGTAACAAAATTTTTTGGCAGGTAAACTTTTAAGTGCTCTTCTCATTGCAAGTCGAAGTAGCGAGAAAGTGAACCACAGAGAACAATTAATAGAAAAGGTCTTCTCTGATCGCCTCATTATACAATGAGCTCTATTAAATGACTCTTAATTGTCTGCAAGATTAAAATCACATTTTCTCGAGTTACGAACGAAGGATCCACGGGAGAGTAAATGGTGATGAAGTTTTCTCATAAAATAAATTACGCAATTCTCTCCTTAATTCAGCACAGCCGACTTGCCTGACTGGTAATATTACATATTTTCCTAACGGCAAAAGTTCCGGAAGTCCTCTTGAAGTATATCCGTAGTTCATCCTCATGAACTTACAGGATTTCCGAGAGGATCATGAGCGCAGTTCGGTAATAAGGAAAATGACCGCACTCCCGAAATTTATGCGCATTATTACTTTCTTAAAGAACTGAAAATAAGGGTATCAATCTCACAAATAAAGCTTCTCCTCTGAAGTATCTTTTATGCTTTCGCGAATATGTATATTAGGAAACCACATTATTTCAGATATCTGAATTCTTCATAAGGGAACGTCCATTAATTACGTAAGGATGATTTTTGAAATGTATAAGCCCCCCGCCCCCCCCCCCCCCCGCATTACGAAAGATTTTATAATTTTTACTCAATATGTCAAAAATATATCAATCTGTTTTATTATAAACGAGATTTCAAGGTATTTCTAAAGATTTGAAATATTTCCAGTGACTTGAAAGTATTTCAACAGATTTCAAGGTATTCCCAAAGACTACAAAGTTTTTTGAAGAATTACAACATTTTTACGATGATAATACAAATTTCTCTACTCGGTGGGTTTCCTATCACCACTACGTAGCGCGTCCTCAGGTTGCGGATAGAGGAACGGCCCGTAAGGCTGAACAGCCCCCAAGGTTAACTGCGAATACAAGAATAAGCAGTCGCGGACAGCCGATAGGAGCCAGTCGTAGGTGTGGTGAATCTAGCACTGGTAAAAAAATAGGTGCACGACAACCATGGCTTGGGGGGACCCACCCATTCGCGTTCATACACAATGGGTGGGTTCTGGCAAGCCAGGGTGCAGCGTGTACCCACCTAGAAACTATACCCGAACCAAAACTAAAAATCTTGTAAGGGAAAAATCCTGCTGCCCATTGGACACTGCAGCGATGACACTGCCCGCAAGGGATGTGTGGAATGATTCGCCTGCATAGGGTCAAAGGGGTATTGATGCCAGTAGGCGCGCTGCCTTGCAGGGGGACGTTAGGGTACGAGGATGAAACTGTAATGTGTCTGACGACAAGTTGACATGGTCCTTGTCAGAGTCGGAAAGCTCCCATACTTAGACCTAGGGAGGTATGGGGGTTATCACTCCTGGGACAGTGGACTCACCTACGATCGGAATAGGATCCTAACGTGCGGATTATCTTGAAACTACCATGGCTAACTTACAAAAACAAAAAACTACAGTTAAAGATCTAAGGGTGGGAACTCTAAACGCGCGTAGTCTAAAAACTGGCCGACTTAGCGAACTCATTAAGATAGCAATTGAATACAAAACTGACTTAATAGCACTTCAAGAAACCTGCTGGTCGGGCGATTTCGCGTCAATTTCTAAGGATGACTATACTTTTCACTATGGGGGAGCTAAGGGGCAAAGACTGGGGACTGGTTTTCTTATTAATAAACGAATTTCGCAAGCACTTATCGACATGCAATTCATTAATGACCGGTTATCATACATTGTACTAAAGGGTAATTTCAGCAAACACGTATTAATCAATGTGCACTGCCCCACCGAGGACAAAGACGAAGACACTAAAGATCTTTTTTATGAAACAATCGAGCAGGTTTTTGACAAGTTCTCAACGTTTGACGCAAAAATAGTATTGGGGGACTTCAACGCGAAAATTGGAAAAGAACCAATGTATAGGCCTACAATAGGATCAGAAAGTTTGCATGACGTCAGTAATGATAATGGAACCAGAGTAATAAACTTTGCAGCTTCAAAGAACCTCGTTGTCAAAAGCACATATTTCAAGCATAAAAATATACATAAGGCCACCTGGACATCACCAGATGGTAAAACTCACAATCAGATTGATCACGTTCTAATAGACAGAAGACGTCATACAAACATTCTCGATATAAGATCGTATAGGGGAGCGGATTTAAATTCAGACCATTTTCTCGTGATACTAAAACTAAGATCTAGGCTAGCGCTAAGTAAGAAAACAAGCCGCACAGAGCCAACAGTTCGTTTCAATATAGATAAGTTCAAAACAGCAACAGAAACATTAAATTACCAAGTTGAGATTTCTAATAGTTTCGACGCTCTCCAAGAACAGAGAGACGATAACAATAATCGCGAGGAGGACCCGGAAACCCTGTGGAGCAATACGAAAAAGGCGATAAAGGCAGCCGCGAAACTTACGATAGGTTTTAAGAAAGTAACCAAAAGCAAACCATGGTTTGACGAAGAGTGCAAACTCTGGTTTGAGAAACGTCGGAAGGCCAGACTAAGTAGTTTACAAAATAAGTGCGATCAAACACATAAGAAATATCTCGAGATTAGCAAAAGTACAAATAGGCTCTATAGATCCAAGAAAAGGGAGTGGGAAAAGAATAAAATACTAGCAATAGAAGCGCATAATAAACAAAATAACCCGCGTGAGATGTACAGGGGAATCAATTTTATAAGGAAAGGCTTTCAAAGTAGAACGGAAGTAATGAGGGACGAAAATGGCAATCTAGTAGCCGATGCGACAGAGAGACTGAATTTATGGAAAGATTATTTCGATAAACTATTAAATGTACGCGAAGCCCCCGTTGAAGGTAATCTCGGCGAAATCCACACTGCTGATCTATTAATTAACGATCCTACTGATATAGAAATAGAAATGGCCATCAAGAAGTTGAAAAATAACAAAGCCGCGGGCATCGATGACCTACCGTCAGAACTGATAAAAAATGGAGGCCCTTGCCTCACAAGGCAAATTTGTAAATTGATACGCGCAGTTTGGAAAACAGAACGCATGCCAGAAGAATGGAATACCTCTATCATTATTCCCATCTTTAAAAAAGGCGATAAAACTAACTGTAACAACTATCGGGGAATTTCACTTGTGCCTTCGTGCTACAAGATCCTGTCTAATGTTATCCTAAGTAGACTAACTCCTTTTGCCGAGGAAATCATTGGGGATTACCAGTGTGGATTCCGCCGAAACCGATCTACAAGCGATCAAATGTTTACAATTAGACAACTGTTAGAAAAGAAATGGGAATTTAAAGAAGCAGTACATCAGCTATTTATCGATTTTAAAAAAGCTTACGACTCTATTATACGCGCGCGAATGTACTGGATCCTAGAGTTCTTGGGTGTGCCAAGAAAATTGGTTAGACTTATCGAAATTTGCTTAAGCGGCAGTAAGGGTAGAATACGCGTAAACGGTAGTTTATCTGAAGAGTTTTCGATCCGCGATGGCCTGAAACAGGGCGATGCACTTTCGTGCGTCCTTTTTAACTTAGTTTTAGAATACGTGGTTAGGCAAGTGCAGGCGAATCCGACCGGTGCTACCCTCAATGGGGTAATACAAATTCTTGGATATGCGGATGATCTCGACGTACTAGGGGATGATAAAGAAACGGTAGCTAAAAATGCAGAAATCTTGATCGCAAAAGCCAAAGAGATTGGCTTGGAAGTTAGCGAATCGAAGACAAAATATATGACCGTCGTCAGGTCCGGACAAAGTAATCAAGACGGGGATCTAATGGCCGGAAATATGAAATTCGAAAGGGTTAACGAGTTTAAATACCTCGGGTCTATTATAACTAGCGAAAATAAGATTAAAACGGAAATCAATGCGCGGCTACACGCTGGCAATAGGTGCTATTATGCAGCAAACACGCTACTAAAATCGCGATCGCTATCTAGAAACATCAAAGTAAGAATTTACAAAACGATAATAATGCCGGTCGTCATGTACGGGTGTGAAACGTGGGCGCTGACGAAAGGAGAAGAGAATAGGTTTAGAGTTTTCGAGAATAAAGTACTTAGAAAAATCTATGGTCCAAAAAGGGACGAAGAGACCGGCGAGTGGAGAAAACTGCATAATAATGAGCTGCACGCTCTCTACGGGTCAGCAAATATTAATAGAGTAATGAAAGCGCGTAAATTAAGATGGGCGGGGCATGTAGCAAGAATGGGCAATGAAAGAACAGTGGCGCAAGTTTTAAGAGGGAGACCGACTGGTAAGAGACCCCTAGGCAGACCGAGAAACAGATGGGAGAAAAATGTAAGGGATGATCTAAAAGAACTAGGACATGATTACTTAAACTGGATGGAGAATGCACAAGATAGAGATGTGTGGCGGTCTCGGGTAGATGAGGCAATGAACTTTCGAGTTCGAACTGCTAATCTATAATAATAATACAAATTTCTAGTAAAAATGGACTTGTAATAAAACATAATATCTTGCAAAATAAAGCGTGTTTCAGAAAAAGGATTCTTCTTCCGATCTCTCTAGTAGCTTAGTGGTTAGAGCACTTGATCGGCAACCGCAGTTGACCTGACGTTCGAATCCCAGCGGAGTAAAAGGAGAAGATCTTTTTCTGAATAAATTTAATTTTAAAAATTGTTACAGAATTTCATGAGATTTCCGAAGCTTTTTAGTGATTTTATCAGAACTTAAGGAATTTCGAACGATTTCAATGGATTACAAAAGTTTAAGGGCATTTCGAACGGTTGCAAAGGATTACAAGAGGTTTCACTGATATCAAACGATTTTCAGAGATTTCAAGAGTTTGAAGTTACAATTTCAGGGAAAATATGAATTTTTCAACGGATTTTACAAGATAAAAGTTATTTCAAGGATTTTTTGAGATATCCAGAGATTCTATTGCATTTCAAAGGATCTTAAGAGCTAGTATTATCACGTATTTTGAAGGATATTAGGAGATTTTAATGGGATTTCGTAGGTTTGAAGAGATTTGAAGAGATTTCAGGGAATTTAAAAAGATTTGCAAGGATTTCGAAGGATTTTAAGAACTTTTAACGGTGCTCAAGAGATTTTGATGATTTAACGTCATTTCAAAGGATTTCAAAAGTTTTCAAAGTATTTCCACAGATTTGAGAGAATTTCGTAAAATTTCAAAGGATTTCCGAATATTGTAAAGGATTTTAAGGGATTTCGATGAATATAAATGACTTTTAGAAGATGTTATTATAAATTTAAGATATTGTGAGAGATTTCAAGAGGTTCGGAAAGATCCCACGGATTTTAAGTATTTTAATTGATTCTAAAGGAATTTCAACAATTATAAGGGAAATCGTAAGATTTAAAAATATTCCACGATATTTCATGGATTTTAACCTTTTTTAGAGATTTTTAAGGAATCTCCACGAATTTTAAAGGATTATAAAGGAGTTTCATGGTATTTTTAAGATTTTAAGCGTTTTTAAGGATTCTCATAGTTTTTAAAAGGTTTTAAGAGATTCCAAAATAAGTCACCGGATTTCAAATGATTCGGAAATATTCCCACAGAATTTCAAGGATTTTAACCGATTTTTTGAGAATTCAAAGGATTTCGATGGATATTAAAGGATTATAAGGGACTTTCAGGATATTTTGAAGATTTTAAGCGTTTTCGCGGATTTTCGTAGTTTTAAAATATTTTAAGGGATTCCAAGAGACTTCAAAATAAGTCGCGAGATTTCTAAATTGTTGGGAAAGATTCCCACAGATTTTAAAGATTTCACTAAATTTTAAAGTGATTTCAAATATTTCGAGAGATCTCGTTAGATTTCGAAATATTTTAAGAAATTTCAAGGACTTTCACTGACTTTTAAAGATTTTAAGGGATTTCATTTAAAGACTTTCAAAGAATTTTCATATGCATCATTAAAAAAATTTTGAGGAATTTACAAAACTTTTAAAAGAATTCATAGTATTTCAAAGAATTGTAAAGATTTCCAGGGGTTCCAAGAAATTTCATGAAAGGCTTGAAGAATGGTTAAATCCTCAACTCTATATTAATTGGGCGTATATATAATGTTAAATATTACATACTAAAAAATAAAACAAATAATGATATGTATATTAGGGTGGCCCTTATTTTTCACTTTTCGAATTTCTCTGCTCTCACCCCCCAGTTTTATTCGAATGCCCAAAAAAGAATCTCCTCCAAATTTGAGAAAAATCGGTTAATATGTTATTTAGGGGTGCCGCAAAGACCATGAAGTTTCCCATTGATTTTACATGGGAAAAAGTCAGCTTTTTGTAAATCTAATATTTAAACGCGATAATATGTTACAAATAATTCCGCGTTTCAGTATATTGTTCAGAATTCGTCAGAGAATAAGAATCAATCATAAATTCTGAGTTTGAATAATTTTAAGCCACTCTTGTAAGTCCCCAAAGAAAACCCCATACGTGACAAATTTGAATTTTACGTAATATTGCGGTTTATTGACGCTTTTTAAAAGTTAAAAAAAAAAATAATCATTAATCGGCAATTTAAGAATACCCAGTCATTTTTTTAACTAATATTCAATTGTTCAAACAATTTTAATTTGTTTAAATATTTGTTTTTTTCAGTTAACTCGCGAAATGAACGTATTTTCTAGACTTTATGAGTTATTTAATCAATAATAACAATAAAATAATTCGAAAAAAAAATCCACCAAGTATAAATAAGAACCACCATAATGTGTATAACAGAATAAAAAGTAATTTCAACAGCCAAAACAGGTTTTAATGAACATATTTTAAATAATAGTTATAAAAAGGGAACGCGTAAGAAATGCTTTGGTTTTCCCTCCCCCCAGTAAGGATTCGTAAGATTTTCTGTACCCCCCTCCCCCCCCCCCACACACACACACCATATCACCACAAAGAAAGACTTACATAATTAATAAACGGTCCTTGAAGAAATTTCATTTTTTATCTTTTCAAAATCTCTATATAATTGAATTAAAAATGAATGCTAATCACTTTTATTTTCTGTTTCAGTCACTGTACAAACGATTACATTGCTGTCTACTCTGGATCAACGACCACCAGTCCACTATTAAAAATGCTCTGTGGAAATGACAAAACTTACGTTGTTCATTCGGGGCAAAACCTTCTCGTAGAATTTCGGTAAATTCACCCTCAATTTCACTAGAATAGCCAAAAACCCGGAACTCAGGGAAAACTCAGGGAATTTTGTTGGTCAGGAAACTTCAGAGAAAAGTCAGGGATTTTGAAAAAAAATGGTAAAAGTCAGGGAATTTTTGTAAGAACTTTAAGTAACTGCCAAGAATAATCAGGCCTGCCACACAGTGATTTTTAGTAACTTTTTTAGAATAGAGTGACTGTAGTAACTGTTTTAAATGACATGAACACTTATTTAGTCACTTTTATTTCAATAAATTAACCAGGGGTTTAGCGACTCTTGAATTCAGGACTTGACCCATTTCTGAATTTTCTTGGTATATTTTAAAATCTTTTAGGGTATGTTAAAAGATTTTATGTGACTCCGGTGCATTAACGCGTTTTTATGCGACAGCGTAGAGTATCGTAATGTTGTACATTACGATACTGCGGACGATCACTCTTCACATTACACTCCGCTGTATCGTAATGTACTACATTACGATACTGTGCGCTGTCGCAACAAAACTTGTAAATGCACCGTCGCCACATAAAATAATATATGCGCCAATGAGCACAATTCGGGACTTCACGTGACTCGCTTACAATGCTCGTAGGACTTATCTCGCCTCGGCTTCGCCTCGGCTTCGATCGTCCTGCGAGCATTGCCGCTCGTCGCGTAAAGACCCTCATTATGCGCCTCGGCGCATAATATACTATTAAGAGATTTCAAATAGAATTTAACAATTTGAAGATATTCTAACTGATTTCTAAGACTACAAAGCTGTACTTTGATTAATGATATTTTAAATATTTGACAAGATTTTTGTTTCAAATGTTGCCAAAATTATCTTTGAACTTTCTACTTTCAATCGATACCTTCATTAATTGACCAAAAATTGCCTGAAGAAATAATTGTGTACTTTCAAAACTGTTTTGTTATTTATAAGAATATTAATGAAAATAAAAAATTTTTAATTTTGATTGAAGGTTCAATGACATTGAAAAACTTACCTTTATAATTGTATAATTTCTACTTGGAATAAAAATTATTCACCTGTGTAAATATATATGTTAAAATATGTGACGCGATCTGAAGAAAGACCCCTAAGCGGCCAAAAATCGATTCTCTGATTTTTAAGGTTTTACGTAGATTCGAACTTGCTCTTTAAGATGGTATAGTTAAAAAAAAAATCCATCATTAATAATTTATTCAGTACAAGTGTGTAAACATTGTCGTTCTGTGTCGTTCTATCGGCCCGTCGCCACTTCTCCTGCTTCTTCTCTAAAATTTACGTTTGGCCGCTTAGGGGTCTTTCTTCAGATCGCGTCACATATTATTTACCTATTATTATTATCATGCACTTAAATTTTTATTGCAAAAAATTAGGTTCATTAACCTCTCCAACTAACCTAAAACTGTTGACAGGTTTTCGTATTTCACAATGAAACAGAAAAAGAAAAAACAGATATCACACTTACCCTAAGTCTGATTTATAATGACCCTCTCATAATTTATCATTAAAAATTATAAAAATGTGAAATTTCCGACAAAAACAACCGTTATTCAAGAAAAATGTTATATCTTTCTTCATTCCCAAAATAAATCAACAAAAGGTTCTTCATGGGGGAAAATTCAAATAAAAATACTAGATGACACAATTACGAATTAAGGTTTTCTAAAAGCATCTCAGTTTCTTCAAAAATAATTAATTAAAGCAATAACTAATAACAGCCACCTTTTTCTAAAAATAATATGAGATACAATATTTATGATGCAATAGAAAATTTAATAACTATTTTTTTTAATCAAAATTTTCTCTTCATCACACTAACCCCGTTATCACATTTACTCCTACAAACCCTATTTTTTGAGCTTCTAAAGAATTTTGATTTCAAAAGACTTCAAAGGATTTGAAATATTGTAGGGTATTTTGAAATATCCCAAGGCTTTTTTAAGAGATTTAAGAATTTTCAAGGAATTTCCAAGGATTCAAATGATTTCAAGGGATTTACACAAGCTTAATAAGATTGTATAGAATTCCCTAGATTTCGGAATATATGGAACGATTTTATAGAATCTATAAGGTTTTGTAATATTTCCAAAGATTCTAAGGTATTTCATAATGTTTCCTAGGATTTCAATGATTTTAATTGATCTTAAAACAATTTCAGAAAATATCATCAGAATTTATATAATTTCATGGGATTTTATAATATTTTAATGGATCTCTAAGAATTTATTCACAGTAATTCAGGGATTTCCTAAAATTTCGAAGACTTTCAAATATTTCAAGGTATTCACAAATATTTTAAAGAATTAAATTTTTTTAATATTTCAAGGGATTCACAACTAATTTCAGTAATTTGATGAAATTTTAGAGGTTTTGACATATTTTAGGGAATTTTAAAAGATTCCAAAACATTTTTTTATGACTTTGCGGTATTTGAAAAAATTTCATGTGATTGTAAAGAATTTCTTAGTACTTCGGAACATATGAAACTATTTTACAGGACCTATACATTTTCAAGACAGTTTAAAAGATTCGAAAGGATGTTATCAGATTTCCGAAGATTTCAATGATTTTGAGGGATTTAAAAGCTCTGAAGGTACTTTTATAAATTTTCTAGGAATTCTGGAAATATCATGAGTCATCGAGTTTTATTATGATTTAATGGATTTTAAATAATTTAATAGCAAGAAATGAGCGTATGTTT
This sequence comes from Andricus curvator, assembly GCA_932195095.1. Lineage (NCBI taxonomy): Eukaryota > Metazoa > Arthropoda > Insecta > Hymenoptera > Cynipidae > Andricus > Andricus curvator. The sequence goes on from CAKNYM010051289.1 coordinate 61,377, forward strand.
TTCAAGATTTGAAAAGAATTTCAAATATTTTTTGCAATTCATTCGAATTAATTTGGGATTCACCCTGAATTCTTATTTATTTATCCGGAATTCTTTAAATTCTTTTGAAGTCTTCGAAATTTGTTATTTTGATGAATTTCATCGAATTTGTCCCATTTTACCTAAATTCCTCTAAATTCACTCCTAGTTTACTGAAAATCTATCGGATTTTTTCCAATTCATTCGCATGCATTTGAATTAAACTTCAATTGTTTTGAAATCTTATTCTTTTGAATATTTTCAAATTCAAAAGAACATTAGTCTTTTTTTCGGTATAAATAGGTCACTTTCGTTTTTTCAAGTAAATTAAGCTGTGGACTCCCGGAAAATAATAAAATAAAAAATTATAAATTAAATATCAAATTGCTTCATTCTATTTTTAAGAATGTCTATATTAAGAATGTTACCAGCTGATAATTTTGGTCTTTAAATATTAATGGTCAGGAAAAACAAAAAATTAGTCTTGTAAAAATTAGGAAAGTTTTAGGGAATTACGAAAATGAAGTTTTGTGGCCACTCTGAATAAAAAAGAATGATTAATGAATCCTTATAATAATTCAAATATATTTTTTTTAAGATCTGGTTTTGAAGTTCCTCCCTATAACTACAATGGTTTCGCCGCAACTCTCAGTTTTATGGAATTGACAACAGAAGCTCCTACCACAGTTATAATGGAGAGCACCAGCAGAACGCGTAAGCACATATAATTTTTTCTCTAAATAAAAGAAAACTGAAGGGTCCCGGGTCATAAGGTCGGAGGGTGTCAATTTTCGGAAGTGGGCCAAATCCATATCACTGTGGTTTTTTCATAGGATTCAATAGAGCAAGGTAATTTCGAGTATTTTCGAAGTTTTTAAAAATTTTTAAATAAAAAAGTTCCTTTCGCAAGAGATTTTTCGCCAATGGTTGCCAATGGATTCAATAGAACGAACGAGACGAGATTCGAGACGAGATTCAAGACGAAATACGAGACGAAATTCGAGACGAAATCCGAGACAATATTCGAGACGAGATTCGAGACGAGATTCAAGCCGAGATTCGAGACGAGATTCGAGACGAGGTTGGAGACGATATTCAAGACGAGATTCAAGAAGAAATACGAGACGAAATTCGAGACGAAATCCGAGACAATAATCGAGACGAGATTCGAGACGAGATTCGAGACGAGATTCAAGGCAATATTCGAGACGAGATTCGAGACGGGGTTCGAGACGAGATTCGAAAGCAGACTCGAGACGAGATTCGAGACGAGATCCGAGACAAAACTCGAGATACGATTTGATACAAGAACCGAGACGATATTTGAGGTAAGAATCGATACCAGATTCGAGACGAGACTTGTGGAATACAAGAATCGCGACAAAAAGACACTCAAGACAAGACGAGAATCGAGACAAGAGATTTGAACGACTTAATAGGCTACGAAACCCTTTTTTGTAGGCACAAGTCGCCTACTTTGATTACTTTTTTTTTAATTAAATGCATGAAAATTACACAGTTTTGTGTCTCCTGAAAAATTTGGGTTTTAGAACTGACGCCCTTATGCTTCGGGAACCTTGATGTGTTTAAAATTCTTTATTTCGATTTAACATCCAAGCCTTTTCAAAACAATGTAGCTGTACCCTTCGCAGTCGAAATGATCAGATCTCCGAGCAGCAGTAATAATCACGATATGCGATACACAAATCGCGATCTGCAAGGTCATCGAAAAGATGAGGAATCCTCGATGAGTTGTGAAATGGAAATCAGTGGAGATAAAATCCGAGCTGGACATCATGACACCCGAGGAAAATTGAAGTCCACAACATGTCGCCTCATCCTCCGAGGACGTGTTTACGACACTGTGCATGTTTCCCTCGTCAGCTACAATCTCAGGTATTTTAATAATTATTAATTATATATAATAGTCTACAAATTTCTGTTAATAAAGTTTGTTAATTGCTGGTTCAATAATTTTTGGACACCTCGAAAGTGAGGACTTCCATGCCTCTAAATGATATGCAACGTGTTTCAATCCAGCAAACTGTGCAGGAATAATAATGGCAGATGCGCAATTTGAAACACATCTATTTTGCTAATCGATGTAATGGACGCGTATGTGCACTTGAGAAATAAGTAACTTTGCATACCAGCCAAATGAAAATATTCTTAAAATTTTTTTCAAATATACGCGAATTAGGCTGAAAGCCACCATACGGGATTGGAATATTTCTTGGACGGTTTTTGCAAAAAATAGCATGTGATACACGTGCGCACAGGCGTTCGCAGGTGCTGCAACTTTCACACTCGTCAGCAATCGCCTATTTTGCGCACTTGTATCACAAATAGCCATTTTTCTCTCATTTCCACAGGATGACGTGGGTCTGCGTGTTTGTAACCTGTAAAATTTCAGTAAATAGTTCCAATCTGAATAAATTCACCGAATCTGAATATACTAAAACTCAATACCCCAAACTCTTTCTCTCATGTCCATGTGATAGTTTATTAGTTTACGTCAGTTTGACATCTTATAAAATTCTCTTCAACTGATTTAAGAATCTTTCCATTTTTAAACGAAGATTGGAATTATTCAATTTTTAACGCTTAAAGTTTGAATTCATTAATTTTGAAAGTTTGCAATTACAAAACATATTATTTTCAAAGTTTTTAGAATTATTAAACTTTGAAGGTTAACAATACTTAAAATTCTTCAGTTGAGAACGGCGAAAATGGCAGTGATTTTTTTTTACAGAAATCACATTTTTTAGTAAACAAATCTATCCAATCACTTTGTTCATTTCAAATGCGCAATTCAAAAACTGTTCAATTTTTAAGGCCCTGAAACTAAATTTTGTTTCCTTCAAAAGCATAACTTCGAAAATATTTGGTTCGAAATTGTATGATTTTTGGAGGTTTACGATTTCAATTTTCACGATGTTTTTGTTTCAAATTTGATTATTAAAAATGTTGAAAGAATTTCACTATTAGATCTTTCAAAATTGCAAACTTAAACTGTTCGAAAAAAACGTTTAAAATTACATACCTTTAAAATACAAATCTCGAAAATTGAATAATTTTCCATTCTATAATTTCAACATTCAAGACTTTTCAATTTTAATTCATTAAAATTGTAGAACTTCAAATTGTAAATCTTTAAAATTAAAGGGTTTTTTTCAATTTTGAAAGTTTACAATTAAGAATTATGCACGTTTTAAGTTTTATAATTCAAAATTCTGTAATTCTGATAATTTCCATTTGAAAATTCATCAATTTAGAAGATTCAAAATTGAAAACTCTTAACATTTGAGTTTCAAAATCATCACAATTTAAGAACTTTCATTTATACATCTTTAAAATTGAAGAATTTTAAACTGCAAATCGTGAATATTGCAGGATTTTCAATTATAAATCTTCAAAATTGTAGAAATTTAAAGTGTAAATCTTTAAAATTAAAGACGTTTTAATTTTTTTAATTTACATACAAAAAAAGATATGCAAGATTTAAGTTTAACAATGAAACGTTCTGTAATTTTCACGATATTCATGCGCAATTTATTCATTTTGGAAATTATGAATTGAAAACTTGACATTTGATCTCTTAAGTTTTTAATAGTAACCCTTTATAATGGCAGAACTTTGAATTGTAAATAGTTAACCCTTCAGTAGTCGCGGCTATTTTACGGGTCATATTTGTCGCGGCGATCTGACAGATCAAATTTGTGAAAACTTACATTTTTGTTCAAATTTGAGTTTTAGCTACTGCCACTAAGTGCGTACATGATTTTAGAGGCCGGAAGTAGCAGAAAACAATCTAAGAAATGAATTTATGGCTAATTTTTAGTTTAAAACCTAGAGGAACCAGGACCTTGCTTTCATCTTGATAATTTCCATTTTTTTCTTTTTTGGCGTTTTTCTTTTTGGTATTCAACTCTTGTATAACATAACTAGATATACTACGATGGTTTCACTATAAAATCAGTCTTGAATCGCAATCACATAAAAATTTTGAACACTAGTTAAGTTTTATCTTGAAATAGGAGGGTTTAGTGTTGTCTCGTTCTCCGTGACGTGTGTCAGTGGCGCTCTGTGGCGCATTTGATCTGAGAGATCACAGTAGGTAAAACCATCAATATAGTAACTTTACACAAAAAGTAGGCAATGCAAATCGCCACAGCTGATGTAATAATATGAATGAGAAAAAAAAAATTATTATCAACTTTAGGAAAACTTACGATGTTAGTCGCGGCGATCTCTCAGATCAAATGCACCACAGAGCGCCACTGACACACGTCACGGAGAACGAGACAACACTAAACCCTCCCCCTTCGTCCGTGAGGAAGCTACTGGGAAGGACAGCGCAGGGCCGCCAACCTTATCTGTGGGGGAACAAAAAATACCTTCGCGCGATCTGTCAGATCGGCCGCGACTACTGAAGGGTTAAAATTGACGAGTTTTTAAATTTGACAATTCGCAATTAAAAATTCTTTATTTTTGATGCTTTACATTACAAATTTCTTCAATTTGGAAGATCTTATGTTGAAAAATTGACCTTTAAAATATAAGAATTTCTATTTACACATCCTGAAATTTGAGGAATTTTCAATTGCAACTATTCAAAATTGTACAACTTCAAATATTGTAAATCTTTAAAATTAAATATTTCTCAATCTTCACCATTTGCAATTAAAACTTAATGAAGTTTTAAGTTTAGCTATACAAAATTCTGTATTTTCGATGTCTTACCTTCGAAATTTATTCAATTTGGAATATTTACAATTGAAAACTGTACTTTTCATTTTCCGAATCAGAAAAATCTTAGATATTTAAGAATTTTTATTTTTAGATTTGGAATATTGAAGACTTTTCAACATTAAAAAATTTTAAGTGAAAAGTTATTGAAGTTTTACAATTAAGAATTCTGTAATTTTTATGATTTACATTCCAAATTTCTGCAGTTTGAAAGGTTCAGAATTGAAAACTTGACTCTTGATTTCCGAAATCTTCCAAATTTAAAAATTTTTATTCATACATTTTTGAAATTAAAGAATTTTCGTACGTTTAATGCGTACATTTCAACTACACTTTTTCAAATGTCATAAATATTCTAACGTAAATCGAAAACTGTGATTTAAACCCGGGAGAAACTACAGTCATGAATTGGAACCGAGATTGTTTTTCCATTTGTTTTTAAAGTTTGCTCTCCCTGCTAATGTTAATAACAAAACCACATTTTTTAAATTTATCAATAGAGTCGTTTAGCCGCAGGCTTTGATTTCGATCGTTCGAACTTCAGTTCTAAGACAACTGTACTCAATATGTGTCTGATCGAAAAATTTCATTGAAATAATTTTTAAATATTTTCGAAATTTACTAAAAATAACGCTTTAAACTCACGGATCTCTTTAAAAAATTTCATAATTTTGAAAATGATCTAATTTTTTTAATTTTGGTCTAATTGAAAAATTTCATCAGAATATTTTCGAAATATATTTTATATCTAGTGGAAATTTGAAATAATATTTCATAATGTATCAAAAATATATTTTTTTAATTTTTAAAATGTGGAAAAGAATATAACATTTTAATTTTCATTGAAATTAAAAATGGCATTGAGATAATTTGCAAATTTTTTCTCGTTAGTCAGAAACTTTGACCAAAAGGACCCCGCACCAAATGTACAGAAAAAAGCCTTATGATAAAAAATTCTAAAAAAAAATTTTTCTTGTATTTTCGAACCTGCAAACTTAAAATTCGAAAGAAAAATGTCAGAAAGATGGACAGTTCTTAGACAAACACTTGTCCGAAGTTTCGATTTTTACATGTATTTTAATGGAAAAATGCTTATTTTAGCAAAATGTTTTTTTCCTCAAAAACGCTATGATAGATTTGACTAAAACTTTTATATTTTGACGATCAGACGTACCGAATCAAAAAATTCATACCCACAAACATAGCAAAAATATGTTTTGACCTAATTTCAGGGGATGTTTTACCATCGCTTAAACAATGAGTCTGAAGTTCCTAACGCATTAATCAATAACGAAAAATAATTTTATTTTTAAATGCATGAAAGCTGCTATTTTATGACAGAAAATAGTCGCGTACAACCCTAAAAACTTCTTAAGGCACTTTCAACCCCTCATCAGATATAAAACTCACCCAAGCTACCCCTAAATATTTTTAAAATTCAACAAAACCAACCTAATTCAAAAATCCGCCCAGTTTTTGCTGATAATAATTTCATTTGATGCCAAAGGGGCACTCATAAAGTCTCAACCCTTCAGCACATGTAGAACTCACCCCAGCCACCCCCGAATATTATAAAAGTTCAATAAAATCACCCTAATTCAAAAATACGCCAGGTTTTTCTGATAATGTTTTCAGTTGATGCCAAAGGGAGAAAAAAGTGTCTCAATCCCTCAGCACATATAGAACTCACCCCAGCAACCCTTAAATATTTCTAAAATTCAATACAATCACCCTAATTTCAAAGTACACCAGGATTTTTCTGAAAATGTTTTCAGTTGATGCCAAATGGACAAAAAAAGGTTTCAAAACTTCAAGATTAAGGCAGAAAATAACCAAAGATAATTCACACCGTACTGTTCCAAACACGTTAAAATTGATAAAAACAAATATAAGTCAAGTGCACTTATATTAAAGCGATATTAACGGTAGTAATAATTGAAATATAAATACACTCATAATATGTAAGAAAATAAATAATAGCAACTGGTACCAACCTGTACAAACCTGCTTTAACTGGTTTCAACCTGTACGAATAAGTTGTAAGACTATTTTTACACGAAAAAGTTTTAATATTGTTCTAACCTTTACCAATAACTTATAAAAATATTTTTACACGGGAAATTCAAATATTCATAAACTCGGACTTGTACCAACCTGAGAAAAACTGTTGTAACTTGTACGAAACTGTACCAATAAGTTGCAACAGTACTTTTATGTGGGAAATTCAAATATTCATAAACACGAACTTGCACCAACCTCTGCAAACCTGTTGTATTAGGGTAATTGTTGCATTAGGGTGATTTTATTGAATTTTTAAAATATTCGGGGCTGGCTGGGGTGAGTTCTACATGTGCTGAAGGGTTGAGACTTTATGTGTGCCCTTTTGGCATCAATTGAAATTATTATCAGCAAAAACTGGGCGGATTTTTGAATTAGATTGGTTTTGTTGATTTTAAAAAATCTTTAGGGGTTTTTTGGGTGAGTTTCATCTCTGATGAGGGGTTGAAAGTGCTTTAAAAAGTTTTTAGGGTTGTACGCGACTATTTTCTGTCATAAAATAGCAGCTTTCATGCATTTAAAAATAAAATTATTTTTCGTTATTGATTAATGCGTTAGGAACTTCAGACTCATTGTTTAAGGGATGGTAAAACATCCCCTAAAATTAGGTCAAAACATATTCTTGCTATATGTACGCTTACTCCACGTATTGGAAAGTCGTTTCATACCGTAGCAGTTGAATAAAAATCTCTATTGATTTTAGTTACTAAGAAATGATGATTTACATATGTTACTTGGATGTTTAGGGTACAAAAACACCCCCAAAACCATGCTGTATACCCAACGAATCGTTATTCTTTCTAGTTCGCGGGTATGAATCTTTTGATTCGGTACGCCTGATCGTCAAAATATAAAAGTTTTAGTCAAATCTATCATAGCGTTTTTAAGGAAAAAAAAACATTTGGATAAAATAAGCATTTTTCCATTAAAGTACATGTAAAAATCGAAACTTTGAACAAGTGTTTGTCTAAAAACTGTCCATCTTTCTGGCATTTTTCATTCGAATTTTTAGTTTGCAGGTTCGAAAATACAAGAAAACATTTTTTTTAGAATTTTTTATCATAAGGCTTTTTTCTGTACATTTGGTGCGGGGTCCTTTCTAAAACTCGTAAAAAAATGTCGTTTCAAATTTTGAAAAAGCTCTAACTTTTTGAATGTTGGTCCAATTGAAAAATGTAACACAAATCGGTTTGAAATATATTTGATATCTAGTGAAAATTTTTTATTAAATTTTTTAATTTATCAGAAAAATAATTTTTTCTATTTTTTGAAAATTTTCAAAACTTTAAAGAGTATATAACTTTTATAATTTTCATCGAGATTAAAATTTTCATCAGAATAATTTGCAAGTCTTATACTCATCTGTGAGAAACTTTGACAAAAGTTTTTGAAACTTGAAAGAAAAATTTTCTAAATTTTGAAAATGCTCTAAATTTTTTTATTTCGGTTGAGAATTTTTGGTGAAAGAACTTAACCTTCATTTTGGGACCATTAAAAAGTTTTTTAAAGGCCGACTCGATTGGATAAATCCTTCAAAAGTTAGCGTGACTACAACATTCAGGTAACCAACATACATACAGAAAGACAGACAGGCATTCATACAGACAGACATACATTCAGACAGACTAGAGATCGAAAATTTGAACCATTATATTACACTCTCATGAATGAGAATGTAAAAAATGTTATAAATTACATACCTTTCAAATATCATTCTTTAAAATTGAATAATTAGTAATTCTATATTTTAAAAATTCAGGAGTTTTGCATTGTAACTTTTTCAAATTATAAAACTTTGATTTGCAAATCTTCAAAATTAAAGATTTTTTAATTTATAATTCAAATCTCTGTAATTTTTATGATTTAAATTTAAAATGTTTCAATTCGGAAGATTTGGAAATAAAAACTTTACTTTTGATCTTCAAAATCATCCAAATTTAAGAATTTTTTTTATACATACTCTATTTTTTCTAGGAATTAATAAATCATGATTAAATTTTCTATACTATTTATTATTGCCCCTAAATGAATAAAATTATTTTGACGTTCATAAAGGAAGATTAAATATCGTATTTTGTGTATTTTGAAGCACGGCTCACTGAATGGCAGATCAGATTGCGTGTTATGAATATTAAATATTTCGGCTGCACATAACACACGGATGAATTTTAACGGTCAGAGAAATAACCAATTTCCTGGGTTCGGGAATTGTAGGGGTTAAGTTTCTTAACTTTATTTATGCAGAGCAAAGAATTGTTCCCACCTTCGGGGCAAAATTAGTGAGTGGTGTACTGCGAATGACGGTTCTTCAATTTCCTTCAATCTTGAAATAAGATCCTCGTCGTGAGAACTCATTTCGCGGGTCTGTGGATTCCACTCAAAGCATTTCACCCTTATCCAAACCCCTTTCTCTCGCTTCAGCTTCCACCTCTTCAATCGGTCTTGTCTTCTACACTCTAGAACAAGAAGATACACCAGACATTTTAATTGATACGAAAAACTGTTTTCTCCCGAGTCAAAATTTTAGCCCTCTTTTAGACCACTAAATTGTAGGACTTACTAAGACTTAGGAGGGCTTGTAGAGGTCCTAATTTGTATTAGATTAAGCCCTCTTTTAGTCCTCCAAAGTGGCACAAAAGTCCATTTTTTCCAATTTCAGGGCCAACAGAGGGCCTAATTTAATAAAAATTTAGCCCTCTATAGGTCCTGCTAAGTCCTCTGTTTAGGCCCTGCTGCAGCCCTCGAAATCCTCTAGACGAAAAGTGACGTCACATGGCCATTTACCCCAGGACAAACACATGTACACCAAAAGTATAGGAATACATTTTATAATCTGATTATATTTCCAGTAAAAACAATATTGTTTTTTTACCACAATTTTTAGAATAAACTTTATTACTCAGAGATTAGTTTGATCACTTTCAAAATTCTTTTTATCAGTTCAGTAATTGTTGCAATTGGTTTTAATGGGCGTCAATTAGAAATTGTTGTAAAAAAGCAATGCTGTTTTTCATGTAAATATAATCAGACTATATAATTAGCCCTATACGTTTGGTGTCCGCCTGTTTGTCCAGGAGTAAATGGTCATCTTCTCGTGTGACGTTACTGCTAACCTTAAAAGATTTCGAGCTCTGTACCTGAAAAACTATTCTAGATTATTATTTTCAAGGAAACATAAGGGCAATCAAAACAACAGTTTTTGACATTATAAATTATATTATTATGACTAAAAAATTTGAAGTGTACAACTACACAAAGTACAATATGAGTGAAAAGTATACTTTATTCCTCGCAAATCAAATTTGAATGAATAAATGCTTATCATACAATTTTTGTTGTAAAGAAAATTACAAAATTCTATAAAAAATGAATCAGATTTTGTTTGAAGCACACTTTTTTATGTGCTTTTTTAAGGCTGGCTTGTCATATGTGCCATTATTTATGAAATAAAAAATGAATTAGTTTGGAATTTTTAAATAATTTTAGAGAAGGACTTTTTTATTATTCCCATCAAAAAACTCTTCAGAACCTACATTATTGAACATTACTGTGATTCACAATTATTAAAAATCTCAAAACCAATTTCTGGTAGAATATATATACATATATATATATATATATATATATATATATAATTTTTTCTAACAAAAATGTGAAATTACTCAAATCTGCAGCTAAAAATAATTTTTTTTGTCCTTTTTCCCCAAAATACTACAAATTTCTATTTTCATGTTATGGTTCGAATACTCAAAATTGGGCTAATAAATAATGTGCCATAAGTGTTTCCCCATAATAAACAGAACAGAAGTTATTAACGAATTTCAAATTTGTATTCACTTTTTTCGAATTTCAGAGAAACCAACTTTATAGCCCTGCCTGATATACCATAACTTATTTGATTATGCATATTAACAAATTAAGTAAATAAAATAATTATAATAAATATGTAATGAAATAGAATAATTAAATTATATAAATACAAGACAAGCACATAGGTCATCAGGACGTAAGAGAATCAAAAGAGGGCCTCGAGGTCCAATAGTTTTTCAAAACAGGACGTGAAGGGCTAAGCAGGACTAAAGGAGGCCTTAAATGGAATCATGCAGGGCTAAAGTAGGGCCAAAATTTCGACTCGGGCTCTTACAGGAATGACGAAGAAGAATTACAAAGAAATTGAAGAAAAATTCTCACCATTGGGCAAGTCGATTGAAAGTTTTCAAATTTTTAATTTTTTGTTTAAGGAAAAAAAATTATTTTTTAATTTTTTGGGTGAGGTTAATGAAAATAAATACCTTGAATAGAAAAAATTACGTCGAAATGTAATATTTCGAAAAATTACGTAATATGCGCTTTTGTTAATTTGTACCTAAAGTTTCCAAAAAAACATGTTTTTTTGATGCTCTTCTGACATTAAAAAGACGTAGACGTTCATTTTTTACATTGTCTGGACAATATAAAAAATGAAGGTCTACGTCTTTTTAATGTCAGAACCAAATGATGGAATAGTCTTATTTGCACCTATCGATACTTTTGAGTTTCAAACAAAATTATTTTCTATTTTACACAAGATCCGTAAAAATCCGTTTACAAGGCATCCGTGAAAATTAGAAAAAAAAATTTGAAATGTTTTTTGTTAAATTTAATAGAACTAAATAATCTTAAACAGGAAAAAAAATATTAAAAAAAAATTCGCCAAAAAATATATAATATTTCGAAAAATTACGTAATATGCGCTTTTGTTAATTTGTACCTGAAGTTTCCAAAATTTTTTTTTTTCGTTTTTTCTCCTTCATGCTCTTTTAAATAAGCTTGCGAAATACGTACATATTTTCTAGTCACAAACAAGATTTTTTTCTATTTTTTACTAATCCTGAAAAATTTGTTATTTTTACACAAGATCCGTCAAAATCCGTTCACACGGGAAACGTAAAAAATATAAAAAAATTACTTTAAATTTTTTGTGATTAAATTTGATGGAAGTAAATAATCTGAGACCGAAAAAGAAAAAATTTCACAAAAAAAAAAATATTTCGAAAAATTACGAAATATGCAATTTTGTTAATTTTTACCTCAATTTGTACAAACTAACAACCTTCCATTACTCAGCATTTTTCAAAATATTATATTTCGCCGAAAAAAAAATTATTGCTTACTTTTTTCCATCTAAGGTTATCTACTTCCATGAACCTTACCCAAAAAAAAATTGAAAAAAATTGTTTTCAACACAAACAATTTTAAAATTTTCTAATTTTCACTCCTCTTGTGCAATGGTGAGAATTGAAAAAACGTAATTTGTTCGTAATGCCACAAAGAAACTTTTCAATGATATAACCAATGAATCTGATCATTTCGAGTTTTTCGGTCCTTTCTACTTCACACTCTTTCCCCTATTTCCCCCTATTTCAAGAAACTTCCCTTTTTCTCATTTTTCCGCTCAAACGTTATTTTCATAATTTCAGTTCAAAATGCATTTTTTCGAATAAAAATTCTACTATTTGCTTAAAGAATTACTTATTTGGCTAAAGAATTAACTATTTTGTTGAAAATTACTCTTCTGTTGAAAATTTATTCTTTAGGTTGAAAATTCTTGTTTCAAGTTAAAAATTAATTTTCCTCACAGAAAATTCGACTAATCGATTTTTAGTTGAAAATTGATATCATTGATTGAAAATTTAACTACTTAGTTAAAAGTTGAACTACTTCTTAAAAATTCATTGTATTGCTTTCAAATTAAACTATTTTGTTGAAAATTCGCTTTCCGGGTTGAAAATTAAATTTTTCAATTGCAAATTTAACTATTCCATCTTTGGTTTATATGGAACCTATACATTAGTTTTGCAACTTTTATCTGAACATTTTTTTACTTTTCGTTGTTTCCGAGAAAAAAATTGCGATTGTTCCAAAATACGTTTTTGAAAATGTGAAGCAATAGTTTACCCATAATGAAACTCATGAGATATGGGCTATATTTCCAGATATTTTTCAAAAAAAAAACATGTTTAAATTTTTGCGAATACCTCTGCTCATTCGAAAAAAAATGCATTTTCAAAAAAATTTCTGTCAATTTTTGAGAATTCGCAGGTGATTTTTGAATTATTGTAACAAATCAAAAAACAATTTTTTGATTAAAATCTTTAATACGGGTTCCTTCATTTTCACCGTACAATGATGTATACAAATAACAAATCCTTCTGACACCATGACCTAGAATTTTCTTGAAATTCTGCCTGATCTAACATGAAATTTTATTGGTCTAGAGCCTTTAATTTTGGTCTGATTTTCTATTGAAATTAAAGTGCACCAAATTCCGAAGAGCATCCATATCGGAACTTTAACCTTTTCCATTTGTCAATTTACAAAATTTCCACTCAAAATATGAAAAAAGTGACATTTCTACTAAACACGCTTTAATACCATTAAGCCATTTCCCTTTCAGGGTAGGCGTGACACTGCCCAATTCGGGTAGTGTTTCTAGGTGGATAGTTTTCTTGTAGTTATAAATAACTACAAGTTTGGGCTCACCACACCCATAATATGCCAACAGCACACAGTATTCTCGAATGGTCATCCATCCAAGTACTAACCGCGCCCAACGCTGCTTAACTTCAGTGATCTGACGAGAACTGGTTTTTTCAGCGTGGTATGGCCGTTGGCCATAAAATAATATTGGCCATAAATTCGAGTAAATCTAACTATTCTAGTGGTGATGTTCAAGTTTTTGAGTATTAGGGATATACTTTAGAGTCTTTCAAAAGTCACTGATGTGATTGTTTTCAGTTTTGAAATTTCTTTGCTTTTGTAGTTAAAAGTAGCTGAGATAGGATTCGTTAAATGTGCCAGGTGTGTTTTTTTGGGGGTTTCAAATATTATTTTGGGGTTAAAAATATAGTTTAGAGTCTTGGAAATGTGATTGGTGTGATGACTTTCAATTAAAATTTTTTTTAGCTGTTTAAGTTGAAGGAAGCTAAGATAAGGTTTGCTATTTTTGTTTGAAACCCCCAATTCTCGAAGAAAAATAGTAACATAACATAAAGTTGTTCAAATTTTTGAGTTTGATTTTTGAAGGTTAAATTATTTTTGTGTGAAATCTTCTTCGAAATCTAATGACTTTTTATAAAAATTTCAAGTTTCGATTAAAAAACATTAACACGGACCAAAATTATTCAGTCTTGTAAATTTTATTATTGGAGACAAAAAAAAATTTATTATAAAATCTTAACATTCTTCGAAATGTAACAATTTTGTATTCAAAGTACCAATAATTTCCGACTGAAAACACTTCGATAACATTACAGAAAAATCTTCAAACTTGTGAATCTTCTACGAAATATAATGATTTTTGTTTAAAATAACCGATCTACTGTTAAAAAAACGTGAATGTTCAAAAATTAATAACCTTTCAAATCCAATGCTTTTTGTTTAAACATGTAAATTTTCGTTTAAGAATGCTGACAAAAACGTAAACCGTGGAAAAATTTTTGATCTTTCAATTCTGCTATTTTTTGTATTAAAAATATTAATTTCTGGTTTGAAATGCTGATATAATCTAGAATTATTAAAGGTTACATAGATATCTTAAGTATGAACCGCGATAATCATTTCTGTTTAAAAATGCTAACTTCCAGTAAGAAAACTAGCACAACTTAATATCTTTAGAAACTTTAAGTCTTCCTGGAACGTTAAGATTTTATATTGTAATACTTGAAAAAATACTAATTTCCAACGAGAAGCACTAACATAAACTATGTGTATAATATTTACAAATACTTATTAGATAATTTGAAAGATTAAATTTCGCAGCGTAAGAGTATTGGAAAGTATAAATGTTTTTTAATTCGCATAAGGTTTTTTTTTTTGACACAGTGTGTGTAAAATACGTTTTTACACACCCATATGAGTGCGTAAAACGGCTTATTTTTACGCACTCATATGCATGTTTCACGCACATATTGCATAATATACTATTATGGAATTTCTTATTAAAAGGGATTGTTTTTAGATTCAATTGCAATGTGCTACATAGAGAACTAATTCTAATTCTATCTGAATGTGTGGTTTTTGTTTCTAGGTTCAAATTCACTAACTTGACACCAATAACGAGATTTTTAACAGCATTTTTTATTCAGCAAATCGAATTTTTAGTACATAGTAAATCACCTAGAAAAACCCCATTTTTCACGACACTCCTTATTCAATAGATCGTTGTACAACTTACAATTTCCATTTTATCTTTAAAATACATGCGCGTATGATATTTATTTGCTTAATTTTCTCTCAATTTTAATTGTAAATTGCTATCTTCGCTTGAGATAAAGTATATCTAAACTTGAAAGTTACTGTAAGATGATTATGTACATTTTTGCTATATCTAGAACAATTTATTTGTTTACTGTTACTTATTCTTTAAATTTGTCTCACTTCCCGGTAAGAAGGCTTGAATAGAATAGAATTAAAAATTTAAGATTTCAGCGTGAAAGTAGAGATAATCCTATTATTTTTAATACATGATTTTCCCTTCCGGCTTCAATGTTCAAGAAAGTAATAAGTGGCTCAGAAATGTAATTCCCGTCTATTCACATAGTGTTAATGTCTCTCTTTCCTGTTCCAAAAAGAAGGTTAGATATGAAGTGTGTTCAATTCAGTTTAATTCATTCGCGAAATGTGTACATTGAATTTTCTGAATTACCGGTTTTTGAATTCAAGTTAGGAAGGGTCTATTACAGTGAATTCAAGTTTACATTGCGGAGAGATGGTGTGACTTCAATTCAAGAAATCTGAATTAATTTTCTATGAAACGTATTATCCTCAATTCCAAATGGTATAACTGAATTGAATGAAATAGGATTTGTGATACCGAGATACCAAAAAGAATTTATGTATTCTGAAAACATTAGTTAACTTGAATAATTAATTAAATAATTATTTAATTAATTAATATAATTATACATACATATAGTAATAATACACTTTTTAATAATCGTCAGTAAATTGTCCTTTTACTGCTTTTGTTATTAGATAGGTAGAAAATTATATTTTTCAAACTGTATTGAAACGTATAGCAGTTGCTTCTTTCTAATTACCGTTTCTGGTTTAAGAGAACGAAGGGAAAATCAGGTATTAACATGAATTGAAATTTTCAATCCTATTCTATTCAAGCCTTCTTACCGGGTTTCTTGTCAACCCGCGGATCAATCTTAGCCCAAAAAAAAATCGTTTATAATTTGGTCGCAAGGAACATAATTTTTATAATTTTTATAATTTAGAAAGTAGGTAAAATGAGATCATTAAAGAGATAAATCAAACTGTAGGTTTCAAATTGTCATCGATTACAGATATGGAAATTATACACGTGGTGAAATGATATTTTACGTATCTTCCTATTAAATTTCGTTTTAAACTTTATTTAGTACAAAAAAAATTGTAATTTGATAACCTGGTATGTGAAAGATTACTAGTATGTTGGGTTAAACGACGATGTGTAAAGCATTATTTAGAGGTGTAAACATTTTTTCCTTGATGTGTGCAGTTGCACTAGTAACGGAAAAAACCAATAACCTATGAGCAACATTTGAGGAATATTATGTATGTAAGATTGGAGATAGTTAAATATTAATAAAAGCGGAAAAATACGTAATTAACAATATTTTCACAAATGAAGACTGGTTTCCGTTTTTAGGTTGAAATTTATTAACTAAATTCCTTATTCAACAGATCGTTGTACAACTTACAATTAATTTCTATATACCATTAAAAATTGGTAGCAATATCATGATAATTAACAAACTACCTAGTCTATTTCTTCATTTTCTATTACCAAAGGATGATAGAAGCAATTCGCAAGTAAAGACGATGATGGAACAAAGAAAACCGATCAAAGCAATGAAAAGGAGTTCTGTCTTGATATTTGTTACCATTTCTTCTTTGACTTCCTGCAGACTACTAACATTCCCGAACTGTGTAGAGGTATATAAAGAACTAGTTAATCCGGCCTGAGCTAACCTTAAGAGCACTTGATCAAAGCGTTGAACATATGGTGAACGAGGTTCTAAACGCATTGATAATATAGTATTACTAAAACCTTGTTTACCAATCTTCAAAACACGTTCCTTCTTTCCAATATTGTGTTTCCCTAACAGAAATTGAGCTCGAGCAGTGTGCATAACACAGGTGATATTTTTGTGTACCCTCAAATAGTCTATACATTTCTCAGCATTTTCCTCCACCACGGACTTGTTCAACAAATTTTGAAGGATCTTGTTTTCTTCCCTTTTGTCAGTTAAAAGTGTACGAATCAATCTTGACATCCGTAGTTGCAAATTCTTATTTTGTAGATCCTCGAAGCTTTCTATCTTCACCTCTGAATTTTTTGTCAACTTCACGTCCGTTAGCAAGAAGAAGAGGGTAGAACTGAAAAAGATTGATGCGATGAGGAAGGTTCCGAAAACCGTTCTTTCTCTGGATCTTCGAGGAGATTGAAGAACTGGGACGGCCAAAGCAATTTGGAATATATGCAATAGTGTCCATACAGTTGCGTCAAATTTTAAGGCGTGGATAAAGAGCCAATTCAGAACGATTATTGAGCAGATTATGATAATTATGCTGAGTGAAATCGTTAGAATTGAAGTCGAAGGTGATTCTTCAAAGATGACTGGTAACACAGAAATGATTCGTGAAAGATCGAATGGATAGCTTCTTTCACTTATATCCTCACAGACAGCGATTTTTGAACCCAGATTAGTTATAAGTCGAATTTGGTTGTATGCAATCTTGCGTATAAGTCCAGTAGTTTTTCTCCTATCGCAATCAAAGATGCTCCCATCAGTACTATTGTACGGAATTTCCTTGATCTTAAAGTTCATTGCACTTGCAAAAGCATTTCTTGTACGTATGCCTGGTCCAGACGCATTAATTAGATATCCAGTTGAATTTCTCGTCATGTAAATAAAAGGCGGATTATTTTCTGAAGCCACGAGCATCTCAAATCCATACATGTCGAGCAACTTATTAGGAAAGAAATCAGATTTTGATGAGAACTTCTTCCTTACATACGTTTCTGTAAATGGATTGTAATAATGCACCATTGCTATAATTCGATGATTTCCAAGAAGAAAATCGGATGTTGTAGTTTTCTGTACAAGCTCCAGAATCGTGAAATCCAGAAAGTGTTTAGACCATAGAGAGCGAAGCAGTTCTTTCCGAAGAATACTGTTTTCCTGATGTAGTACAATCAACAAACATTTTGGTCGAATTCGCCTTGGTGATATTTTACTAATAAAAGCTATCTGGTCAGTTAAACGAGAGGAATACAAATTGTCTTTCGAGAACTGGATGACTATGAAAAGAGTTTGTCGAGGTGATTTAAAAAGTGGATCACTGTTAAAATTTTTTGCATTTTCTATCTTTGCTTTGTTGAAACTGATTTTTTGACTTGGAACACTTCTCAAAATCTCACCAATAGTGTTATCAATTCTTGGGTCTTGTTTCTTTTCCACAATCAACATTGCCTGATAAGTGGCCGAATTTTCTCTAATATATGCCACTAGCTCAGTTAGCCAATTAGAGTTTTGTTCAGTTGCTAGACATTGTAATGTTATAGTTATTGACAAAAAATTCATCAGAAAAGAAGAGAAATTCATTTCAGGATAATTTTACTTCTCAGTTTCACTTTCAAACAATCCTAGAATTCTTCATACGAACTGGCGTGTAGGTAGTTGAAGAATAAACTTCAGTGATCCTGCAAGAGTTTTCTTTTTTTTTAAAGACAGCAGATTAATGGTTTAATACTTTAGCGGTTCTATCAACTGTATAAAAATATAGTTATTTGATGAATCGATGAAAGAAAGTTGCAAGAGAAATACGTTAACAATACATGCTACCATATAATAAGGGGACAAAATGTATCAATGTATATTTTTTATAGGTTTTAAACTAATTTATTCTTGGTATGTGCAGATACATAGATAACAAACTCCATCTCACTGTTCTTTAATGTTGAAATATGAAGTTTTACCTTGTGATACGACAATACATTTATTGGTGGTCAAATAAAATTATAGTGATGTTATAAATTGACATCGATATCAGGTGGACAATCTCCATTTTATCCTTGAAATATATTTGCGTATGATATTTTTTGCTTAATCTTCTTTCACGTTTAGTCGTAAATTTCTATCTTTGCTTGAAATAAAGTACATCTAAATTTTAAGGTCACTATGAGATGACTGTACATTTTTTCTAGATCTAAAACAATTGCATTTTTCACTATTACTTATCCCTTAAATTTGCCTTACTTTTTTTCAACCAGCGGTTCAATCTCAGGCCAGAAAAATCATTTATTATTTTGTCGCAAGAAAGATAATTTGAATAATTTGAAAATTAGGTCAAATGAGATTCTTAAGGAGATAAATCAAATTATAGGTTTCAAAACGTCATCGATTACTGATATGGATGTTATAAACGTGGTGAAATGATGTTTTACGTATATCTTTCTGTCAAATTTTGTTTTAAAACTTCATTTCAATAAATTATTGTAATTTAATTAACTGTTATGTAAAAGAAAATCGCTAGCATAATAGGTTAAACGACGATAGATTTGTAAAGCATCATTTAGTGTTGAAAACATTTTTTCCTTGATGTGTGCAGTTTCACTAGTAATTAGAAAAAAACAATAACCATTGAGCAACATTTAAAAAACGTTTTGTGAAGCTGGAGATATTAAAATATCAGTCCAAGCGGCAAAATATATAATTAACAGTATTTTCACAAATAAAGACAAAAATTGATGTCTTTCAAATATTACAAGTTGCTGATAAGTAACCTTTAGAAAACTCGAGGTTATGTTTCAACTCCATAATAATATTCAACAACCCGAAAATCCACTCCTTGATCCAGCTGCCTTCAATTAAAAAGGCCAAAAAATTGAAAAATTGAAAAACATCACACCAGTTGCCTTTTTTAAAATCTAGTAGATATCTCCCTCTCCGCAGTAATATTCAACAACCCCAAAAAAACCACCCTAGCATAATTAACGAACACTGCCCTAGCTGCTTTCGACTAAAAGCACCAAAAAATTTTAAAATGTGCAATATTACATCATTTACCCTTCCCAATAATCTCGCAGATATTTATATCCCTACAGTAATAACAAACATCCCCAAAAAGCCACCATAATACAATTAAAGAAACCTATTCCAGCTGCCTGAAACTTAAAACGCCCCAAAATGTTTAACTTGTAAATATTATATTAGTTACTTTTCCAAGACTCTGATTGTAAATATTTTCATCTTCACAGTAATAATCAAAATCGCCAAAAAAACCACCCCAAGTACATTTAACGAGCCCCATCTCAGCTGCCTTCAACGAAAAACGCAAAAAAAATTGTATTGAAAATAATCATACCAGTTATTTTTGAATATTACTTTCGAGTTGTGGATAAAACTCGCTGTATTATGTAGGTGCACCTTCATAATCGAAAAAAGTCACACAAGTCATGACTTGTATGACTATTTTCGATTTTAAAATTTAATGACTATTTTGCGATAGTATCCATTTTTTGTTTTGTTAGGGAAAAACCTCCCTCTATGAGGAAACAAATTCATTTGATACCTATGAGGAACCAAATTGCTCATAAAATGAGCATGAATAAATACACCCATAGTGAATACATCCATAGTACTTCGCAGCGGTATCATTTTTTGCATCAACTTGGAATTATGTTAATGAAAGAAGTTTTACTATAAAACTCCTGTTCTCAATATATTATAAGGTGTTGGAAAAATGCAATGAATATTTTTGGAAATCCTTCAGTCAGTTTTGAGATATTAGTGGTGAAAATAAGTTCTCTGAATTTAATCAATTTATCTGCAACCGTCTTCAAGTTATCGTGTTTACAACAAAGTTTGACCTTCACATACAAACACATGCATTCCGGACAATTGTTCAGAACGTCGTATTAGATATTTTTTTCTATTAAGGGAAGTGCAATTAAAAAAATTAAAATTTTTTTGAAAATGTTACCATTACAAAGATTCCTCTATGAGGGAGCAAATATACTAATTTCTAATGAAAAGCACTAACATAAAATATATGTATAATATTTTCAATTATTTATTAGATAATTTAAAAGTTTCAATTTAACCGCGCAAGTTTTTTGAAAAGTAGAAATGTTTCTCTATTCGCATAAGGTTTTCTATGAGTTTTCTTAGTAAAAGGGATTATTTTGAGATTTCATTTTTAAAATGGATAAGTTAGAATATAAACTAACATTATGCAATTAAAAGTCGAGTATCAAGAAATATTTTTGGGTAAAAATTAGGCTTAAATGTTTTATGTGCAATTTCATATGCACTAGTTCTAATTTCATCTGTATGTGTTTTTCTCGTTTTTAGGTTCAAATTACTTACTTCAGACTAAGAAATAAATTTTCAACATTTTTTATTCGGCAAATGAAATTTTTAGTACATAGTAAATAACCAGAAGAACGACATTTTTAACTACAGTCCTTATTCGATGGATCGTTGTAAAGTTCCAGTTGATTACTATATGCCAATAAAAATTGGTAGAAATAACATGTTAAGTAACAAACTACCTAGTCTACTTTTTTAATTTTCTTTTGGAAAAGGATGATAGAAGCAATTCGCAAATAAAGACGATAATGGAACAAAGAAAACCGCTCAAGGCAATAAAAAGGAGTTCTGTCTTGATGTTTGTTACCATTTCTTCTTCGACTTCCTGCCTACTGCTACCATTCCCAAAATTTTTAGTAGTATATAAAGAACTAGTTAACCCGGCCTGAGCCAACCTTAAGAGCACTTGATCAAAACGTTGAACATATGGTGAACGAGGCTCAAAACGCATTGATAACACATTATTACTAAAACCTTGTTTACCAATCTTCAAGATATGTTCCTTTTCTCCAATATTGTGTTTCCCCAACAGAAATTGAGCTCGAGCAGTGTGCATAACACAGGTAATGTTTTTGTGTATTCTTAAATAGTCTATACACTCCTCAGTATTTTCCACGATCTCGGACTTGTCCAACAAATTTTGAAAGATTTTGTTTTTTTCCCTTTTGTCAGTTAAAAGTATACGAATCAATCTTGCCATCCGTAGTTGCAAATTCTTACTTTGTAGATCTCCAAAGGTTTCTATCTTCACCTCTGAATTTTTGGTTAACTTCACGTCCGTCAACAAGAAAAAGAGGGTAGAACTGGAAAAGAGTGATGCAATAAGGATGGATCCGAAAAGAATCCTTTCGCTGGATCTTCGAGGGGATTGAAGAACTGGGACGGCAAAAGCAATTTGGTATATGTGCGATAGTGTCCATACAGCTGCGTCAAATTTTAAGGCGTGGATGAGGAACAAATTCAGAACGATTATTGAGCAGGTTATGATAATTATGCTAAGTGAAATTGTTATAAATGAAGTCGAAGGTGATTCTTCGAAGAAGACTGGTAGCACAGGAATAATTCGTGAGAGATCGAATGGATAACTTCTTTCACTTATATCCTCACAGACAGCGATTTTTGAACCCAGATTAGTTATGAATCGAATTTGGTTGTATGCAATCTTGCGTATAAGTCCAGTCGTTTTTCTCCTATCGCAATCGAAGGTGCTCCCATCAGTACTATTGTACGGAATTTCCTTAATCTTAAAGTTCATTGCGCTCGCGAAAGCATTTCTTATACGTATGCCTGGTCCAGAAGCATCAATCGGATATCCAGTTGAATTTCTCGTCATATAAATATAAGGTGGGTCATTTTCTGAAGCCACGAGCATCTCAAATCCATGCATGTCGAGCAACTTATTAGGAAAAAAATCAGATCCTGATGAGTACTTCTTCCTCACATAGGTTTCTGTAAATGGATTGTAATAATGCACCATTGCTATAATTCGATGATTTCCAAGAAGAAGATCGGATTTTTCAGTTTTCTGTACAAGCTCCAGAATCGTGAAATCCAGAAAGTGTTTGGACCACAGAGAGCGAAGCAATTCTTTTCGAAGAATACTGTTTTCCTGATGTAGAACAAGCAACAAACATTTTGGTCGAATTCGCCTTGGTGATATTTTACTGATGAAAGCTATCTGGTCAGTTAAACGAGAGGAATACAAATTGTTTTTCGAGAACTGGATGACTATGAAAAGAGTTTGTCGAGGTGATTTAAAAAGTGGATCATTGCTAAAAAATTTTGCATTTTCTACCCTCGCTTTCTCGAAACTGATTTTTTGACTTGGAACGCTTCTCAAAATATCGCCAGTTATATCAATTCTTGGATCTTGTTTATTTTCCACAATCAACATTACCTGATAAGTGACGGAATTTTCTCTAACATATTCCACTAGGTCATTTAGCCAATTAAAGTTTTTTTCAATTGCTAGACATTGTAATGTTATAGTTATTGACAAAAAATTGATGAGAAAAGAAGCGAAATTCATTTTAAGAGAAGTTTACTTTTTATTTTCACTGTCACACAATTCTAGAATTGTGCGTACGAACTGGCATGTAGTTAGTTGAAGAATAAACTTAAATTATGCTACAAAAGTTTACTTTTATAAAAAAGACAGCAGTTTAATAGTTTAACATTTTTGCGGTTTTATTCACTGTATCAAAATATAGTAATTTGATAAACTGATGAACTGAATTTTCAGAGAAATAGGTTAACAATACATACTAAAATATAATAAGTGGGCAAAATGTATAAATGGACATTATTCATAGGTTTCAAACTCATTCATTATTTGTACGTGCAGATGCATGGATAATAAACTCCATGTGAGTGTTCTTCAATGTTGAAATATAGAGTTTGAACTTGTGATACGACAATAAATTTATTGATGGTCAAATAAAATTATAGTGATATTATAAATTGACATTGATATTAGGTGTACAATCCCCATTTGATCCGTTAAACATATACGCGTATGATATTTATTTGTTTAGTTTTCTTTCAAGTTCAATCGTAAATTTCTATCTTCGCTTAAAACAAAGTATATCTAAATTTTAAGGTCACTGTAAGATGACTATGTGCATTTTTTCTATATCTAGAACAATTGCCTTCTTTTCTATTACTTTTTCTTTAAATGTTTCTCACATTCTTTTTAACCAGTGGATCAATCTCAGCCTCGAAAAATCATTTATTATTTTGTCGCAAGAAAGATAATTTGGAAAATTTTAAAAGTAGGTCCAATGAGATTCTTAAGGAGATAGATCAAATTCTAGGTTTTAAAATGTCATCGATTACTGATATGAATATCTTGCACGTGGTGAAATGATGTTCTACGTACCTTTCTGACAAATTCTGTTCTAAAACCATATTACAATAAATTATTGTAATTTGATAACATGGTATGTTAAACATTTTTGCCTTGATGTGTTCAGTTGCGCTAGTAACAAGAAAACACAATATATATATATATATATATATATATATATATAATATCCTATGAGGAATATTTTAAAAATGTTATGTAAAGCTGGAGATGGAAAACTATTAATAAAAGCGCAAAATGCGTAATGAACAAAATTTTCACAAATTAAGACAAAAATTGCTATTCTTCAAATATTCCAAGTTCCTGATAAGTAACCTTTAGAAAACTAGAGGTTATGCTTCAACCCCATAATAATTTCCAGCAACCCCAATAATCCACCCCACTTTGAACGAAATAACTACAATATGTCCCAACGCGAAACTGACAAGATATTTCAAAACTATTAACAATCACACCAGTCACATTACAGGAATAGTGCCAATTTCAACGTTTTGTTGAAATTTAAATAAGAATTAGGTTGAAAGAAATATTTTTGTAACATATGTAAAATAAGTAATCATAAAGTTTCTATATAATTTATTTGAAATATATCTTATTGCAGCATTCAAGTCTTTATAATGAGCCCGATAATATGAAAACATGTTTATTATTTTAAATGTTATTTAAATTTCAAGAAAACATTAAAATTTTCTCTATTTTCGCAATATCTTTTTGAAAAATTGACAAAATATGTTCATCCTAGACTTATTTTATAGAGAATTTTGATATCTTTTAATCTATTTAAGAGAACAAATTTTAACTCCTATAATTAACATAAACAGAACTTAAGCAATCGTTAAAACTCAGGAGGTATTATATTCAAGTAACTGAAAATAAGTTGAAAGATACAAAAAAATTTCAAATAAGTAACAATGTGATGTTTTGGTTCACTTTTCAATGATAATGAGTTAATAATTGATTTAAGTTAACAAGCATAATTGTTTAAATAATTTATTATTATTTTTAATGATATTCTCTTTGAATAATGCTAGAAAGTTGCGGTTCTTTCTGAAATTTATAATATTGCTTTGGCTTCTTAGTTATAAACAAATAATAATTAAGCAATGGAGCGAATCATTTTTTAAACAATCTCTTTCTTTTTTGTCAATATATTTTTCTGAAATAAAACAGATATTTGCAATATTCTTCAAATTTTCAGTATGAATCATATTAAATGTAAATTTGCCTTGAAGTAGTTACTGAGATCTACTATCTAGCATTAATATAGGAGAAAAGAGTTATGAACAATAGTTATTTGTTTAAACAATTATTTTTATTAAATTTGATTAATTTTTACATTGTTTTGAGTGCAAAGTGGACAAAAAGTTGAATATTTTGGAGAAAAGCGCAACTTTCTACCATTATTCAAAGATAATATTATTTAAAATAATAATAAATTATTTGAAGACATAAGAATGACAACTGGATGAGAATTATTTTAAATTGGCACCTCGAATACTTCATTTCAAATTCAATAAAGTGCCAACCTCGTATGATCATTATCTAGTTGTCATTCTCATGTCTTCATTTAAACAATTATGTTTCTGGACTTCAACTAATTATTACCTCGCTACAAGTGAACAGTTGAGAAAAAGTGGAAAATTTTGGAAAAAGCCGCAACTATCTTGCATTACTATAGGAGAGGAAGGTTATAAATAAGAATAATTTGTTTAAATAATTATTCTTGATAAATTGCATTAATTTTTACCTCGCACTAAGTGAAAAGTAGATAAAAAGGTAAACATTTGAGCAAAAACCGCTTAGTGGTTAGAACACCTCACGGGCAATCAGTTGACCTGTCGTTCGAATCCTAGCGGAGCGAAAGGAGATCTTTTTTCTGAATAAATTTAATCACAAAATTTTTTAATGTATAGCTCCATCCGGTTTGAGAAGACGTTAAAGATTTTCTGTATTGGAGGAGATAACTTTGATCGATATTGTTGATTCCCATTTTCACAGTGTGTGAAAAGATTTCTCTTCTGATTTATCGTTACCACCTCCGATGATAATACAGATTCCTAGAAAAATTGACTTTCAATTAAAAAATAACATCTTGCAAAATAAAGCGTGTTTCAGAAAAAGGATTCTTCTTCCGATCTCTGTAGTAGCTTAGTGGTTAGAACACCTGACCGGCAATCAGTTGACCTGGCGTTCGAATCCCAGAGGAGCGAAAGGATGAGATCTTTTTTCTGGATAAATTTAATATGCGAAGAGAAAATGATTAAAAATAATAATAAATTATTTAAACAACTATTTTCTTTAACTCGAATTAACTACTACCTCATTCTAATTGAAAAGTTTACACGAAGTGGAAAATTTTAGAAAAGCTGCAACTTTGTAGTATCATTCTGGGAGAATATTATTAAAAATAATAATAAATTGTTCAAGCAATTATTTATTTTGAATTAATTTGTGTTTAAAAAATCGCAAAAAATCATAATTAGCGCCAGAAACTCGCGAAACTCAATTTTTCACTTATAGGGTTTTTTAGGACTCTATAGAACAGACTTACAGGAGTCATATTTTAAAAGTATTAATTCATTTTTTTTATAGCTAATTCTGAAAAGAAAAGTTGAGTTTCAACTCGCTTCACCTATTATTGACGATTCTGAGTAGAATGTTCGAAAACGTCTCTTTTTCTTATAGGAAATGAATGGAATTGTTGCACAAACTGATAAGATATCAATGTCAACTAATAAAATAGCAGTACCATATCTACTAGCTAAATAGTTGACCCAAGTTACCATTTTTTCAGTGTAACAGTAGGGTGGTCCAAATTTTTTTTGTTCAAATTTTCATGCATATCGTGTCGAAATTTGTTTGAATCAGCACAAAAAATTCAGCAGCCCCATGGAGTTGAAAACGTATTTCAGATAAGGAAACATATGTTTTTGTCAATTATACTCAGAATCGTCACTATTAGCTGAATCGAGTTCAAACTCAACATTTATCTTTACAATTGGCCATAAAATACGAATAAAATATTACTTTTCAATTATTAACCCTATAAGTCTGTTTTATAGGGTCCGAAAAAACCCCATAAACTAAAAAATTAGTTTTGCGAGTTTTTGGCGCTAATTATGATTTTTGCGGTTTTTTAATTCAAATTGTTTCTAATACATAAAATACTACTTTTTACTGATGAATAGATGTTCAAATAATTGTTTAAACAATTGATTATTGTTTTTAGCCATTTTCTTTTAGAACAAAGTTAAAAAGTCGCGATTTAAAAAAAAATTTCCACTTTTTGTCCAATTTTCAATTAGAGTGAGGTAATACCTAATTAATGTTGACAAAAATGATTTTCTAAACACTTTATTATTATTTTTAACAATATCCTGTTAGAATAATGGTAGAAAATTGCAGTTTTTAAAACAATTTTCCACTTTTTGTCTAATTTTTAATTTAGAGTGAGGTAAATAATAATTCAAAGTTAACAAAATTGATTGTTTAAGCAATTTATTAATATTGTTGATAATATTCAATTTGAATGCTGCTTCAACTATTTGTCTACTTTTCACTTGGAGTGAATTAATTATTATTTCAATTTAGCAAAAATATTTATTTAAACTAATAACAAACATAGTTGTTCGAACAATTTATAATTGTTTATAACTCTCTTTTCTTAGATAAGTGCTAAAAAGTTGCGGTTTTTTCTGAACTCTTAAACTTTTTGTCCACTTTTCAGTTAATAAGGTAATAACTGATGCAAGTTAAAAAACAAGCTTATTTAAACAATTAATTATTGTTTCTAAATATCTTTTCTTACAGTCATGCTAGAAAATTTCTTTTTTTTCTGAAACCTTTAGTTTTTCTTTTACATTTTAGTTATGAACAAATAATAAGTGAACCTCAACAAGAATCATTTTTCAAATAGAATAATATTTTTTTAAGTGAATTATTTTGCTCTTTTCCCAATGTTTAAGAAAAATTAATTTAAACAAAAAATCTATCTCACACAAGAGAGAAAACCAATGAACGGAATAATCAGGATTAGGTGGGTGGACCAGGTCTGTAAAAAAAAGAAAGACATGGTTTAAAATATGATTCTCTCAAATGTTTAATCATTATTATTTGTTCATAACTAAACAGGAAAAGCAAAGTTGAACATTTCAGAAAAAATCACAACTTTATAGCACTTATCTAGAAGAAGATAGTTATAAGCAATAAAAAATTGTTGAAGGAACTAGTTTTGTTAACTTGCATTAATTATTACCTTACTAAGTGAAAAGTGGACAAAAAGATAAAAAATTTCAGAAAAAAACAACAACTATCTGGCATTGATATAGATAAAGATAGTTGGGAATAACAATAATTTGTTTAAGCAATTATTTTTGCTAAATTTGATTAATTGTTAGGTCACTTCAAGTGAAAAATTAAAAAATAGTTAAAAATTTCAGAAAGAAACCACAACTTTCTAGTATCAATATAGAAGAAGATGGCTATAAATAATAATAATTTGTTTAAACAATTATTTTTGCTAGATTGAGTTAAATAATTATTCACTCTAAGTGAAAAGTGGACAAAAAGTTGAAAATTTCAGAAAAAACGGAATTTTCTAGCATTATTCTAAGAGAATATTATTAGGAAAAATGGTATCTTGTTTAAACAGTCATGGTTGTTAACAGTAATAAAGTATCACCTCACTCTAATTGGGAATTGGACAAAAAGTGGAAATTTTGTGAAAAAACTGTGACCTTCTATCTTTATGCTAAGAGAAAATGGCTAAAAACAATAATAACTTATTTAAACAATTTAGGTATACATCCAGTTATCAGTATAAAGTAGTATTTTATGTATTAGAAACAATTTTCATTTAAAAAAACGGCAAAAAATCATAATTAACGCCAAAAACTCGCAATACCCGTGTTTTCATTCATGTGGTTTTTTTAGGACCCTATAAAACAGACTGATAGGGGTGATATTTGAGAAGAAATATTTCGTTCGTATTCTATGGCTAATTATGAAGAGAAACGTTGAGTTTCCGGTTAATATGCATAAAAATTCGAGAGAAAAAAATTTCCAATGCATTTTTGGATCACCCTAGTTAACAGTACGTGTTTATGTGGCTTCAGTGTACAGGCAATAAAGCGAAGCATACCCTTATCACAACAATCGTACACTTTGCATTCTGCATGTCGATGTCGTAATCTGCATTCCACTGGCAGAGTACATCCAGTATAATATTACTAGATAAGGATTCTTATAAATAAAATATCCTAGCGCACTTGCCGAAGATATGATTGGATTCCCATGGGAAAAGATGTATACAATAAGAGATATCGGATAAGGCATCTCATTCGACTGTTTCATTTTTATTCTTACTAGCTACTACAAAATGCAAAGAGTAGTCTAGAGGTTTCAATTATCATAACTCCAGCTCATCTCTTTATAAAGAATATAATACAATACTTTCCTCTGTGTTGGAGCCTTTCTTCAATCTCTGAAAGAGTGCACTCACATCTCAAATATCCAAACAATTCTTTCTGCTTCTCCGAAAAATAGTCCAAAGGACCCCGCACCAAATGTACAGAAAAAAGCCTTATGATAAAAAATTCTAAAAAAAAAATTTTTCTTGTATTTTCGAATCTGCAAACTAAGAATTAGAAAGAAAGATGGACAGTTTTTAGACGAACACTTGTCCAAAGTTTCGATTTTTACATGTATTTTAATTGAAAAATGCTTATTTTAGCAAAATGTTTTTTTTCCTTAAAAACGCTATGATAGATTAGACTAAAACTTTTATATTTTGACGAGCAGGCGTACCGAATCAAAAGATTCATACCCACGAACTAGAAAGAATAACGATTCTGTGGGTATACAGTATGTTTTTGGGGGTGTTTTTGTACCCTAAACATCCAAGTAACATATGTAAATCATCATTTCTTAGTAACTAAAATCAATTGAGATTTTTATTCAACTGGTACGGTATGAAACGACTTTCAAATAAGTGGAGTAAGCGTACATAGCAACAATATGTTCTGACCTAATTTTAGGGGATGTTTTACCTTCCCTTAAACAATGAGTCTGAAATTCCTAACGCATTAATCAATAACGAAAAAAAAGTTATTTTTAAATGTATGAAAGCTGCTATTTTATGGCAAAAAATAGTCGCGTACAACCCTAAAAACTTCTTAAAGCACTTTCAACCCCTCATCAGATATAAAACTCACCCAAGCTGCCCCTAAATATTTTTTAAAATTCAACAAAACCAACCTAATTCAAAAATCCGCCCAGTTTTTGCTGATAATAATTTCAATTGATGCCGAAGGGGCACACATAAAGTCTCAACCCTTCAGCACATGTAGAACTCACCCCAGCCACCCCCGAATATTTTAAAAGTTCAATAAATCACCCTAATTAAAAAATACGCCAGGTTTTTCTGATAATGTTTTCAGTTGATGCCAAAGAGACAAAAAAGTGTCTCAATCCCTCAGCACATATAGAACTCACCCCAGCAACCCCTAAATATTTTTAAAATTTAATACAAGCACCCTAATTTCAAAGTACACCAGGATTTTTCTGAAAATGTTTCCAGTTGATGCCAAATGGGCAAAAAAATGTTTAAAAACTTCAGGATTAAGGCAGAAAATAACCAAAGATAATTCACACCGTACTTTTCCAAACACGTTAAAATGGATAACAAAAAATATGAGTCAAGTGCACTTATATTAAAGCGATATTAACGGTAGTAATAATTGAAATATAAATACACTCATAATATGTAAGAAACTAAATAATAGTAACTGGTACAAACCTGTACAAACCTACTTTAACTGGTTTCAACCTGTACGATTAAGTTGTAAGACTATTTTTACACAAAAAAGTTTTAATATTGTTCTAACCTTTACCAATAACTTATATAAATTTATTTACATGGGAAATTCAAATATTCATAATCTCGGACTTGTACCAACCTGAAAAAACCTGTTGTAACTTGTACGAAACTGTACCAATAAGTTGCAACAGTACTTTTATGTGGGAAATTCAAATATTCATAAACACGAACTTGCACCAACCTCTGCAAACCTGTTGTATTAGGGTAATTGTTGCATTAGGGTGATTTTATTGAATTTTTAAAATATTCGGGGGTGGCTGGGGTGAGTTCTACATGTGCCGAAGGGTTGAGACTTTATGTGTGCCCCTTTGGCATCAATTTAAATCATTATCAGCAAAAACTGGGCGGATTTTTGAATTAGGTTGGTTTTGTTGAATTTTAAAAATATTTAGGGAAAGCTTGGGTGAGTTTTATATCTGATGAGGGGTTGGAAGTGCTTTAAGAAGTTTTTGGGGTTGTACGCGACTATTTTCTGTCATAAAATAGCAGCTTTTATGCATTTAAAAATAAAATTATTATATCGTTATTCATTAATGCGTTAGGAACTTCAGACTCATTGTTTAAGGGATGGTAAAACATCCCCTAAAATTAGGTCAAAACACATTCTTGCTATGTACGCTTGCACCACTTATTGCAAAGTCGTTTCATACCATAGCAGTTGAATAAAAATCTCTATTGATTTTAGTTACTAAGAAATGATGATTTACATATGTTACTTGGATGTTTAGGGTACAAAAACACCCCCAAAAATATGCTGTATACCCAAAGAATCGTTAATCTTTCTAGTTCGTGGGTATGAATCTTTTGATTCGGTACGCCTGATCGTCAAAATATATAAGTTTTAGTCAAATATATCATAGCGTTTTTGAGGAAAAAAAACATTTTGCTAAAATAAGCATTTTTCCATTAAAATACATGTAAAAATCGAAACTTTGGACAAGTGTTTGTCTAAAAACTGTCCATCTTTCTGACATTTTTCTTTCGAATTTTTAGTTTGCAGGTTCGAAAATACAAAAAAAAAATTTCTTTCGAATTTTTTATCATG
Source organism: Andricus curvator (assembly GCA_932195095.1). Lineage (NCBI taxonomy): Eukaryota > Metazoa > Arthropoda > Insecta > Hymenoptera > Cynipidae > Andricus > Andricus curvator. Next base: position 93,392 of record CAKNYM010051289.1, read on the forward strand.
AGGCTTTTTTCTGTACATTTGGTGCATATTTCTTTTTCTGCAAAACGAACCAATTCTTCCGTCCTGATGAAGAAACTATACAACTTGAGAAGACCGAGATATTCAATAAAACGCGTTTGCATCTGTACTTTTTAACGTATGAGAGTTTTTGAAAAAAAATTGACTGTTATTGGGTAAATCGGACATGTTCCATTCATTAAAAAAAATGGCAAATTACAATTATTTATATGCAAAACTGTAGATATACTAGATAGTAATGCACAAAGTCGCCGAGAATCCTTACTAATAAACATATTTGCGCAGATGTGCTGCTTAATACAGGAATCAGCCTTCAAGAACCCCCGAGTTTCCTGCTAGAGAAACTTAACAACTACAAATTTCCTAAAAATTGATAAAGGAGTAAAATTATGATGTAATTATTAATTAATTATTGAATTACAATTAATTGTTAAGTTTTGTTGATACAAAATGTATCAATAATACAAAAGTAATAAATTTGGTATTTTGATCATTAAAATCATTGTGTAAGCACAAAATAAAAGAAAATAGTGTACAGACTTTGGTCAAATCATTAATTGTTTATTAAACCCATTTAATTTCGCCTAACAGTGTCATTAACACACCTTATGAATGACAAGCATAACAAGAAATTCTAACAATAAATGTATACCATTAAGCCATTTCCCTTTCAGGGTAGGCGTGAAACTACCCGATTCGAGTAGTGTTTCTAGGTTAGTTTCTTGGGGATGTTTCATAATGTCATAAATTTCATAATGTTTATAATAATATAATAAATAATAATGTTTCATAATGTAATCAGCGAATTAAATTCATTTTTACAACAATATTTATGACTTTTTTATATGCTGTTTTACAACAAAATCATGCGAGTGATTTTTTTTTAAACATTGTCCAATTATCTCACACTTTTTAAATTAAAAGCTTCGGAATTATTTAAAAAAATAATATCCATTAAAGGAAAAGATTTTTAATACATATGTGAATTTTACAGATTCTACTAAATTTCACTCGACATTTTTTTATATAGTCTATAAATGTTAGAGTGGTTTTGAATTTAATTTTTTAATTTACTAATTCGAATTCTAAACCAAAAATTCTTCTTATAAAAATTTGTTTTTAACGAAAAACGACTATTATTTGGAATGGTTCGGTAGACCAAGTATATAATTTTGTTTTTTTACCAATAATCTGAGATCTGTCAGTTGAATATACATTAAGGCTAAAATTCTTTATTAAAAAAAAAACTAATATCCAAAAAATTATTCCCCAACTCGATTTTGAATTAAATTTTCCCATTTTTTCCAAATATACTGAAAAATGTACTTTATATGATTATTTCTCAATTTTTTAGGAAGAATTATTGATTTTTTCTTTATATGAAAGAATTTAAGAAACTATATTACTACAAAGACTAGAGATAAAAATGAATTATTTACAATAATATATTATAGAACACAACACAAAAAAGGACTCGATCAATTTTTTCATCTCTTACTTAAATTATTCGGGCAGAATCAGCGAATTAAATTTATTTTTACAACAATATTTATGACTTTTTTATATGCTGTTTTACAACAAAATCATGCGAGTGAATTTTTTTTAAACATTGTCCAATTATCTCACACTTTTTAAATTAAAAGCTTCGGAATTATTTTAAAAAATAACACTTTTTCTAATATCAACAAATGGTTATGATAGTTATGATAGTCTCTAAAATGATAATAATGTATTAATTATATTCCTATAATGATTTCAAATAATTAATAATGATTATATTATTAATCAATTAGAATTATTTTTGCTTGACAAATAAAAAATGCAGATTTGCTATTGAAAAGGAGGATCGGTGGCTCAAAGTTACCCTCGAATTCGGGTGAAGAAACTTGACATGTACTTGTGCTATTCGATTTCAGGAAATCGGACTGCAGAAAGACCCAGGATCCTCATGAACAAAAACACATCTGCGCAGATATGTTTCTTTTATCAAGATCTGAGGGCTCAGCACTATCCCAAATCCTGGAATTCGTGCAGATATGCTAGAATTTCTGCAGATGTATTGTTTCTTCATCAGGAATTCTCGAAAATCGCTGTAGATGTGCTAATTGAGACCTAATTATCTCGAGATTTATTCACAATTCTTAATAATGATTAGCATAGTTAAATTCGTCTTTTCATAACGAATCCAACCATATAAAAAACTCATTTTTGATAAAAATGCAGTTGTACAGTTCCTTCATCAGGACGGCCGAATTGGGAAGATCGACCACCAAAAACCTAAAGTCGAATTTTTACAGGTATAAATTTGGACTATTTTGAAATTAACATGGGATTTTGAAGAGGAATTTGCAATTAGTAAAATTCAAGATTCCTCAATCCCCTCCAAATATAATGAACATGTGAGAATTCTGCATCATTTCGCAAAATATAAGAATTGTTTACAAACTTTTGTTAAAAATATAAGATTTTAAATAAACTTTGTGTCTTATGGACCTAGCCTAGCAGAATTATATAAAATGGAAATTTCTATTCGAAAATCCAAGATAGTCAATCAGGAGACTTATAATAGAATAGAAAGGTCTTTTAAAGTCCTTTTAAGTAATTTAAACTATAAATTTAGGTATGTCCTAATTTACCCTACATGTCCGAAATTACCCCGTTTGACGGTATATAGTAATTAATTTTGAAGTGGTGAAAATCAACTTGTTGACCAAAATTGACGTGCAATTTGGCAACGTTGCATGAGGACGCCAATTTGATGGGAAAACAACTCAATGAATATTTTGAATGCCATAAGTCGCAAAAATAAGTCAAATTGCTTCCAACTTCCGTTGAGTTGCCAAACGTCATCATGATTTTGTTGTGTGAGTGAAAACTTCAATGACCACATTTAATTGAATTTATAGTAGTCAAAAGTTATTGTGGAAACGTTTTAATGCTTAATTATGACTTCCTGATAGTGAACTAGTCTAACTTGTTCATTCGTTTTGGAATTAGTACACGTTATGTCTACAAAATTTTCTATTAGTACAATGAGAAATGTGATGTTATTTTTTTAGAAATTTAACATTTAAATCTGCAATTAGAAGCGCAACATATGTAGTATTATAGAATTCTAATGAAATAAGTAATCTTCTCAACACTCTTTGTATTTTATAATAACATATTTACAACTTTTTTCCAGATATTATTATAATAATCTATAAGTTGCATTTTACAACATTTTGTAAATTAAAGTTGACTCACCTCTTGAGGAATGTTCAAGAAATAATTACCAAGCAATAACCTTTGATTTTGACCCATTTTCAAATGAAAAATAGAAGTTTCATATAAAATTCATGCGAAAGATGTTTTTTTTTAATTTTTTCAACACGAATTATCTTTATTCAATAAGTGAAAGTTTTATTGGAATAATTATTTCACCCTGTAACTCTTAAAAAGGTACTACTTTCTGGAATTAATAACGCAGTTAATGAATACTCAGAGTGATATTTTTTTTGAAAGAAATTTTTCAATAATTTAAATAATTTTCACTTATTCAAACATATTTTTGATCTGTATATCTTAAAAAGTTACTATTTTCTGGAAATAATTACGGAGCTAGTGAATTTAAAGAGTCGTATTTTTTGTGGAAGAGAGTTTTAAATTATTTAAATAATTAATAATCATTCACTTGCGCCCTTTAATAGGAAAGGTGGAGAAAATTTTATTTTTTTTAAATCTCTTACACTAGGTCGCTTATTATCCAGTATTTTCTTATCTCACAACGTATACCTTCATTTTTTAAACAATAATTTTCAAAAAATGTTTTTTTCAATTACATTTTTGATATTTATTTTTTTCAATCCACTTTATCGATATAAAAAATACTTATTCATAAGCGACATAATGTAAGAGATTTGAAAAAAGTTGATTTTTCTCCATCTTCCTGTGGAAAGAAGCTAGTGATTTTAATTGTTTAAATAATTGCAAATTGTCTCTCACAAAAATGGCACTCTTAACACTCATTAACTGTGTCATCAATTGGAGAAAATAATAATTTTTCACGACTTACAAACGATAAAAATTGTTCAAACAAATTTAAATTGCTTAAATAATTTTTCAATATCCTAAACAACAAATATTTCTCTTGAAATTCGTCAACTGTGTCATTAATTCCAAAAAATACTAAATTTTCACGATTTGGTGAGAAAAAGAATCATACAAATATAAATTGTTTGAACAATTGAAAAATATGTTAAACAAAACATATTATTTCTTGAATTCTTCAAATACATATCATTCGTTTCCAAAAAAACACTTTTCACGATTTACTGCGGAAAAAATTGTTTAAACAAATAATAATCGTTTTTTTTCACCATGAGTTTGGCATAATACTGCTATTTTCCTATATCCTAAATTATATCCTATTAAAGCCTATTAAAATTCATTAAAATCTCTGAAAATACCTTAAAATATTAAAAATCTCATTAATGATTGTCATTGTAAAAATTTCATTAATTCCACAAAATACGAACTTTTCACGATTTGGTGGAAAAAATATACAAATCGAAATTTTTTAAACATTTGCAAAATATGTTGAAACAAAAAATATCATTTTTTATATTCATTAAATATATCATTTATCCTGAAAAATAGTAACTTTCACGATTTCCTGGGGAAAAAATTGTTCAAACAAATAATAATTGTTTCAAAAATTAAAAATTAGCTTTTAAATACTTGGAAACTTCTCACTCATTGAATAAAAATAATTAATATTGGAAAATTTTTAAAAAATACCGTCCTTAACATGAATTTGACATAAAACTGCTATATTTCTATATGCTAAAATCTTCAAGATCCTTCAAAATATCTGAAAACACCTTGAAATATTATAAATCTCTTCGAAACCTTGAAATACTTTGAATTCGCTCAATTCTTGTTTATAAATACTTTGAAATTTCATTGAAACATTATCAAATCCCTTGAAATCCCATGATGTTACATAAAATGCGATGATATTTCTTCAAATTATTTGAAATTTGTTTAGTCTTTGGAAACTTCCTTAAAATCTCTTAAATTACCACCATATGTTGCCAATCCTTTAAAATCTTTTGAAATCCTTTCCAATTTTTTGAAGCTTTTGAAAATTCCTTGGAATCTTTTAAAATTCATTGAAATATACATTAAAATATTGAAAATCTCTTCAAATCTTGGAAATCCCTGAATTCTTGTGAATAAATTCTTTTCGATTGTGTTGCAATGTCATAAAATCCCTTGAAATTCCATGAAGTTACATATAAATTTTGAGCAATTATAAAAAATTTTGTCGGTGCTTTTCTTTTCTATTATTTTGGAAATAGATACTATGAAATAGAAAAATGTGGTGATATATTTTAATTTAAAAATTTCGCGAGACAAAAAAAATGATTGCTTATGTTTTTTTCTAGTACAAGAAAAAGATGTATTAGGAACAAACCATTTATTTCTCATATAAGGGGAGAAAACTTACGCTGAAACTACTATAATGAAGTTTCATCTCACTTACTAAAGAGTACTCTCAAGTTATAAGAAGAAAAGTTTTCTTATAACTTCACGGCTTGTTTCTCAAAGCGCGCCACTTTAAGACAAAAACTTTTTAAACGAACCTAGAACATAGTTAGCTAATCGAATGTATCACTTCAATTATCGACCTCTCTCTCTCTCCAACTTTTAATTCAATTATCAGAACTTTTTGTTTAACTCTGCGCAAAAGCAATTCATTAAGATGGTCAATCACGGAAAAGATGAAGAAAAATAATATTGCAGTTCTGATTGCGAGTATGAAAAGATAGTATAGCGGAAAAAATGAAGTAGAAGAGCTTTGATTAATGCAAGAAAGAGTTCCAATCTGTTTGGAATAAAATCGACTTTTCAAGCAAGGGAGGTAGCATACTACATTGAATCATGGGAAGTCGCGCCGCACGTTACGCGAACTGGTATCTCTGGGATTTTCAATTATCATACACAATAGCGGCAACATGCAAACCGTGTATTACCTTTGGAGATACACTCGTGAATCGTAGAGTTGGAATATACCGAGGGAGCAACTTGGATTACGGACAACCCCGAGGGTCTACCGTGAATATAACTAGAAATAAACTAAAGGAATGACTCGCGAATACCGATACCGCAATTCTCTATCTACATTTCTACAAGAGCGACATCAGAATGAAAAAGAATCTATACCACACATCAATAAAATTCAGTCAAAATAGGCGCCAGGTGCCTACAAAAAAGGTTTTCGTAGCCTATTAAGACGTTAATTAAGTCGTTCAAACCTCCCCTCCCATACTTTTCCTTCCCTAATCCCCCTAAATTCGAATACCTCCCCTCCCCTCAATTCTTTCTTTGCCTCCCCTACCCAACTTCTTAATCCTCTACTTCCCCTCTCCTCGTTTCCCCAGCTAACATCTCCCTTCCCTACTTTCCTTTGCCAGTCCTTGCTTTACCTTTTCTGATCACCCTCATTTCTAACCGTTTCCCCTACTTCAATTCCTTAATTTCCTCTCACTTTCCCTACAATTACTTCCCCTCACTACACCTACCCTCCGTCACTTCCCCTCATCACCTTTACTCTTACTTGTTTTATTATTATTTTATTATCATATCTACCTTAGCCTCATTTCACCTTATTAACACCTTCTTCTCCTTATTTGCCTCCCCTCATTTCCTCTACTTTTCCTCTCCTTTTTTCTCCTCACTCCCCCTACTTATCCGCCCATTATTTCCCCTTCTCGAATTTCCCCTTTTTCTACTCTCATAATTTCTCCTAACTTCCTCTCCTTGGAAAGAAGTACGACGGATGAAGAGACACACGAACGAAAATATAAGGGTTTCTGTCCGGGGCTACGAAACTATAGAAAGGACTTCGTAGCCTATTAGGGCGTTAATTGAGTCTTTGAAATCTTCCCTTGCCACCAATCACTCCCCCCTCTCTTCTCTCTACTCTCCTCTCTACTATCCTATCCTGCCCTAGCCAGTCATATCTTATCATCTCCTCGACTCCCCTCCATCCACAACTTACTCCCTCTCCTTTCCTCAACCATGGTCCCCTCTCCTCTCTTTTCACGCCCCTCCCCTTCACTTTCCTTTATTTCCGTCTTTTGCTTCCCCTCCTCTACGTTCCCTTCCGTAACTAGTCTTCATAATCTCTCCCCTCAGAATCATCTTACTTCCCCACCACTCCACTCCCGCTCCCCCTTCCCTATTTCCCAATCCCTATTTTCTCTATTGCCACTTCCCCTACTTCCCCTCCTCTCACTTTTCTTCCCGGGGAAAAAAACGTCGGATGGACGCACAAACCGGCAAAAATTAGCTTCTGTGGACAAATCAATTTTTAGCCTACAGTATTCATTCGATTTGAACTTTTTTTTTTAATGTAAGTTTTTTTAATTTCGCAAAGATTTGTATGTTTGGATTTATAATCAAAAATTTCGTTATTCTTTTTCTTTATTAATAAAATTGACATTTTTCTTTACTTTCCAAATTACCATTTTTTTAGATTTATCAAACAAAATCTTATATCTGTGCTAAAACGATCTGGAAATAATAATGCTGAAGAAATTAATGTTTTATTATGATGAATTGAAATTGAATGCTATTTGGGGATTGCTTGAACAAATTTGATAAACAAATTTACACTTTGGAAAATACATTATTAGTCGATTCAATAACAAACACTGATCGTATTCGTTGTAAAATAGCGAAACTCTGAATTTGTTCATGAATATTGTTTAAGTAATCAATAATTGTTAACAATTTGGAAAGTATCATATCGAAAAGTCATCGCAAAGACATTATTGGTTGATTAAGTAAAAAATGAGCCTATTGGTTGAAAAATAGCCAACTTCTAATGTTGTTTATGAAAATTGTCTAAATAATTAACAATTCTTATCAATTTTGAAAGTATCATAGGAAAGTGTCATCGGAAAGACATTCTTAGTTGATTCCGTGAAAAAATTGAACGTATTCTTCGAAAATAGCTAAACCCTGAATTTGTTTAGGAAAATTATTTAAATAATAAGTAATTCTTGTAAATTTATAGAGTATCATAGCAATAAGTAATCCGATAAAATCCGATAAAAAAAATTCTGCGGAATTCGAAATTGTCTCTACGCGAGAAAGTAGCGTATTGAAATCCTAAAAAAGTATGATTAATTTGGAATCAACAGATATGCAGCTTGGTTAGCCGCACTCGAAAAACTTTTAGTTTCAAAAAGTTTCAGTTTTCTTTTTACATTTCTGAAGGTCAAAAAATTATCTTCAATGTATTGCGGACATTAACAAATAATTTTTCAACAGATAATTCGTATTTCCTGTTTTTAAAATAAATTCTTAACACCTGTGCAAATAGAATAATGACTTTTTTTCAACAAAAGGGGTAAATTGAATAGGAATTATCTCTTGGAAAATGATTTATTAAAATCCGCAAAAAAATCGAAAAAAATTTGTTTAACACCAGAAATGTAAATAAATTAAACTCAAGAAATCTTCCCAATTCACATACTCACATATTTTCGTAAGACATAATAAGATAATGTTTTTTTAACAAACTGTAAAATTAAAAATGTGTTTCTTTCATTAACTTAAAATAAAACATTCAAAATGGCAAAATATAAAATCATAAGCCTTTAATATTCTTCGATTTCAAATTGTGAGGGTGGAAAATTGATTTTTTAATTGAATGCCACAATCAGAAAATTTTTTGTTTGTTTCAATATGAAAAATAGAATTTGTTTGACTCATAAAAAATGTTCTTAGGTTAAGCAATGTACATGAATCAAGTCAATATTTGTTTACCCCTATATCGAAGAAATAATATGTTTCATTCATTTGAAACGTTCTTGATCAACAAATATAAGATTAAAAGACTTAAAAACTAAAAATGTCAAATTTAAGCTTCAAAAACTCAATGATTTTAAATTCGAGACTCTGGGAATAAAACCGATTTATGAGATTCATTAATAGAAACTTTATAGTTTTAAACCTGGAAATTTCATAAATTAAACATTTTGAACACAATCCTTCCAAAATTAAAAAGTTTTTCATTGGAATCGTATAAATGTTGGACATCAAATATGAAGCAATTCTGAACTTCTTTAAAAACTGAACACTTTTTAGATTAGAATTTGTCAAATCCATCTTTTAAATTTAAATTATTTTAATTCGTTTAAAATTAATCATTGTTAAATTGTGATCTACACTTTTCAAAATTCGAAAATTTTAGTTACAAATAACAAAATAAAATAAAACAAATTGAATTGTCGTGTTTAAAATGGAAAATGTAGGACTCAGAACTTGTAACGATTGAAAATTATTTTAAGCACTTCATTTAGAATTGTCAATTCTAAATAGCCAGTTAAATATTGCTCAATATTTAAATGTTCCAACTTATATAGTTTTGATTTGAAAATCGTTGAATTTCAAACAGATTAGAATTATACATTCCTTAAGTTTTCCACAATACGTTTTTATTCAATTTTAAATATTTACGTTTAATTTCTGAAATCTTTAATTAATTTATATTTAGATACAATCGACTTAAAACGTTTTGCTCTCAAAAGTGTTGAATTTCAAACACATTTATTATTTATTTACTCAAGCCTTAAAACGGTATTTTAAAATTTTTCACCCTAAAAACGAATAATTAGAAAATAAGACTGAAAAATTTAAACTTATAAAAATAAATAAATGCCCCTATAATTACAGATTTTAAACTGAATGTAGTCATACTTGAAAATATCACAAATTAAACTTGTTTTACTCAAAAAAATTTTTAATCAATTTCAGTAAAATATGCATGATTTTCAGTGATATCAATTCAGTAACAATAGTTACATTTTGAATGATTAACAACTTTTTTTCTGCAAAACATCTTACGAATTCCTGGACAAAAAATAAATTTAAAATAATTTTCTGGTCTAGCTCACCCTGGATTCTTCAACTTTTGATTTATAAATTTATTTTTAATATTTCCAGTGCTCCATCCTGTAAATCTTCTGTAGAGGTAATCGATGGGTCTCAGGAAGGAAGTGTTCCGGGAAGCATCAAGTCACTCAAGAGGATTTGTAGTCCAGCTCAAAAATTTCCTCAGGAATACAAGTCGCCTAACAAGTAAGTAATCATGTTTAAAAATTTAATATAATGACCTCTGGAGAAGCTTAATTATTCAAACGTATGTACTTTAAATTAAAGTTTCGGCTCTTCTATTTTTAGCTAATTATGTCTCTCATTAAAGTATAAATTCGAGAATAAAATTCTGTTCAACTTACATAATGATGTAGAACAAAAAGAAAACAAAGAGCTTAATTACTTCATGCAAATTAAAGTTGCTTCTGTAACACCTAAATAATTCACGTTTATTTAAAAAACAATACTTCCAGTAAAATTTCAATACTACGGCGTTTTCATTATATATACATAGTTTTTCGATTTGAGGAAAAAAATGATTTTTAATACAGCATACAAATTTCGAATAACTATTCATTTTCAGGTTTATTTGTTTTTAAGGTTATATAAATATAATTTTCTCCAGATTCTTAAGAAAATTCAAAAATATTTTTGAAAATTTCAGATATGTGAAATCAAAATTTCAACAAAATAATCTTCACTTACATAAGTGAATTTTCGAACAAAAAGATGAGTTCTTAACGAAAAATGTAATAGCTGATATTTCAATTCAAAAAAGATTTTTATTTTATATCGAAAACAGTTGAATTTATAAAAAAGTGAATTTTCAACGAAATAGTTGAATCCTCAATAAAATAGATACATTTTCAACCAAAGAGATGAATTTTGAACTAAAATTATTATGAATCCTCAAACAAAAAAGATTTTAATTTTAAACTAAATATTAGGAAAAAATGAATAAACAATTGTCTCCGTTTCACTGTTATATTTATTCATCTATACACAAGAAATCAGTGGAATAATAGATCTGTAATCTAGTGAATAAAATGGAAAAATGAGTAGAAATGAATATTCAGAAACAGTGAAAATGTGATATGTAAAAGGGATAATAACTTTTGCAAATTGCTCGGCGAATTGCGGATATCGTTCCGACGGCTGACACCAGACTGACGAGTCCTTCCGTTTAGGCGAGAGTTGAAGGTCCATTCAAAAGTTCAGGTCAAAAACGTGATGCGCAAGTCAACAGAGATGAATTATCAAACCAAAAAAAAACGAATTATCAACCAAAAAAAGATTTTTCAGTCAAAAAAGAAAAAAATTGTAGGCAAATTATAATGTAAGGAGAAAAATACTTTTTAATACCAAAAAAATGTAAAATAATATATATTTATTATTTGCTTCAAGATTATATCAATATAATTTTCCTTTGTTTCACCAGAAAACTAAAAAATTTCAACATTTCAGTTATCTCGGAAACTTATCTAGAATATTTCTAAGAAATTTTATTTTTTGTTTGACAGGATTTTAGCAAAAATCAGGAAAAATTTAATTCAGTTTAAAATATATTTAGGACTTTTTACGATTGGTGCATATTTAAAAATATTTTATAAATTGTCGGAAATCTGTCAAAGTTTTAAAATATTTTAAATCTCTTAAAAAATTCCCAAATATCTTTTAAACTAAATCGAAGTATTCACACAATTTCCTTAAATCATCCGAAAAGATGAAACATAAATTTTGAACCAAGTAGTTAAATTTACAGGTACAAAAATTAATTTGCACCCCAAAATGAAACCAATTTTCAACAAAATAGTTCAATTTTTAACCAAAGTGGTGTATCTTTGATCATAACGAAAAATTATTTTTAATTTTGAATAAAAATTAGTTGAATTCAACAAAAAAAGAAGCATTTCCAACAAAATAGTTGAATCCTCAACTAAATCAGATTAATTTTCAGCCAAGCAGTCGCATTTTTAACCAAAAAGGATGAATTGTCAACCAAAAAGAATGGCCTCGTAAAAAGACAAATTTTCAACAAAATAAGTAAATTTTCAACTAGAAAAGATCAATTTTTAACAACAACAAAAACGGAATAGTTACATTTTTAGTGATGAAAATTAATTCTCAACAAAAAAAAAAAAGAATTTTCAACAAAAGAGTTAAACTTTCAATCAAGTAGTTGAATTTTCAACTAATGAGAACCATTTTTAACCAAGAAGTTTAATTTTCTACCACAAAAGATGAATTTTCAACAATATACATGAATTTTGAATGAAAAAAATGAATTTTTAACAAAGTAGTTCAACTTTCTACCCAAGAGTTACGTTTTCAAGTAAAAAAGATAAATTTCCAACTACATAGCTGAATTAATTTGCAACAAAATAAAATTTATTTAAAAAAAAATAGTTTCGTTTTCAACGAAAGGCATAAATTTTAAACTAAAAGAATGCATCTCTAACCAAAAATAAAATTTTTAGCAAAGGAGTTCAACTTTCAACCAAGTAGTTGATTCTTCAACCAAAAAAAAAATCTTTTCTTAGAGAAATATGTAATAGTTAATATTTTTCAAAAGCTAATTTTAATTTTTAACCAAAAATACTTGAATTTAACAACAACAAAAAAAGAATTTTCAACAAAACAGTTGAATCATCAACCAAATCAGATCAATTTTTAGCCAAACAGATGCATTTTTAATCAAAAAGCATGAACTTTCAACCAAGAAGTAATTTTCTACAAAAAACGGAATAGTTATATTTTAGGTAAATAAAATTAATTATCAACCAAACAAAATTAATTTTCAAGAAAAGAGTTAAACTTTCAGTCAAGTAGTTGAATTTTCAACCAATGAGAACAATTTTTAACCAAAAAGTTTAATTTTCTACCACAAAAGATGAATTTTGAACAATATACATGAATTATGAATGAAAAAATGAATTTTTAACAAAGGAGTTCAACTTTCTACCCAAGAGTTAATTTTTCAACTAAATAAGACCAATTTTACTTCATTCCATTTGAATTGAATCCAAACAATAATGGCGAATTTTCAACAAAATCGTTAAATCATCCATCAAAACAGTATAATTTTCAGCCAAACAGTTGCATTTTTGACCGAAAAAGATAAATTTTCTACCAAAAAGACGAATTTTCAACAAAGTAAATGAATTTTCAACCAGAAAAGATCAAGTTTCAACAAAAAATGGAATAGTTACAGTTTTAATGAAGAAAAATAATTCTCAAACAAAAAAAAATAACGAATTTTTAGCCAAATAGTTAAATTTACCGACGAACGAAATGAATTTTCAAGTAAAATATCTTTGCTTCAATATTCAACCAACGAATTGAATTTTTAACCAATAAAACGAAGTTTTAGCAAAGTACTTCAATTTCAAACAATAAGTGGAATTTTTTACCAAAAAAGATTACTTTTTAACAAAATAGTTGCATTGTCGACAAAAAAATTACATTTTTAACCAAATAGTAGAATTTTGAACAACAAACATAAGAGTAGACATTTGAACAAAAAAAATAACTTTTAACCAAGAATAGTTGGATTTTGTTATTTGGTTCTGTTAATTCAGTTCAAATTAAGAAAGGAAAAAGGGGAAGCTTCTTGAAAAAAATGTTCTCAGATGGAATAAATGTCTAAAGAATATAATTAAAAGTATTCTCGCACTAGTATGAAATAGTTTCAACTTATTATTAATTTTTCGATTGACGGTCATAAAACATTTATATTTCTCTGATTTTGTATTTAACTAGACTATTATGTGCGCGCGCAAGCGCGCGCTAACTTTTGTATTCATTTTTCTCATTTAATCAATTTTCGAATAACTATTTATTTGTTAATATTTTTTGACCAATCACATTTTTGCTGAAAATATATTCTCAAAGAATGTATTCAGTGAATCCATGTAACGCAGAATTTACTATTAATAGTAGTGAATGGCGATATATCATTTTAAGATTTCAAGTGCACGTTATATGTAATTTAATATATTTAAAAAAACATAATTTTTGTACAATGACATTTGCAGGTACTTTCACGGCCATTTTTTTTAAATGTATCGCTAAATCATTAACAAATTAACAACTATAATTTAAACAATCATATTCTGATCCGATTCTCAGTTCTCAACATAAAAATCAATAAACATGTATTTGCACTGGAATGTTCAAATAAATTTTTATAGAAAAAGAAGAGCGTGTCCAAATACATTGCTAAATAATTAAAACATATGTACACGTCATTTTGAAAAATTGAATTCAAATTTCATTTTTATGAAAATTATAATTATAATTAACGTTTTAAACTAATTTTTTTAATATAAATAAACTTTTATTATACCAATTATATTCAATTAGAAACGTCAAAGTAAATAAAAAATTTATGTTACTGAATCGAAAAAAATTTAAATTCAATATTTACAACATTTAATATTGTGAAAAAATTAATCACTCAATAATCAATCAGTCAGTTTACAAAATAAAAACCCTTGAATAATTATTTTTATTGAAAAATTCAAATAATTCTCACTTCATATTTTTTTAAACTTGAAATTTCATTTCTGAAAATTTTAATTATTAATAACCTCACTGTTAAAAAGGTTTGGAATTCTCCAACACTTCTACAATACAAGCGTGAGGCAAAATTGCAAACACGGTATTGGAATGCCGAAATTGCAATATATGTATTGTAAGCGTCGTAATTCGTGAAGTCACCGTCAAAAATTCCAATACATGTATGGTAGCATTTATATCGCTGCATGATCCGTTGCATTTGAAAACTACAATATTATGTATTGTAGCGTTACCCTACATTTCGGCAATAAACTTCAAATACATTTAGTGGAAGTTTTATGCGGGAATTTTTAACAGTGCTTTTATAATAATTTTCTGAAAACAAATAAAACACATGAACATTGTACATATTTTGAAAATTGAATTCAGATACTCATTTCACATCATAAATATTATAAAAAATTACATCATTATAATACAGATAGGTTAAAAAAAATAAACTTTTACTATACTAATTATATCCAATATTCAATCACATCTTGAAGTAAATAATTAATTTATGTTGCTTGATAGAGAAAAATTGAAATTAAATATTTATATTATTTAATTTTGTGAAAAAATTAATCAGCTATTGTTGAAAAAAATAATCAGTGAATAATTAATTTATCTATTTATGACATACAAAACATTAAACTGTAAATGTCGTTCAAAAATTCAAATAATTTTTATTCTACATTTGAAAACAAATTTCAATATCATTTCTGAAAATTTAATATATTAGTAACCTTCCATACTAATTTCAGAAAAAATAAAGACATATATTCACATATAATTTTTAAAAATAATGTGATTGAAATAGTGTTATTTCAAATGTAAATAAACTTTTATTATGCAAGTTATACCCAGTATTCAATTACAAAACCTGAAAGTAAATTATAAATTTATGTTTCTGAATTTAAAACAATTTAAATTAAATTTTTATGTAATTCAATATTGTGGTTAAAATTAATCAGTCAATAATTAATTAAATAGTTCACAACATAAAAACCCTCAAACAATTATTTTAATCGAAACAATGAAATTATTTTTACTTCATTTTTTTTTCAAATTGGAAGTTTCATTTCTGAATATTTTAAAAAATTCAAGAAAATTTAAGTTCTAATAGAATCAATAATTAATCAATCATTTTAAAACATAAAAAGCATTATAGAAATGTTTTCATTGAAATATTCAATTCATTTTTAATTCATAGTTTTGAGATTTTCAATCTCATTACTTAAAATTTAAATTATTAATAACCTTTTATACAAATTTGATAAAAAATCGAAACATATGTACATATAGTTCTGAAAATTGAATACAGAAAATCATTTTAGATCATCACAAACATTTAAAAAATTATATAATTATAATGAAGGTATTAAAAAAATATTATTATAAAAATTATGGCCAATATTCAATTACATAACCCTAGAGTGGATAATCAATTTATGTTAACTAATTGAAATCAATCAAAATTCAATCTTTATGTAATTAAATATTGTGAAAAAAATTAATCAGCTAATAATTAATTAATCAGTTTAAAGCATGAAAAGTATCAAATAATTATTTTCATTGAAACATTCAAATAATTTTTACTTTATATTGTTATGAAGATTTGAATTATTGATAACCTTTTGAACTAATTCCAGGAAAAATGAAAGCGTATGTACATATAATTTTGAAAATTAAATTCAGATACTCATTTCGCAACCTCAGAAACAATTTGACATTTATGTAACTGGAATAAGACTATTTTAAATATAAATAAACTTTTATTATACAAATTTTAGCCAATATTCAATTACATAATCTCAAAATAAATAATCTATTTATGTTACTTAATTAAAGAATATTAAACTTAAATCTTCATGTAATTTGATATTGTGTGGTGAGCCCACACTTGTAGTTATTTACTACAATAAACTATTCACCTAGAAACACTACCCGAATCGGGTAGTGTCACGCCTACCCTGAAAGGGAAATGGCTTAATGGTATACATACATACAAACATACATACATACATACATACATACATACATACTTAATTAATCAGTTCACAACATAAAAAGCATAACAAAATTATTTTCATTGAAACTTTTAAATCATTTTCACTTCAAAAATATTTTTTTTTTAATTTGGACTTTTCTTTTATTAAATTTATTTTCTTAATAATCTTTTAACTAATTCCAGCAAATGTACTTTTAAACAGAATCAGTTAATATTTGATTCATGAATTCAGAACATAGAAATATAAATCTTCATTACAAAAATAGCAGCCAATATTAAATCACATAACCTTAATGTAAATAATCAATTTATGTGACTTAATTGAAAATAATTCAAATTCAGTCTTTATGTAATTCAATTTTTTGAAAAAAATTAATCAGTCAATAGTTAATAATAGTTAATTCATCAGTTAATAACATAAAAATCAATCAACAGTATTATTTGCATTGAAACATCAAAATAATTTTAATCTTATATTATTCTAAAAATTTAAATTATTTATAATCTTTTAAACTAATTTCATAAAAACTTAAAACATATTTAAATATAATGTTGAAGATTGAGTTTAGATAATTATCTCACAACATCGTAAATATTTTGAAAATTATGAAATTGGAATAGAGGTATTTCAAATATGAATGAACTTTTATTATACGAATCATATCCAATATTCAATTACATAACGATTCCTACTATACCACAATTTTACACAAGATGTAGGCTACGTTTTTTCGTATGAATGAAAAATATTTTTTTTTCATTTGAAATTGCATTTTAATACATTTAATTTAGTAATGACCTTTAAAACTAATTCCAGAAAAAATTAAAATGTATGTACATATTAATTAATCATATCACAACATAAAAAGTAATAAACAGTTATTTTCAGAAAGACCTTCGAATAATTTTTACTTTATATTTTTCTGAAAATCTGAATTAACAATAACCTTTTAAACTAATTTCATAGAAAAGTAAAATATATGTTCATATAATATTGAAAGCAAACTTCAGATACTTATTTCAGAACATCACAAAAATTATACAATTGGAATAAAGGTATTTTAAACATGAATAACCTTTTATTATCAATATTAGAGGTTGTATTCAATTACATAGCCTGCAAGTAAATAATCAATTTATGTACATACTTAATATAAGCAAATTAAAATTTAATCTTTATGTAAGTTAATATTGTGAAAAAATTAATCAGCTCATAATTAATTAGTATGTTCACAAAATAAAAAGCATTAAACTATAATTTTCATCCAGGCATTCAAGTTGAAAAATTATTCAATTGTAATAAGGGTATTTTAAATTGAAATAAACTTTTATGATACAAATTATACCCAATATTCAATTATATAACCTTCAAGTAAATGATCAATTTATGTTACTTAATTTAGAAAAAAACTATATTTCAATCTTCATTTAATTTATTAGCGCTCAAAAAATTAATCATCTAATAATTAATTATTCATTTAACAAAATAAGAATCTTCAAACTATAATTTTTATTAAAACATTCAAATAATTTTTACTCAATGTTTGTTTTTCAATTTAAATTTTCATTTTTGAAAATTTGATTTAATAATAACCTTTCAAACTAATTCCAGGAAATGTAAATTTTAATAGAATAAGTTAATAACTATATAATTAGTTGACAACATAACAAGCATTAAAGAATTATTTTCATTGAAAGATACAAATAATTTTTACATTATATTCGTCTTTAAATTTGAAATTGCATTTCTATAAATTTAATGTATTAATAACCTTTTAAAAAAATGTAAACAAAGTTAAAATATCTGTACATATAATTTTAAAATTAAATTAAGATACTTGTTTAACAACATCACATACATTGAAAAGGATTATATAATTGTAATAGAGGTATTTTAAAGAAAAATCAAACTTTTATTATAGAAATAATAGCCCACATTCAATTACACCACTTCAAAGTAAAAAATCAATTTATGTTACTTAATTGAAAAACAAATTTATTTCAATCTTCATCATAATTTAAAAAATTAATAATAAAATAATGTTCAACATTATTTTCATTGAAATATTCAAATAATTGTACACATAACTTTCAAAATTTAATTCAGATACTCATTTCACAAGCTCAAAAACATTTTAAAAATTATACAACTGGAATAAGGCTATTTGAAATATAAAAAACTTCTATCATATAAATTATAGCCAATATTCAATTACATAACTTAAAAATAAATAATCGATTTATGTCACTTAGTAGAGAAAAATTAAAATTCAATCTTTATGTAATTTAATATTGTGAACAGAATTAATCAGCTAATAATTAATTAATCAGTTTACAAAATGAGAAGCATTCAAGTATAATTTTTATTGAAACATTCAAATAATATTTACTTTACCTAATTTTTGTTTAATTTGAACTTTCAGTTCTGTAAATTCAATTTATTAATAAACTCCCAAACTAATTCCAGGAAATATTACTTTTAATAGAACCAGTTGATAATTAATTAATCAGTTCACAACATAAAAAGCATTAAGCAATTATTTGTATTGAAACATTAAAATAATTTTTACATTGTGTATATTTTTTCGTTTGAAATTGCATTTATATACATTTAATTTATTAATGATCTCCAAAATTAATTTAAAAAAAATTAAAGTATATGTACTTATTAATTAATCATTTCACAACATAAAAAGCAATGAACAGTTATTTTCATTAAAACATTCGAATAATTTTTACTTTATATTTTACTGAAAATTTCAATTAATAATAATCTTTTAAACTAATTCCATAGAAAAGTAAAATATGAGTACATATAATATGGAAAGCATAATTCAGGTTCCTATTCACAACATCACAAAAATTTGCAAAAATTATACAATTGGAATAGAGGTATTTTGAACATAAATAATCTTTTATTATAAAAATTATAGCTAATATTCAATTACATAACCTTGAAATAAATAATAACTTTATGTACTTAATTTTAACAAATCAAAATTTAACATTTATTTAATTTAATATTGTGAAGAAAATTAATCAGTTAATAATTAATTAATCTGTCCACAACACAAAAAGCATTAAACTATCATTTTTATTCAGGCATTCAAACAATTTTTATATCACTTTTTTTTTGAATTTTCACTTTCATTTCTGAAAAATTAATTTGTTATTAACACTTTTTAGTAATTTGAGAATAAATTAAAACATATATACATATAATTTTGAAAATGAAATTAAGATAATCGTTTCGCAACATCACCAACATTGGCAGAAATTACGTAATTGGAATATAGGTATTTTAAATGTAAATGAACTTTTATTATACAAATTATAGCCAATATTCAATTACATAATCTTAAAGTAAATAATAAATTTCTGTTCTTAATTGAAACAAATCAAAATCAATCTTCATGTAATTTAATATTTTGAGAAAAATTAATCAGATGAAAAATAATCAATCAGTTCAAAAAATAAGAAGTATTAAACTATAACTTTCATTAAAACATTCAAATAATTGTTACTTTATATATTTTTTTAAATTGAGATTTCATTTTTGAATATTTGATTTAATAATAACCTTTTAAACTAATTCCAGAAAATTCAGTTCATAACATAAAAAGCGTTACAGAATTATTTTCAATGAAACATTCAAGTAATTTTTACATTAT
>CAKNYM010051289.1:113978-168949 GCA_932195095.1 Andricus curvator
TGTGTGTGTGTGTGTTTTATTTGAAATTGCATTTCTCTACATTTAATTCAATAGTAATCTTTAAAACTGATTTAAAAAAAAATTAAAATATATATGTACATATCATTTTGAAAATTTAATTCATATATAGTAATTTCACAATGTATCAAACACTTAAAAAAAATGAATCAATCAGTTCAGAAAATAAGAAGCATGGAACTATAACTTTCATTGAAAAATTCAATTAATAAATCGAAATAATTATCGGCGATCGATAAAATAAGAAATCTACATTTTTACTTCTGTTAGTTTTTATTTTTATAAATAGAGGTCACCCTATGACTCACAAAGTGACGACTTAAGAAAACTTCCTCCATAAAACTACGATGGAGGTTACGAGTTTTCATCTATTTTAATGAATGATTATTATGCATAATACATAGAAAATTTAATTTAGGTGAATTGTTGGTGAATTTATTAATATATTTAAAATGTATTTCACTAATTTTTGGTGACCTCTGTATTAAAATTAAAATCAACAGAAGTATAAAAGTAGATTTCTTATTTTATCGATGACCGATAATAGCGAGATTTTGCATAACGTTCCGTGGCTTGTGGTAAACACTAAAGTCACGCGTTGACGTTACTGCGCATGCTCTGCGAGTTTAGCGTTACTGCTTTCCGTTATCCGACGTTCGTTAGCGTCATAGGCGTAACTACCGGTGTTCCATGTTTTCCGGGAACACAAGCCCCGCAAGCTAGGGGGCCCCCACCAATGCAGAAACAATTGAAAATCCGAACGCAAACTTTTTAAACGTAGTTACGCCACTGGTTAGCGTATCATTTACTACAAAATGGCGACTACCATGTCTGGACCAATGGAGGTTACCTGTTTTTATATGAAGGAATACAGGAGAAGGATCATCTTCAGTGTCACGTGACTATTTTAAAGTGGGGTTCAACGAAATGTCACAAATTGTTTCAAGAGGGAGGGGTGATTCAAAAATCACTGAAAATAGCTTCACGTAATATGTGGACACTTCTTAATTGGATTAGTGTCTGTCAAATATACAGAATAGAACTGACATTTTCGAATGAAGATTTTCAAAAAGAATAAACTAACTTTTCATATTTTAATCTTGCGACGGAATTTACATGACGTACTGTCAAAAAAGGAACTCTGTATACTTGTATTCCTCCATGAATAAAAGAATTTCGGATCCTGTAAAGTTTTCCTTTTTTCCGACGGTTTAGTCGCATCACGTACGGATGCTGCGATAAAACGCACATCTCTTTCGAAGTCAAAGCATGAAAGATAGCTGTATTTATTGTATTCCCCAGAGTATTATATTCCCATAAACGTATGGCGTATAGCTGTGAAAATATACGCAGATGCACATGGTGAGAGATATCGGAGGCGAACATATTTGTAAATATTCTCTGTATATAAATCTCTTCGAATCTCTTCACCCATCAAATTTTAAATCCTGCCATAGTGCTTTTAGTCCAGGCATCTCGAAATATTTTTGAAAGCAGAATATTCAATACCAAATTGAACTGGAGAAAATTCTAAAAAAGTTTAAAAAAAAAGAAGAACCTTCTAACACTAATGTGCGCTGAGCTATGACTCGTCAAAAAACCCAGATTTTTTTGAAAAAAGAGGCTAAAAACCCAATTCTGTAGTTTTTATCTGTACTTTGGAACCTGTTAATTTTACGTTTTTTTTCTAAATTTTGATTAAAGTAGATGCCATTTCGAATGCTTTAAAAAAAAGAACAATGACTTAGCCCCAATGGGTCATAAGTTATCGCCTCCCAAAGTTTACCATCTTTGACCCATTTTTCAGGGCAAATTACCCGTAATCAGTTTTTCAAAAAATTCGTTTTTGGATGAATGATGTCAGAGAAAAAGTTGTAGTGCAGGAAATTATGCGTAAATTAAAAAAAATCATCTTCTAGCCTTCATAGGTTCAAATAAAAGAAAATGTTTCAGTTATCATAGGTTGTCGAAAGTCGATAAAGAAAAAATTATAAGTGCACTGTTTTTACATTTTTTATTTATAAAAAATGTTATTGAAGGGATTGTATTATTTTGTGTTAATAATGCTAAAAAATTATAAAGTAATTATCGCAGATGAAACAATTATTGCTAATTGTTGATAGTAAAAGAACGAGTAAACAAATTAATTCCGTAATTATACGATGAATGAAAAAACTAGTTAAATACTTGTTTAATTGATTGAATAATTGAGTGATAAATTGCTTCAGGAGATGAACTGCATCGTGAAAACTTAAAAATTGTTTTGTAAAATGAATTCTTTTCCACATTACCCCGGAGATAGAGTATCATGCGTCTTTTTAAGAATAATACCAACTGCATGAGACTTAACTTTATGTTTTTAATTTCTTTGTACCAAATATTTTATCACTGTAAGTGTATTTGCAAATTAGTTCTTATTTTCGAAGCATCAAGTAATGAAATAATGAAATCGATGCTTTTTTATATATTTTTTTTATTTCGTTATGGGGTGCTTTAAAAATAAAAACTAATTTCCAAATACACTCATGTATTTGTACTATTATTTTATTATTATTATTTGTTTATTTTTATTATTCAACAAATTATTTAACAATAAATTATTTTTTAACGAAAGATGAGAAAAATGTGTATTTGCAATGAAATACATAATACGGTCAAAGTTCCATGGTCATAACTCATGACCTATAAAAGCTAAAACATTTTTTTTTATTTCACGCAAAATTTGGTCAAAAGCTTCTTAAACAAATCTTTTTTCTGGTTGAAAATAGCAGGAAGATTTTTTTTTTTAAATGCCATCACTCTTGACTTACGAAGTCTATAAGATGATTATTTTTTTTAGATTTACGCATAATTTCCTGCACTACAACTATTTTTTTGTATCATCAGCGTAGCTTTACCACAATCCATGTATTTCGAAGAAACTGAACACTAGTAATTTGCTCTGAAAAGTAGGTCAAAAGTGGTCAACTTTGGGAGGCCATAACTTATGACCCATTGGGGCTAAGTCATTGTTCTTTTTTTTTAAATCACTCGCAATTGGATCTACTTTAATTGAAATTTAAAAAAAAAATTGTAAAATTAACAGGTTCCAAAGTAAGGACACAAACATCAGAACTGGGGTTTTAGCCTCTTTTTTCAAAAAAATCAGGGTTCTTTGAAGAGTCATAACTCAGCGCGTATTGGTGATAGAAGTTTCTTCTTTTTTTTTAACTTATTCAGAATTCTCTCCAGTTCAATTTTTCTATTGAAAATTTTGCTCTAAAATGTAATGAAATGATTTAAGGAACTTTTTTCAAAAATATTTCTCGGACGCCTTGTAGTCACTTCTAGAAAATTTGGAATATATATATCAGAACCTCTCAATAAACCATTTCAGCAAAAAAAACGCACTTTACCTACTTGATACGGTAAAAAAGTACCAGATTCCTAGACTATTTTAATAATTTAAAAGTTAAAGAAAAAAAGTTGTCGCAAATTATAATGAGACTTCTGCAATTGCAAAAAGTAATTTTTTTAAACAGCCCGCTGTAATGACTAATGGATTTTCGTATCTTTAAATAAGCTATGTAAATTCATGTGTTTCAAATGTCATACAAAATTGGAATGTCAAGTGGAATTTTTTGGATAGTAAGAAATACGGAGAAATAATGGTGAAATGTTGTTGAAAATTCGTCTTTTTGGTAGAAAATTATTCTCTTTGATTGAAAATTCAACTACTTGATTGCATTCTTTTGTTAAAAATGTATTGTTTTAGTTGCAGATTCATTATTTCAGTTAAAAATTCATCTCATTGTTTAAAAATTTAACTACTTGTTTAAAATTCGTTTTCATTTTGATTAAGAATTCATTTCTTCAACTGAAAATTCAGCTATTATATTTTTTGTTGACGTTAAACACTTTTGTTAAAAATTCATCTTTTTGGTTGAAGATTCATCATTGTAACTAAAAGTTCATTTCTTTGGTAGACCATTAAACAATTTTGTTGAGAATTCCCTTTTTTGATAAAAACTTTTTTTTAACTGCAAATGTGACTATTCCCTCTTAAGGATTCATAATTTTAGTTGAAAATTCATCTTTTTTTATTCAAAATCCAACTATTTTTGGTTCAAGTTAATTATTTTCGGTTCGAGATCGTTCATGGACTTTATTTAAACAAAATTTTGGTATAAAATTCAACTAGTTGTATAAAAGTGAACTTTTTTGTTGAAAATTGATATCTGTGGGTTAAAAATTCAACTATTAGAAGAGAATTCGGCTTTTTTGTTTGATATTAGAACAATTTAGTTAAAAATATTTTTCTCTTGACTGAAGAATTATTCTTGGTTAAAAATTCAACTCTTTTGATTAAAATTCGTCTTTTTGGTTTAAAAATTCATCTCTTTTGATCAAAATTTAATGTTTTTTGGTTCAAAATGCAACTCCTTAGTTTATTGTTTAATTTATTTTAATTAGTACCAGGAAGCTGTCAATCTTTCAAAAGTGAGAGTCGGAACTAGATAAATCTAAAAAAAACTATACAGCAAAATTAGAATTTTTCTCGCACCCTGAAATTCATTATTATGTCGGTCATGATAAACCTACGACTTTCAATAAAAATTAGTCGAAGTAGGAGCCGCCTGCCTGCAAAAAAGGGTTTTATAGCCTATTAAGACGTTAATTATGTCGTTTAAACCTACTCCTCTCATAATTTCCCTCCCCTTCTCCGCCTACTTCTCCACCACTCACTTCACCCTTCGCTTCCCCACCTTCACCAACTTCTTCCTCCTCTACTTCCCTCTCTCCTCACTTCTCCAGCCAACACACCCCTTCCCCTACTTCCCTCTCCCAGCCCTCATTTCCGTCCCTCACTTCCAATACTTCGCTTCCCATCATTTCCCTTTACTTCCCCCTTATTTCCCGTACTTTCTCTACTTATCTTATTTCCCGGCCCTCATCTCCCACACCCCGCCCCCTATTTCCCCTACTAAACCTCTCACAATTTCACCTCACTTCCTCTCCTGGTAAAAAAATGAGGACGGACGGATGGACACTCGACCGAAACTATAAGGGTTTCTGCCCGGGGCTACGAAACCCTAAAAAGTAGGTATAAAAACTGCAAATCGACAAATATGAATTTAATATGAATGAAGTTATGTCAAAATTAATTTTGGATCCGCAATAGTGGATCATTTTGTAGATAGATAGATAAACGTTTATTCTTCAGCCTGCTGGCCTTAAAAAATTGACTTGCTCACACTCCCATTTTTTTTACAGAATTTTCTTAAAACGAACATCCTTACACACCTTATCTCTAACGCCGCTCGCTCTTATCGACTTGCCTTCCTCGCTTCGCCTCGCCTCGCACGCCTGTCCCTACTTTCTCGCTTTGCCTCGCATTACCAAACTCCGCCTCCGCGGCTTATACCTAATACTTATCTACTATTTACAATATTTACCTTTACTCATATTTACTTCCTTCTCTATGTACAATCTTTCCTTCTCCATTCCTCTTCTTCCTTCCTTCTCTTCTTCTTCATCTTACCTAAGACTCCCTTCACCCATGCTACTGCTCTTTTGTCCCTCCTTTAATGCATCAATACCTCAACGCTTATCCCACTACTTTCCACCTGTACGCACTCCTCCAACCAGTGCTCCACTCTTGCCTCCCCCTTCCCTCATAGTTCACACATCCTCTTTTCCCTAGCAAGCCAGAACCTATTAAAACCCTCCATGCACCCACATCTCATCCTCGCTATAAGCTCCTGACTTCCTTTCTCTCCTTTCTCACACAAATATTGCGCTCTCGCCCTTGGCATAATCCACACATAGTTCCCATTAAACCTTGTCTCTCTTATTCTCTCTTCCCCTGCTATCTTCTCTCTCTCCATGCCGTTTTTCTTAACCAACTCATATACCTTCCTTTCTTCCTCATGCATCCTTCTCACTTCATCCATCTGCAGTCCATTCGTTCTAAAATACCTTTCTCTTTCAACCTCCATCTTCCCACCCCCTCTCCTGTGCCCATTTCTCCCACCAACACTCCCTAACCAGCTTACTTCCCCCCTCTTCCAAAAATTTCTCCTCATATTTACACGCCCGACTCCCCGCTAGAATCCCTACACTCGTTCTCCCCGTCTCCCTCCTGACAATATAATTAGGCATGTTCCTTGTCAGCCCCAGTGTCCACTTTACATACCTCTCCTGTGTCCTATTTACCTCTTCGCTTTCCTTCCACCCCCACACCCCCACACCTCTACATCCATACAATAGCACACTCATCACTAGTGAGACAAACAATTTCATTCTCCTTCCAAAATCATCTGCGAATAACTTCATTCCGAACCCCCACACCTGCCTCATCACCACATTCGCCCTCCTGACTCTCTCTTTTATGTGACCATCCACTTCGCCATTCCTCCGAAACAAGAAGCTCAAGTACACAAACTCTTTCACCTTCTGCACCGCCTTTCCCTTCCACTTCCACTCCCCTCCCTTATCCCTTCCCCCTCCTTTTCTGAACACCATAACCTTGGACTTTTCTGCATTAAGTTCTAACCTTTTCTTATCCAGGTATCTTCTCAACCTCTTCATAATTTCCTTTAAGGCCTCCTCGCTTTTTGCCAACAACACTATGTCATTTGCATACGCTAGTGACCAAATTCTAACCCCTCCTATCCTGACTCCTCCTACCACTACGGCTTCCAGCTTACTTTCCATATCCGCAATTAAAATCACAAAAAGCGTTGGGCTAAGCGGACACCATTGTCTTAACTTCCTATCCATCCAAAATCCCTCCGAAATCCCCTGCCCTCCTCTTACCTTATCTCTGGTCTCTTCATATATCTCCCTTACCCTCTCAATCAGGCCTCTCTCCACTCCCCTATAGTGGATCATTTTGTATGATGTTGGTAATCAGAATAATATGCAACGGTTTGTTATCTCGGGGTTTACTGTGTTACATACTCTCTAAATTTTAATCAGTGAAAAATGGGTCACTGAATCAAATCAGTAATGGGTCACTGGTTTAAGTTGGACGAATTTCAAGTGCAGACACTAATATTATTCCCCCTAAAACATATATATATATATATATATCTTATCTCTTTTGGAACAGTTATGTAATATTCACAGAGTTTTTTTTTCATATATATCATTCTGGAAAGGGAAATAACTTCTCTTTTGATGTCAGGGAAAGACGAACCTTTACAAGATTACTATTTCAGCTTATAAAATTTTGAAATGTCAGTACATCTGAGATGAAAATTTACTACACTCTTGACTCGAAATGTCGCACGTAAAGATGAACACGAAAAAAGCCTTGAAATGTTGAAGAGGAGACGGAAATACATAAATAAGACTTCTCCTATGTATTATGCAAGCCTGGGGAAAGAGTCGATTGGAAAAATGCAATAGGGGGTTGTGGTGCGTATAAAGAACCTTTTTGCAAGGAATGAAGGAATTTCACACAGTACATCCAGTAGGTAAAGGTATTACGTACACACACTTTATACGCAGTTGACGTTACTGCGGCTGTAATCTATGAAAACCTATACATAGATACTTCGTGAAACCAACGGGAAAGCCGCAGGGTTAAGAGATTTCCCAGAAGAGATGAAACGATTTTCCATTCGAACGTTTATGCCCTCTAAACACTTTATGACTTGGATAGCAAACAATATTGATGATCCCCTAAGAATCTTATGACACAAACAATATCACGAGGCAGTAATAATAGTCAAAACTTCAAAAATTATGAAAAAATGGAATAATCCTTCAGATTTCTCGATTTTATAATACTAGCATCATCAATCAAAGTGTAGTTTTTCGATTTCAGGGGAAAAATGATTTTCAATTTAAAATATAAATTTCAAATAACTATTTATCGCCTAAGTTTATTTCTTTATTCGGTCTTGTGGTTATATACTAGTATATTATGCACCAAGGGGGTAAAGTGGGACTTGGTTGACAAGTCCCACTTCACCCTCTTGGTGCGTATGATATTTTTTATAAAAAATGCTATTTTTAATGATTTTTGACTTACTCCACCTTCATGTGACAGTTTGTGACATTTCAGGGGGCGGCCCCCCCCCCGCCCAGCTACAAACTGCCTCGTGAAACTGAAGCTAACCCCTTCTATATTGAAATACGGAATTTAAATGTAATTTAATGTAACCGTCAATATAATAATAAGTATTGAATTAAAATTATATTATACTAGTCTGAGAATACTTTTAATTAAATTCTTCAGATTTTTTTTCCATTTGAACACAATTATATAACTTAAATATTAATTTAGACGAGAGATCAGCTTAACAGATCAGAGGCCGTCCGTTTTAAAAAAGTTTGCGAATTTTGCCAATTTTTTCAATAATTTTTATTTTTCGCCTGTTTTCAAGAAATTTCACCTTTTGCTCGTTTTTTCTCTTGAATGTGAACTGAAATAATAGAACCCAATAAGAATATCCAAGTTTTCTTGATTGAAAGTTCATTTTTGTTTGTTGAAAAGTCTACGATTATATGTTTGGTTCGGAATTCATTTCGTTTGGTTAAAAATTCAACTATTTGGTTCAACATTTAACTGTTTGGTTGACTTGATTGACAGTTCAACTATTTGGATGAATACTATTTATTGTTGAAAATTGATCTTTTTTAGTTCAAAATTGAACGAATTGGTTCAAAATTTAGGTATTTTATGGATAATTCGTCTTTTTTGTAGAAAAGTAATCTTCTTGAACAAAATATCAACTTTTTTGTTGAAAATTGAAATATTTAATTGAATTTTGAACTGTTTCTTGAAAATAAGTTTTTTTAAGATTCATCATTTTCATTGAAAATTCATCTTTTCGGTTAAAAATGAAACTGCTTGCCAAATACTTTAATCTTCAGCCAAATTATTGATTCTTTAACATGAAAATAATAATCCTCAATGAAACATGTAATAGTTAATATTTCAACCAAAAAGGTTTTATTTGAAATAAAAAACAGTTGAATTCAACCAAAAAAAGATGAATTTTCAACAAAATAGTACAATTTTCAATCAAAAAGATAAATTTTCTAACAAGAAGATTAATTTTCTGTCAAAAAAGACGAATTTTCATTTTAAAAAATAGCTATATTTTCAACCAAAAATATGATTAATTTTTAACCAAACACTTGCATTTTTAACAGAGAACGATCAAACTTTTGCCAAACGAGATGAATTTTCGAACCCAAAAGGACGAATTTTCGACAAAATAGTTCACATTTCTTCAAAAAAGATTTCTCAGTGAAAAAAGGAAAAAAAAAATTTCAAACAAATTACAATTTGAAGGAAAAAATAATATTTAACACAAAATAAAAATTTCGATTATCTATTCATTTTTCAAGTTTATTTGTTTTTAAGGTTATACATAAACATATATAATTTTCCTGAAATCCTTGAGAACATTGATAAAGACATTTGGAGATTTCAGATTTTTTGAATATATTTCATTGTTTTCTTTTACAGGATTGTATCTTTTAAACCGACTCGAGTTGGTCCTAAAGTTTTGAAAACCTTCCAAAATTAAAAAAATTGCCTCGAAATTTTCTACATTCTTTTTAGAAATTTTAGAAAATCATTTGATATATTTTGAATTTTTTTCAATTCTCTCTTACAATTTATGTTTTAAAATAAAAAATTAGTTTTAAATTATTCCAGGAATCTTAAAAACATTTTTTTAATCTCTTGAAACCTTTCAAAGTCCATATAAAACTTCAAAATTTTATTTCAAAATCTTCAAAAATCAACACTTTGTTTTAAATTTTTCGAAGTCTTCTCAAGATTTAATTTATTTTCGGATCTTTCTAAAACTTCTGAAGCTTCAAAATATGTTTTGAATTAGTTCAGTTTTCCTAAAATAATGTTAAATGCTACGAAATGAAAAAATTGGCTTAAAAATCTTCCAGATTCTTTATCGACATATTTTGGAAACCTAAATCACTTTAAATTTTCCCACAAATCTTATTGTCGGTACTAGTAATGTTTTCGTTACTATTACTAGTTTAGAAAAATTTAAAAATTGCTTATTTAGAAAATTGGCTCACTTTTAGCATTATTTGTAATTCTTATTTTTTCGTTTCCTCCTCCTTGGTATGCACTTCAAAGGCACTTACCAAACTTCTCCCAAAAAGTTAAAAATGGTAGAAATAGCACACGTTTTTCTTGGTGAACATGAAAATTGGTAAAAAAAGTGTTCGTTTTTTTTTATAAACTCATGAATTTTCTTTTTAATTTGGTCGCTAATTGGTGCGATATAGAAGCTCATCTTACATAATCTCTGTACATTCAAAGGAATTTGAAGCATCAGTTTGTTATTTATCGTGGTTACCGTTTCACTAGTATTATCCGTAATTTTCAAGATATTTAAATCTTGTCTCAAAAAACTTTTAAAGGATTCTGGGAATACAAAATGCAAAAAAAAAGTTGAAATTTTTACATATGTACCCCCTTAAAACATTGGAACTCAAGTAATTTCAGTGGAACAAACCTTAAAATGGTCAGGCATAGAGTATGGTCGGAGACAGCGTGTGACTCCACCTGAAAACCTAACTTCTCCGATTAGACTCAAGCTTCGGCAAAGTGAAATCGTACTGGATGGAAATCAATGGAGACAAATTTTTGCCATTGAGAAAAATATTTACAGAGAAGGGGGGGTGATATTTTCTCGTTTTTTGTACCGTGGAATTCACCGACTTGTCTTTTATTATCAATGAACAAAATTTTGTCTTCCAGTTTCGATAGAATTTTTTACGCTCTTTCCATTAATCGTCAGTAATTGCCGAAAAAATAAATATTTGGCCTTCAAAAATAAAGCCAAAATTTGTTTATTTATGAAAATAAGCGTTAAGTAGTCCTAAACAAATAATTTTCGGCCTCATTTTTCATGCAAAAGTTTTTCTAGGGAAAAAACCGCAACCTTTTCTTCATCCTCAAATAAAACTAAAATTTCTATAAATTCAAAAAAGGTGAAATTTATTTTTGACTTTCAGTTTCAAGTTCAAATATATTTCTTCTATTAATGCTTGTATTCATTGAAAAGAAAGTTAAAAATCCTGTCAAAACTGTGGAAGCCGAATTTGTTCACTAATATTAAAAGAAATTCAAATCATCAAAACAGATAATATCTTTAAAAAAATTACTCAACGCTTATTTTCATGATTAAACAAATTTCGGCCTACTTTTTAATCTTCACGTCTTTAAAAGAAAAAAAGCTAAGCTTTCTTTTTAGCCTAAGAAGGAACGAAAAAATTGCTCAAATTCGATAAAAAGTTAAATTTATTTTTGACCGTTATTTTTCCAGGTCTAATACTTATTTAAAAACAAAAATTATTATCAATGAGAAGGGCGTGAAAATCCTTTAGAAACTGCAGAAGACAAACTTGCGTTGTATTGATACTAAAAGAGTTATAAGTCGCTGAATTAGATGTTACACCCAAAAAATCTAAAGCTCCCCCTCTCTCTCGGTAAATATTGGTCCAAACGGAAGAATTTTTTCTTATAAATCGCCATCCAGTAGGACTATAATGTGAGAAATTTGGTTTTTTAAGTGGGTTCTTAGGTCGGATCAATTAAGAAATAATGCCCTATAAGTTCTGCTAAGGCGATTTAAAGTTTCATAAGAAAAAGAAATCACTTTTCTGAATTCTTCATCGCGATTGAGATGACATACCCTCTGTACAATATCTTTATCATGATAACGGATTAAAAATCGTCTGAGCAGTAGTAGCGCTACCCGCTGGTTTTAATCTATTTTAATTTCTAACGTGCCAGGCAACATGGAGGATTTATGCTTAACAGTAGCTTCAACAGGGATGCGGCATACGTACGTGCCTATGAGGCTGCCGCGTGTTTTATGTCCGCTAATCTCGTAAAAATTCATGCAAAATAAAGCCCATATTTCATTCCCTCTTTTTCTACCGTCTGGCGTTTGCGACAAAGCCACTACTGCCTCCACCATCCGGAAACGACTATGCATATAAGCTGACAGACCATCAAATTTCGGAATTAATCCAATTTCCGCTTTATATCCCACTAACTATAAAAAACGGATTTTTTTATTAATTAAAGTAAAATTTGAATATTTTGCTTCAGCATATCTATATTATGGGCCCATATGTTTATTGCGTATACTTTTATACTGTCCACTTTCATTTTAATTTATTTACTAGCATGATTGCAATGCTTCCAATTTTTAATTGTTTAACTATTAAGTTTTTCAATTTGAAATTTTGGTAAATGAGTTTACACTTTGAAACTAGTTTGAATCAGATTACAATCGTATAAAACGATTTCGCGCCTGATTTGGAAAGTTCTTAAATCTGTTTAAAATAAGTTTTAAACGCATTTCAAACATGTTTAAATCCCATGAAACCCTGTATCAAGCCAGGTTCAACCACATTTAAATCTCGTTAAGACATCATTCGAACTCAATTTCAAACACGTTTGAACCTGGTGAAGACGTGTCTAAATTCCTTGAAACCATGTTTCAAACTACTTTTAAATATTTTTAGATCTGGT
The DNA here is from genome assembly GCA_932195095.1 of Andricus curvator. NCBI lineage: Eukaryota > Metazoa > Arthropoda > Insecta > Hymenoptera > Cynipidae > Andricus > Andricus curvator. The sequence continues at coordinate 126,514 of CAKNYM010051289.1, forward strand.
TATCCCCTGTTCCAATCCAATTTTCACTATATTCAAACCTCGTTTCAAACCTGACTCAACTAAATTTCAAACACGTTTAAACATGGTAGAATCGTTTTCCAAACAGTTTCAAATCTTTTAAATTCAATGAAACTCTGTTCTAAATCAGTTTAAAAAATTCTAAAACCTAGTTATCCCCTGTTCAGAACCAACTTCCAGCATATTCAAACCCGTTTTTAAACCTTAGTCTAATAAATTTCAAACACGTTTAAATATGTTGAATTCGTTTTCCGAACTGTCCCAAACATGTTTACATCTCAGTACGCCCTTTTTCAAACAAATTAAATACATGTCTAAATTTCTCTAAACCATGTTCCAAACCATTTTTAAATCTGGTTATCACCTGTTCCAAACCAGTTTCAAACATATTCAAATCTGATTCAACTTAATTGCAAACAAGTTTAAACGTGGTGAAATCGTTTTCAAAACAGTTTAAAACATGTTTAAATTTCAGGAAACCCTGTTTCAAATAAATTAAATACACTGCCAAATTTCTTGAAACCAAATTCTAAACCAGTTTTGAAAATTTTTAAATCTGGTCATCCCCTGTTCCAAACCAGTTTCAAAAATATTCAAACCTGATTCAACTATGTTTTAAACATGTTTTAACCTGGTGAAAGTGTGGTACAAAATTTTACAAACATTTTTGAAACTCAGGAAATACTTTTCCAAACCTGTTTGAAACATGTCTAAATTCCTGGAAAACATGATTCAAATTTGCTTCAAATATGTTCAAACCCGGTTAAATCATGTTCCAAAACAGTTTGAAACATAATAATACCTTATGAAAAACTGTCCAGACTGGATTGAAACCTGTCAAAATCATGTTTGAAATTATTTTTGAACCTAGTTAAACTCTGTTTTGAACCAGTTTCAAGCATACTTGGAATATTTATAGTTTTGAATTGTTCAGATGTTCACTCATAGAAAAATTTGTTTCGGAACAAAAGCATCATCCTTTTGTCTGTTTTTTTTAACCACATGACTCGTTTTTACACGAACAAAATTATTTGGCGTCAAGATTAGGTGATGCGTGTTACAAAAAAAATGTTTGCCGAAAAAGATTCTTTATGAGAGAAATGAAAATCCTCTCAACCAAAAATTCAAGTGGAAATTCGAATTGTGTTAAGAAACATCCTTTTGACACAAAAAACATTTTTCGGGGTGTTTAATTTAAGGGCTTCAATATTATTTCTTATGGAAACAGTATTTATTTCAAATTATTATACAGAATCTCTCATTAAACAGTCAATTTCGAAACGAAATGTCAACGTATCACTCTATAATAACAAAAATTGTCAATTTCTCGTGAGATTCGGCAAATGTTAATTGCAGATGAGACAAACCCTTTTTATTCTGCTTTTCTCCTCATATATTCACAGACGTAATTTTGCATACGGAACGATTATTCAGGGAAGCAAACACACTGACACACACACACTTACATGGAGTATGCGCTCAACACGTAATCCTTAGAGAGATCCGTGATTTGAGAGATTCGTTTCTCGGTCAGGTTTACATAGGAAAAGTACACAAGATACGGACCTAACTAGTACCTCTGCAAACGCTCATACGGATCCAGTAGTGAGGATGAAAGGTTGGGAATAGGCCATATGGGTCTCCTGATCTTTCTCCCTTAAAAATTCCCATTCGATTTTACAAAATACGATCGCACACTCTTAAGCTATTCTAGAATACAAAAAGCTTATTATTCTTTCAATTCCACCCGAAAGCCCAATATTAATATTAAAATTAGTCCAATTAGTCGTTTAAATCTGCCCTTCCTATAGATTCCCTGCCTTACATTGACTTTCAAAAGTATAAAACATATTTGGTAAATGAGACGATCCCATACTTTAAGTATATTGAAATAGTATAGCTGAAGTCTAGCTAAAGTATAGCTGAAGTATAGATGAAGTATAGATGAAGTAGAGCTAAAGCATATATGAAGTATCTGATATACTTCATCTATACTTAAGTATAGCTGAAGTAAAGGATATACTTAATGTATACTTAAGTATAGCTAAAGTATAGGATATACTTCATCTATACTTGAGTATGGCTAAAGTATCGCATACAATATGTGTTTATTTGTTTCAAAAGATATCATAACACGGGATAAAACATAATACATCGTGAATGACAGATCGTCCGTAAATTAAAAATGTTCAAGGTTTAAATAATTTCTTGAGAAAAATCTACAATGAATATTGTTCCGTTTTTCAACTATATGAAGATTCCTTAAAGCAAGAAGATGTATACAATAAGAAGCTTATATTCTTCTTATTATTTTCTATATGTGGTTAAGAGATCCATTAATCTTTGATTCCTAACTATAGCATTATTATTGCATAAAAAGATATGACCAATTTATGATTTAGTTAACAGACATAATGTTATATTCTTAATAATATGAAGAATTTCTTTAATTTTGCTAAATTCAGAAGTTGCAGGGAATATCTATGTTTTTATGATGTAAAAATCATGATCTGGATCTCTAATTTTATGTATTTCAGGTCTTCAATGTCATCAAGAATACAGCGATTATACTTATTTCATATTATCTTTTTATTCTATACCATACCTATATAGCTATACCTACTATAGCCATACTTTCCCTATACTTTAGGCATATACTTTATTTATACTCCTGACATACTTAATTGAGTTATACTTTACTTATATACATCAGCTATACATCAGCTGTACTTCAGCTGTACTTCAGCTATACTCCAGATATACTTCTAAGATATACTTTAGCAATACTTTTACTATACTTCGACTACACTTAGTAATATTTTAGCTATATTTAAGCTATACATCCACTATACATAATTCAAATAGACATAAAGTGTGTGATCGTCTCATATATGTACCATACTTTTATTAAACTATCTGAGAGACGACACCTATACGATTTCCCAGATGTTTTCCTAGATCAATCGCATATCAAATTTGTTTACCCGGGTATGTCCGATTTAAAAAAGTCTTTATTTTTCTAAATTGATAATAAAAATTGAATAAAAAAAAGAAGAAATTTTGAAGTGTACCTTTACGTAACAAATACTGTGGTTCATTTAAAAATACCTAGAAGACATGAAGCAACTACCCAAAAAGTATGTTCAATAGCAACGCAAAGGTTAAAAATCTTATTAATTTTTTTATAAACAAATAACAATTATTTAGCCAACAACAATTTTTTAAACCAATTTTCAACATGTTATGTATTTATAAATAAAATTCAGCTTTTCCACAATATACCCAGCCAATTACTTAGTAATAACTTCTTGCTATGAATCTATAGCATTTGATAATTGTTTAAACAAACCTAATTAACAAATGCATAATTTTTCCATTTTTCAGCATTTTTACTTTGTTTTTTTTGCGTAGTAACCATCCACTATTTTTATTGTGATTATCAATGTTATAAATAAATTTTTCTCGTCTAATGCATTTGTAAACTAAAAATTGAGTTTTTCTTATAGAATATACTGAAAATTACTTAGCAGTAATTCCTTGCTAGCAGTTGATAACAATTAACGATTTGTTAAAGAAACTTAATAATTTGTTAAAATCCTATATTATACACTTTCTACGGCTATGTTAATTAAATTATTAATAACAATAGTTTTTTTAACCATTTATTACGTTAAAAGAACCAGGTTTAAATGCTGAAAAATAGCCAAATGATGAATTTGTTAATTAAGTTGGTTTAAACAATTATCAAATGTTATTGATTTATAGTAAGAAGTCATTGCTAAGTAATTGCCGGTTAATTCCGTGAAAAATCGGACTTCAATTTATAAATACATAACATCATGAAAATCGGATTAAACCATTTTTATTATATAAAATTGAAAATCTTTTTTGGATAATTGCTTCATATTTTCTACGTGTGTATTTTTGAATGAATCGAAGTATTTGTAAAAAAGCGGTAAATTTCTGACGTCAAGATTTATTTTTGTGATTAAAAAAACATGATTAAAATTTTATTTAAAAATTGGCCATGCCAGTTTTATGCCTAATTGGATTAGATTTCATTTTCAAAAAACGTTTGAATCTGATGATAATTGTCCGAAACTATAAGGGTTTCTGCCCGGAGCTACAAAATCCTAAAAACTAAAGACCACATTTTTCAATGTTTCAATTTATAAATTGATAATTTCGAAATAAAACATTTACGTATTTGCACCTCTGATATAGTTATAGGAATTAGCGATTTTTTATCGAGGTGCTATGAGGAAATTCGACTAATGATCAAACCGTGGAAATTCAGAGGAAATCGTACACCGTCTTTCAGTCGAGTGCAATCAATCGATATGCAGAAGTTTTTTCAACGAGCCTTTCGATGTGAATCTGCTCGTAAATTCTCGACTCGTTGACCCTCTTTAGATATGTTCTGCATATAATTCGAAACGCAGATTTATAGAGATCATGTTCCCGTCGATACGGAATTACGTATACCTACAATTCTGTACATCACCGAGCACCTAGAAATCTGCATGCCATTGAGCTCTAGGTATAGAAATTTAACACGATCGACGTTTATATACGAGAAAATAAAAATCTGACACACATCCGTATTTATGAATATAGAAAAACTAAGCTCAATTTTCAGTCGCCACCGGGGCAACTTAATGTAATTTTCTTTTGTTTGATAACTCAATTAGAGACTTTTTTGTAAAAAAAAAAAATTCTTGTCAAAAAAATAAGTGTGTAGGCCCTGAGTTATAAATTGGAGGGGAGCGGTAAAAAAATCATATATATATATATATATATATATATATATATATATATTCGGTATTCGGTTTTGATTCCTTGGGATTCGAACCGAAGGGCCTATGACAAAGCCACCGGACGCGTCCTCGGGTTGCGGATAGAGGGTCCCTGTACCAAGGGTTTCTGCTGAGTATGGTTACAATAATTAATAAGCAGTCGCGGACAATTGTCCAGGGATGGTCCCGAAGGAATAACCCCTAAGCGAAGGTGTAACAACCGTGCCGAAAGCTGAATGGCACCCGGGTGAGGTGTCTCAAACGGTGACTCTGGGATACCGGGCGACCTTTCAGAGTATCAGCCTTATCCTTGCACGCGGGGCTCTACAAGGATGGACTAACCCTTTTCCCTAGCTGCTCGTGGGAACAACAATGACAACACCAAACATAGTTGTAGGAAGTGCGGTTCAAAACAATCGAACGCGCAGGGCTCCCGACAATGGGTCGGACAACAATGCCGACTACCCTAGAGTTGGGGGAGCCAATCAAGACGGAGTCAATGCGATTGACCGGCGGAATCTCGTTACTTTTGAGTGGACGGATCGACTCAGGGACGACCTGCTGGAGTGCTATGATACCAGTATGGCCCCTGAACGAAAAGGTTACATGGCGCGACTGCATGCTCTGTGGTGCGAGAAACACCCAGAGCTCTCGGATTTTTCGCAAAAACGTCTGCGAAACCGTGCCGGGGACCTCCGGAAAAGGGGTTATATAAGCGGAGCGCCTACACAACCGCAGCCAGAACAAGCCGGCAACAGAGAAAGAGAGGCGACACTGAGACCAGCCTCGAACAGGCATCCAATAGAGGGAGAACGATGCTTCAAGACCCGGAGAAACATCAACATTCAGGTTTCTCCCAAGCCCAAAGATCTGACTGAACTGGATGATGAGCTTCGTGGAGATTTTTCCGAAGAATCCGACCTCTGGTCTATCAATTGTAGTGTGTACAATGCAGCGAGAACTTTGGCAGATGCAAACCGTAAAACAAAACCAACGGTTGATCATAAGACCAAAAGACGAATGCATCAACTTAGCACAAAGATAGGCTGGGCAAGACAGTACGCGTCCCGCATTCAGTGTGTAATTGACTACATAACATCTGGCAGGACTTTCACTGCCAAGGTTCGACAGTTCACGCGCGAACTGCGGATCCGTCATCACACAATCAACAAGTCAAAGCTACTGACCATCAGGCAGCATATTGTTGACAGAATACGAGTACTATCTGACGCTAGGAGAAGTCTAGAGCGGAGAGAGAGGTGGGTCAGAGAAAATCAACAGTTTTCGTCTGACCCATCTCGACTCTTCCAAGACCCTCCAGTTACTGTCGACCATCCGCCCAAACCAGAGGAGGTCGAAGCATTTTGGAGAGAAGTCTACGAAGTCTAACATCCACTTAAAGAAGGCTCAAAGAACATAAACAGCTTCAAGGAGCTGTGCAATGCCCTCATCACAGCTGAGGAGGAATGCCCACCTATCACTACCGCGGAGGTGAAAAACGTATTAAGAGGCATGAAGAACTATTCCGCTCCGGGACCAGATGGCATCAAGACCTTCTGGTGGAAGAAGTTTCGTTCAACCCACCAGCATCTGGCCCGAATTTTTACCTCATATCTAAAGTCGGAAGAGCCTATTCCGGGGTGGTTGGTGGAAGGGCGCACAGTGCTCCTGCCGAAGACGGGCAACTTAGCTGACCCTAAGAATTACAGGCCAATAACTTGTCTGAACACACTGTATAAGATCTTCACAGCTATCCTAAATGATAGGATTGTTCGGACAATTGGACCTGTATGGCGAGAGATGTATGAACAACGTGGCTCAAAGAAAGGCGTAGCAGGATGTCGGGAGAACCTGCTCATCGATAGATGTGTCTGTAAAGACGCAGCATACTATCAGCGATTTCTATCGATGGCCTGGATTGATTACCGGAAAGCTTTCGATTCAACCTCCCATAGACTTATCATCTGTCTGTTGGAAAGCCTAAAGGTTCATCCACACATCGTGAGGTGCATAGAGACATTAATGCCGCTTTGGAAAACCAGATTTACTATCTCATCTGGAAAACATCGTGTGATCACTAACAGTATCACCTTTCAGAGAGGTGTATTTCAGGGCGACACCATGAGCCCTCTCCTCTTTTGCCTCACATTATTGCCACTATCTCTCGCACTTCGCCATTCCGAAGGGTATCTCTGCGGCAAACCTGGAAACCGAAAGCATAAGGTCACTCATGTATTTTACATGGATGATCTTAAGATCTATGCTAGGAATCAAGAGAAATTACATCTAGCTCTGAAAATTGTCAAAGAGTACACTCAAGAGATTGGAATGGAATTCGGGTTAGACAAATGCGCCAAGGTTAATTTGAAGAAAGGAAAACTTAATGGCATCCCCGAAGATCCTGAGCTCGTTGACAGAAGCGCTATACGACACCTTTGCGCTGGAGAGACCTATACATACCTGGGCGTGCCACAGAGCCGCATTCAGGACGCGACATCTATAAAGGATACGCTCCGATGCAGATACAAACGTCTCATCCGGCAGATTTGGTCTTCCGAACTGTCGGCGAGAAACAAAGTATCTGCAACGAACATGCTTGCCGTCCCGGTAGTACTCTATTCATTTGGAGTGGTTCCATGGACGAAGGACGAGCTCAGATCCCTTGATATCGGGACGCGAAAGGTTTTGCACATGAACAAGAGCATGCACCTTAAGTCTTCTGTTCCGCGACTTTACATCTCACGCCGCCTAGGTGGTCGCGGAATACTGAATCTTGAATGTCTTCACAACAGACTCATTCTGGGTACAGCACATATAGTTACAAATGGACAAGACCCTCTTCTTAAAATGGTCAGGAAACACGAAGAAGTGGGAAAAGGGGCGTTTCAGTACAAAGCAGCGGAGGAGGCTGCTGAAACACTCGGCCTTGACTTCAATATTAGAAGTGAGCAAAATGCATCAAATCTTATCCATCTTGAATACTCACTCCTGAAGGCCCGGATTAAGAAAGCACAGGAGAAAAACTTCCACGAACAGCTCCTCGACAAGAGGATGCACGGCATCTTCCACAGAAATGTGGAAGATCAGTCGATGTCGTAGAGCTAACGTTTGCTTTCCTTAGATCACCCGGATTGAAGTCGGGCACGGAGGGCTTCATTTTGGCATGTCAAGACGATGTCATTTCCACTCTAGCATACCGTCGCCACATTTTGAGCCAAGACAATTTCCTATGATAGTTGCAGAGCGTGTCATGCACACCCCGAGCATCTAGGACACATACTATCTAGTATCTAGTTGTCCAACTCATGCGGGAACGACCTACATCCAAAGGCACAATGCGGCACTAAGAGTGCTTTATTACCATCTCTGTCACTCTTATGGCATTCGCCCAAATACCTCTCCGCTAAACGCTCCTAGAGAAATAGAGTCAATTGTCGAAAATGAGAGGTGCCGCATATACTGGAACTTCATATTCTCGACAATTGTTTCTGTTGCGCACTCGAGGCCTGACATAGTTCTCCTTGACTTCGAGAAACGAACCATGTTCGTTATCGAATTTTCGGCACCAGCTGAAAAAAACGTCACAGCCAAGGAGAAAGAAAAGAAAGAGAGGTATAAAGACCTTATAAGGGAGTTGCGACGGTTATAGCCGAAATATTCTGTTAAGCTAATCGTCTTGATCATCGGCGCTCTTGGAGGTGCCAAGGTTTCACTGGTTAATAGCCTGAAAAGCATCCCTGCGTGTCAAAAAAATGCGGAGACACTTGCGGGGAAAATGCAGCAGGCGGTCGTCCTTGGGTCGCTCCGTGTCCTCAGGGTGCACGAGACTTTTACCGGACCATCGTATTGAGTTCGTCGCAGACTGTAACCACCTATGTCACGGTCGTGAGACGTGGTTACAGCTGAAATTTTACCGCGATTTCGCTGGGAGCGGGTGCAATTTTTCAGATTAGCACCCGCTCCCGGCGAAATCCTGCGGTTGTCCTTATGACAAACTTTTAACTATATATAAAATCATCCATGCGTGTCAACAAAATGCCGACACACTTGCGGGGAAAATGCAGAAAGCGGTCGTTCTTGGGTCGCTCCGATTCTTCAGGTCGCACGAGGCTTTTGCCGGATCATCGTATTGATTCCGTCACAGACTGTCGTGAGACGCTGTTGCAGCTGAAACGTTACCGCGATTTCGCCGGGAACGGGTGCTATATATAACCCGTTTTACTTTCTCAAAGACCGATATTATATTGTTATTAATTATTATTTCTACTATATTTCTAACAATAATATGTAGTATTTGAAAAAACCTCTCAATGATACATTAAATAAAACCAACTGCAAGGAAGGAACGAAAGAAACTTTCATGCAAAATTGCGAACTGCCCTTACGAAAAAATATTATAGGAAAATAAGTATAGCCTCAAATGATTTCCCAATAACGAATATTCGATAATTTTTTCGCGACTATAGGAAATTCGTTATGAAAAATTATTATATAAAAAAGGATTATACGATAATCAGCATTGGAATAAATTATACAAAAATATTAAAGGAATGATTATAAAAAGTAGATAAACTGCAACGGAACGATTTATGTTAGACACCTCGTAATCTCATATGGAAGTACATAAAAATACCGATTCTGCACAAATAAACTTTACATAGAAAAAAACTATGAATTTCCTTGATATCTATAAAATCGCTTGAAATTTCATTAAAATCCCTTGATATGTTTGGAAATATTTCTAAATCCATTAAAATCTTTAAAATCTGTTAGAATTCGTAGAAATCCCTTGAAATCTTTTAACCACTTTTGAATTCCTTTAAAATCATTGAAATCCTTGAGATAGAAATCAATTAAAATATGTACGTTGGAAATAAAATAAATTAAATTCATTCCTTAAAGTTCTCTAGAAATCCCTTGGAAGTGTTAAAATTCCATAAAATTTTTGAAATGCTTGGAGGTCCTATCAAATTCCTTCAATCTTGTTAAATTTTTTTTAATTTCTGGAAATCTTTGGAAACTCTACATAATTCTTTGACATCCCTTTGAAATTTTTTAAATATCTTAAGATTTTTCATAATGTTTGAAAATAACTTCAAATATTTACAATCCTTAGAAAGCGTTTTAATTTCAATATATCCCTTAAAATCGTTGAAATCCGTAGCAATCCCTTGAAATAAAATGTATTTTATTCTCCAAAGTTTTATAGAAATTTGTTGAAATCCCTGAAAATCGTTGACATATTTGAAAATCGTAAAAATCCTCAAAAATGAGTAGAAATCTTTGGCGATTTAATAACAATAGTATATTGTGCTACAAGTTGAAAAAGCGAGAGATTTAAAACGAGTGTGAAGGTAGCTACCCGAGCGGAGCGAGGGTGGCTATCACACGAGTTTTAAATCGTCGCTTTTTCAATGTGTGGGACACGATACTTTTTCTATAATTTGTTAAAAAGTGCTAGTTTTTGTTTACCTGTTTTTTGTGTAAAAAGAAGGCGATTTTTTGTCGATTGACGCAACAATGACAATGGCAATTATCAAAACCATGGCAATAATATGGCAGTAATAATAAGCTAATTCTCACAATTGAATAGTTGGCCCATAAAGTTGAGGGCTTCAAAACTTCCGATTTTTCGTGAAAAAAACCAAGCACAGTATTTTCGGAGAAACTGACGGTGTTTTTTTGCTTTTGCCAAGTGACAAAAGTACATACAAAATACACAACTCGAGACTTTTCAGGAAATTGCTTTTAGGTTAGGGACGACAGTCGGAAAATAGAATGAAGTTGACTGCGCACGATGCACGAGTCCACCCGAGGTAGCACGAACCCACCCGAAATAACATTTACTTTTTCCACTGTGCCTCACTTTTATCACTGTCCATTTACGTTTTCCACTGCATCTGTCTACTTTTGTCACTGTTGCCCGGAAAGGTCGGCACTGCGCATGCGCCACGTCATCGAGCAAAAATCGGTAACTTTTTACACCAAAAACAGGTGGAAAAACTGGTACTTTTTCGCGAATTATAGAAAAATAGTATATTGTGCTACAAGTTGAAAAAGCGAGAGATTTAAAACGAGTGTGAAGTTAGCTACCCGAGCGGAGCGAGGGTGGCTATCACACGAGTTTTAAATCGTCGCTTTTTCAATGTGTGGGACACGATACTTTTTCTATAATTTGTGCAAAAGTGCTAGTTTTTGTTTACCTGTTTTTTGTGTAAAAAGAAGGCGATTTTTTGTCGATTGACGCAACAATGATAATGGCAATTATCAAAACCATGGCAATAATATGGCAGTAATAATAAGCTGGTTCTCACAATTGAATAGTTGGCCCATAAAGTTGAGGGCTTCAAAACTTCCGATTTTTCGTGAAAAAACACCAAGCACAGTATTTTCGGAGAAACTGACGGTGTTTTTTTGCTTTTGCCAAGTGACAAAAGTACATACAAAATACACAACTCGAGACTTTTCAGGAAATTGATTTTAGGTTAGGGACGACAGTCGGAAAATAGAATGAAGTTGGCTGCGCACGATGCACGAGTACACCCGAGGCAGCACGAACCCACCCGAAATAACATTTACTTTTATCACTGTGCCTCACTTTTATCACTGTCCATTTACTTTTTCCACTGCATCTGTCCACTTTTGTCACTGTTGCCCGGAAAGGTCGGTACTGCGCATGCGCCACGTCATCGACCAAAAATCGATCACTTTTTACACCAAAAACAGGTGGAAAAACTGGCACTTTTTCGCGAATTATAGAAAAAATACTTTATACGTATATTGTGAAATTTCTTAAAATGTCTTAAAATCTCTTGAAATGTTTGGAATCACTATAGGAATACCTTGAAATTTTATTTTATTTTATTTATTTTCCAAAGTTGTCCAGAAATCCCATAAAATTGAGCTTAAAGTCTTATTTGAAGGTCCTACAAAATTCTTTGAAATCCCTTCAAATCTTCTATATCCGTTGAAATTCTTTTGAATCTGTTATAATAGTTTAAAATCTTTTAAATCCCGAAAATCCTTTGAAATAATTGAGGGTCTTAAATCTTGTAAAATCCCTTGAAATCTTTGAAAATTCTACAAAATTCTTTGAAATTTCTTAAAGTTTGTTAAATCTCTTAAACTCTTTCAAAATATTTAAATATGTAATCGTAAAAATCCATTAAAATAAAAATAGATAATTTGAAATCCTTTAAATATAAATCAAATTAAACTTATTCATTAAAGTTCTCTCAAAAAACGGTCAGATCCCTATAAATCGTTGAAATCCTGGAATATTAAATAAAATTCTTCCAATCTTGTAAAATTCCTTCAAATACCTTGAAATCCCTCGAAATTCGATTTCATTTATCTTCCAAAATTCTCTAGAAATTTCTGATAATCGAGCTTCAAATCTTTCGAAATTTTACAAAATTCTCAAAATTTTCCAAATCGCATGGTATCCTTTGGAATTTGTTAAAATAGCTTAAAATCGTTCAAAATTTCGAGAATCCTTTGGAATAATTGGAGGTCTTATAAAATTCCGTAAATCTTGTAAAATTCTTTAAAATCCCTTGAATTTTATGAAAATGCTAAAAAATTCTCGAAAATTTTCCAAATCTCTAGAAATTCTTCGGAATCTGCTAAAATAATACAAAAAATTTCAAATCTTTTAAAATTCCGGAAATCCTTTGAAATAGTTGGAAATTCTATGAAATTCCTTAAATATCGTGACATTTTTTTTAAAACCTTGAAATCTTTGGAAGTCCTACAGAATTCCTTGATATTCCTTGACATTTTTGAAATATCTTGAAATTCTATGTAATCTTTTAAAATATATATAAATATATAATCATAAAAATCCATTAAAATAAGCAGACAATTTTTTTAATTTCTTGACTATGATTAAATAAAACTTATTCATTAAAGTTTTCTAAAAAAAACGGTCTGATCCCTAGAAACTTGGAAATCCTTGGATATTCAATAAAATCCTCTAAATCTTGTGAAATTTTTTGAAATACCTTAAAATCCCTTGAAATATCCTTGAAATTTAATTTGATTTATTTTCCAAAGCTATCTAGAAATCCCTTGAAATTGGAATACCTTGAAGTTTTTGAAGTATCTTGAAATTTTTGGAATCTTTTAAAAAAGCTTACACTCTTTCAAATCTTTTAAATTCCCATAAATCGTTCAAAATAATTGAAGGTTCAATAAAACTCTCTAAATCTGAATTTTTTTTTAAAACCTTGAAATCTTTGAAAATCCTGCAAAATTTTTAGACATTCCTAGACATTTTTGAAATCTCTTGAAATTTATTAGAATCTTTTAAAATATATAATCGCAAAAATCCATTAAAATAAGTAGGAATAATTTGAAATCCCATGAATGTAAATTAAATTAAACTTATTCATTAACCTTTTTTTTAAACCGTTTAGATCCCTAGAAATCCTTGACCTCCCTAGAGATTCGAAAAACCTTTAAAGCTTTTGAAATTCTTTAAAATACCTTAAAATCCCTTGAAATTACATTTCATTTACTTTTTTTGAAATTTTTAAAAAAATCCCTTAAAATCGACCTTAAAATCCTTGAAAGAGCTACAAATTTTTTTGAGTTTCATGAAATTTTTTAAATCTCTTGAAATTCTTAGGAATGTATCAAAATAGCTTTTAAAATCATGTGAATCCTTTGAACTATTTGGAGATTCTATAAAATCCCTTAAATGTTGTGAAGTTTTTTGGAATAAACATTTTCTAAATCTCTTAGAATTTTTTTTAATCTTTTAAAACATACAAATATTATACATAATCGTAAAAATCCTTTAAAATAAGTAGAAATAATTCGAAATCCCTTGAATATAAATTAAATCAAACTTACACATTACAATTTTTTAACAACAAAAAACCGTTCAAATCCCTAGAAATATTTCAAATCCCTTAAAATTACATTTCATTTAATTTCTTTCCCAAATTTATCTAGAGATCCCTTAAAGTCGAGCTTAAAATCTTTGGAAATCCTATAACATTTTTCAAAGTCCCTTGAAATTTCTGAAATCTCTTAAAATTATTCGGAATCTGTTGAAAAAGCTCAAACTCTTTTAAAATCCCGTAAATCCTTTGAAATAGTTGGTGATACCTTGAAATTTCGTAAATATCTTGAAATTCTTCAAAATATTTCAAAATAACTTAAAATTTATAAAGACCTTTGAAATTTTGTAAGATTCTTTCCCTTGACATTTTTGAGATATGGAGAAATCCCTTAAAATAATTTTAAATCCTACATTAAGTAAAAAAAACAATCATTCGCTTGTAGTTTCTCTATTTCTTGCAACACTTTTTTCAATATTTTAATGCTGGTTATTTTTATTCTAAGTTTCTTATAATGATGTTATATAATTATTTTTCTAGAATTGGAAAAAATTATAAAAAAATAATTACAGGAAAATCGTTATAGGTTTATACTGAATTTCCTACAATATTTTTTCGTATGAGTGTAACGACCAGTGAGTTACGAACTCCTTTAATAGTTTTTAAATTCTAGACAAACTGTGAAACTAACAAAATTTACAAAAATATATGTAAAGCTTTTTTCTTCTGAAAACTAAGAAGGGAGGACCGGCCTTATTATAGCTTTACAGTTTAATTTCAATTATAGAACAAATTATTCTTCGTTCGACAATTCAATCCTACCAAAAACCAATTATGGCATTTGCATTTGACATTAATGGTAACATACATATTTTGCATCTAGTTTGAATCTAGCAAAGTTCAACGTTTATAATCCAGTTGAATGTAACAAAGCCAAAAGTTCGTTTGAACTTTGATGTGGTACAGTCTATTGTTCTTGTCAACTAAATAACTAAATTCTACAATGTATAACTCGCAGGGAATAGTTCGTTTTCCCACACAAAATATGGAAAGTACAGAGACAAGGACATGAAAATTTGAATCAATACCTATTCGCACACGAAAGTGGAACAATCCAGTTGTTCTCGAAATAAAGCCATCGCTTGCAAAATTAAATTCTATTCTTGTAAGACTGTTCTCACGATCCGAGCTCAGCATTCAAGTCTAAAAGCATATTATTAAACAAAGGCGGATTCAGAGAGTGGCAATTGGGGCGGTCGCCCCACCCGTCCTCCGAGATTTGAGAAACCAAATTTAAAATTTGAAAAATTTTATACCGGATACTTGAAGTACTTTTTTTCGTAAATTTATTTAGCGTTCATCCAAAAATAAGGTAAGATTATTTAGGGATTGGGAGGGGGTGTTTGGTCAAATGTTAATGTTTCTTAGGAAGTAAGCGAGTAGTTCAACTTTCAAAGAAGTGGTTGCGAAATTTCAACCAAAAAAGATAAATCCACAATAAAAAATGTAATAGCTCATATTTTTTGGCCAAGAAAAGATCTTAATTTTCAATCAAAAAAGAGTTCAATTGTATAAAAAAAGAGGAGTTTTCCAAAAAATACTCGAATCTTCACCAAAAAAAAGATGAAGTTTCAAAAATATACATACATTTCTAACCAAATAGTTGAATTTTCGACCAAAAAGAAGAATTTTTCAAGAAATGACGTAAATTTTCAACCAAATAGTTGAATTTTTCAACTAAAAAGATTAATTTTTGAACTAAATTGGAATAGTTACATTTTGATTTAAAAAAATCAGTTCTCAATAAAAAAAAACATTTTTAAACAAGAAGTTGACTTTTCAAGTGAGACGATTAATTTTCTACCAAAAAAGCGAATTTTCAAAAAAACTAGATGAATTTTCAACCAAATAGTTGAATTTCTGAATTTAAAAAATTAATTTTTAACAAAAATGGAAAAGTTAATTTTTCAGTTGAAAAAATGAATCAACAAAAGGGTTCATTTTTAGCCAAAGAGATTAATTTTCTACTAAAATTATGAATCTTCAACCAAAGAAATAAATTCTTAAGAAAGTAGTTCAACATTCAACCAAGGAATCGAATCTTTAACCTAAAAAGATAAATTTTCAATAAAAAATATAATAACTTATATTCCAACCAAAAAAGATTTTAATTTTAAATAAAACATATTTGAATTTAACCTAAAAAATTCAACAAAGTAGTTGAATCCTCAACTAAAACAGATTAATTTTCAACCAAACATTTGTATTTTCAACCAAAAGGGATGAATTTTCAACCAAGAAGTAATTTTCAACCAAAAATGGACTAGTTGAATTTTCATTGAAAAACAATAATTTTCAATTCAGAAAAGCGAATTTTTTACAAAAAAAGTCTAATTTTCAACACGAAAATATGAATTTCCTACAAAAAAATTGAATTTTCGACCAAATAGTTGAATCTTCTACCAAGTTGTTGAATTTTCAAAGCAAAAAGGCGAATTTTCTACAAAACAGTTGTATTTTCTCTTTCAGAATAAACAAAAACAGAAGAAAATCTCACATTTCATAATAAACAATCTACAATACATTTTTGTTGCAGTTATGTCGAGACAGAGAGGTACTCATCGACTGGTCGAGAAATGACTGTTATTTTAAAACGAGCAGCAGATAGTCCCAATGATGAAGAGTATATGGATGTTTCATTTTATTTTCACGATGGTAAGTCTGCTAATTAAAAATATTTTTGTTCTCTTAATTTTTAGACTTTTTAATTAATTCTCCTTATTTCCAATTTTCGTATTTTTATTTAAACGATTTAATCAAGAGATCTCACATACATTATTATTATCGTGAAACTGATTGGTTCCGACACTGTGTGAACATATCTTTTAGTAGCTGTTTTCAGTTTGTTATTTGTTCAAATTTCAAGATTTTTAAAACAAAATGTAGATTTTTGCGTATTTTGAGAAAAAGGAGCGTTTCGGAATTTTGAAAGTTTTCAAGAGAATAAACAATTTATCTTGAGAGATTTCTTGAGAGTTCAACTTTGGAAGATTATAAGTTTTGCAAACAAAATTCGAGTATGTTTAAGAGGTAAATAGAAATTTCAAAATGACTTAAAAATAATTCAAAACTTGAAAATATTTCTAAAATTTTAGAACCTTTTTGGAAATTTTGAAAGATTTCAAGAGAATAAGAAATTTTTCATAAGATTACCAGGAAAATTTTAAATAATTTTTTATTTTTAAAAATGCATTTAAAAAAATATATTTAAAATGATTCCAAAAGATTTCAAGACTTCCAAAATTATAAAAAAAAATCTGAAAGATTTTAAGGCAATTGTTTACAATTTTTAAAGATTTTCAAAATATTATAGGAAAAATTCGAATAATTTCAAAATATAGTTGGAAACTTTGAAACAATTTAAAAAATGATTGAAAATTTTTAATATTCCAAAGAAATTAAGGTAAATGTCCCAGTAATCGTGAAACTTAGTTTTAATTTAAAATTATTGTTTAAAAATATTTTAAAAGTAACATTTACTGATAATAACCATTAATTTTTAGCATTATATAGTAACAAATAGAATTCACATTCTTTCAAATTAAATAAAAAGTAAGAAAATTGGCATCACAATTACTGGGACTAAGGTCACGATCACTGGGACGTCTACCTCAAAACAAAGTGTAGATTTTTGAAGATTTCGAAAAAAAAATTTTAAGTTTATTTGAGGATTTGAAATGTTTCAAGGCAATAAACAAAATTCTTGAGATTCCTGAGAAAATTTTTTATGACTTTTTATTTCGAAAAATGAATTTAAAAGGAATATTTAAAAATATTTCATAACATTTGAAAAGATTTTCAAAGTTGTTGAGAAAAAAATCGAAGATTTTAAGGTAATTGTTTTTAATTTTTCAGGATAAAAAAAAATGTTGAGAAAAATTCGAATCATTTTAAAATATATTTCGAAGGTTTGAAACAATTTTAAAAATAATTGAAAATTTGAAAATATTCCAAAGAAGTTAAAACAAAATGTAGATTTTTGAAGATTTCAAAATAAAATTTTTAATGATTTTTTATTTCGAATAATTAATTTCAGGAGAATACTTATAAAGATTTTAAAACATTTCAAAAGATGGAGAATTTTAATTTAATTTTTTCATTCTTGCAGCATTTTTTAACAGTTTTAGGAAAAAATCGAATAAATTCAAAAGATATTTAGAAGGTATAAAATTAAAAAAAGAATAAAATAAAATCAATTGAAAATTTTAAAAGGAAAAAAAAAGTTTTAATAAAATGTAGATTTTTAGAAATCTCGAAAATAAATTTAGAAGCTTTTTAAGAATTTTGAAATGTTTCAACCGAATAAAATAATTTTCTCAAGATTCCTGAGAACATTTTTTTTTTTTTTTTTTTTTTTTTTTTAAAAATGAATTATGATAGATAAAATTTTTTTTAAATTCGAAAGACTTCAAAAGAAATCTGAAAACAGAACAAATATAAAGTCCGAAGAAATAAAATTCTTGACCCTGTAAACTTCCCGAAAAGTAAAATATTCGAAATAGAAAATTCCCGATATTATAAAATTCCTGAATAATAAACTTTATGACAGTTTCTGATGTTAGGGAATTAAAAAAATTCCCGAATCTAATTAATTAAAAACTGCTAAAATTGTAAATAATTAATAAACTAAAAAATATTCAATAGAAAAAACATATATCATCAATTAAAAGTGTGTTACTTTATTTATCATGTGTTGGCTATTTTACAATGTTATGTTTTAAAATATCAGGAATTTTTTTCGTAAATTTTAAAATTCGGTAATATTATAAATTACCGGTAATTTTATTATTCGAATTGGCGGCATTTTTTTGAATTCGGGGATTTTCTGTATCCAGTATTTTCTTTTCCGGGAATTTTTCAGTTTCGGGAATTTTATTTTTCGGTATTTTTCACTCATCCCCTAAAAATGTCGAAAAAATCTGGAAAGTTTTAAAGCAATCTTTTTTAATTTTGAAAGATTTTTCAGTATTTTAGGAAAAATTTTGAGTCAGTTTAAAAGATATTTAAAAATTTTAGAAATTTTGAAGAAAATAAATATATTTTAAAACTTAAAAAATTTCCAAAAATTTAAGAATATTTTCAAATTTGTTCCAAACTTCTAAAAGTCCTACATATCTGTTAAATTGACTTTAGTTTCTCCTTAAACTTGTTAAAATTCTGTAAAATGAAAAAATGTTCTTTCAAATTTTTTAGATTCTTTTTCGAAATATCTGGAATATAGGCAAGGCTCAAATTTAAGTGTTAACTTAATTTTAAAAACTTTCAAACCATTAATAGTTATTCGATACTGTTTTTAAATTATTTTTCCCCTTAAATCGAAAAACTAGACGCGCGCGTATCGCGCGATTAGTAAAAGCAGTGATAATAAAACGAAGTTATATGCGAAAAATCGCCGTACATTATATCTTTGCTTGTGTCATATAACATTTTCCTCGTAAAGCTTGTGTTGATGTAATATCGTCAGACGTCTCGCTAATTTCAACCGGCCATAAAGTGAATCTATTTCCAGATTATCTGTTGTAATTTCACGGTGACCAGTAATCCAGCGTTTCCACCTAAGCTCTCCTCTTTATTGGTGTGCGACCAATTTACCTGTATGCTGCTAATTACCTATAACTAATTAAGGCTGAGACGCATCGACGTATCGTTGTCAAAGTGTAAGCCCTAATTGGCTGCATAGAGAATAGAGATATACAATGTACAAGCGACCATCCCTGAAGTAGACAATGCCTGGCTCTTAGCTAAACACAGATCCTGCATACGTCTATTAATTCATCTGATGGAAATCTAAGGGAATTCGAATCCAAACTTTGGGTTAAAAATGATAATTTTTTCCGATTGCGTTTTAATTGAAAATAAATTTCATAATTACCAAAAGTTCTACAAAGTAAAAGCGACGAATTCTGAAGTAGTTAATACTTGGGTCTTAGCTGAAAGCAGATCCTGCATATGTCTATTAATTCATCTCATGGAAATCTAAGGGAATTCGAATCCGAACTTTGAGACCAAAATGATAATTTGTTCCGATCGCGTTTTAATGAAAAAGAAATTGCATAATTACCAAAAGATCTAGGAAGTAAAAGCGACAAGCTCTGAAGTAGACAACGCTTGTAGTGATGCATTCGAGACGATTTCGAGAAAATTCGAGATTTTCTTGAAACATGTTCAGGTGAACTCAAAACTTCATGGAGATCGAGAATCTCGAATAAAATTTTTCGAGATTCTCGACTCGAGACCTCGAAATATTTTATGCGAGATTCTCGATCTCCATGAAGTTTTGTGTTCACCTGAACATGTTTCAAGAAAATCTAGAATTTTCTCGGAATCGTGTCGAATGCATCACTAACCGCCTGGCTCTTAGCTAAACACAGATCCTGCATACGTCTATTAATTGATCTCGTGGAAATCTAAGGGAATTCGAATCCGAACTTTTTGACCAAAATAATAAGTTGTTCCGATCGCGTTTTAATGAAAAAGAAATTTCATAATTTTCAAAAGATCTACAAAATAAAAGCGACGAACACTGAAGTAGTCAATATTTGGCTCTTAGCTGGAAACAGATCCTGCATAAATCTATTATTTCATATGATTAACATCTAAGGGAATTCCAATCCAAACTTGTGGATAAAAATGATGTTTTGTTCCAATTGCCTTTTAACTTAAACGAAATGTCATAATTGCCAAAACAGAAGTTGGCAAATAACCGAAAAATGAATATGAGTTGATAACAAGTGTTCATTCAGAGACAATGCTTCAAATTTCAATCGAACCGAGCGAACGAAAAAGGAACGAAGAAAGGTCATTTACCGCGTAGGTCAAATTAGGTCAGAGTGCCGATAAATAATCAACGTGTGATTACAATTGCATATGAAGATAGACTACAGCTACTTTTTTATACACTGCGCTGGCACACTTTGTAGAGTCAACATAATTTTATTCGCAGATTGGGAACCCTAACGAACTTGCAATTATACTCTACAATCTACACCTTGCGACGAGAGATATTTTCCAATTTCCGAATTCCTACCCTAGAGAGAACCCAAATAGAAAGTTTTCACATTGATCGTAATTGAAATCATTTGAACTGAATTTTAACTGAAACTTCATTTTCAATATTTGTAACAAAAATGTCACGAAAGTAAATTTCTTATTTGACTAAGAATTTGAGAAAAATGTGCAATGAAATGGAGGTGTACAAATGACAAGGTTCTATCTCGTAGCGTGTAAATAAAAAGTTCCTATCTTGGAGAGGGCGCAATTTGCAGGCTTTCAGATTTTCCAACGAGATAGAACCTTATCATTTGGACTCTTAAGATAGAACCTTGTCATTTTTACACATCTAAATGAATTCTGGCGTGAAGTTTTTTAATTACTGTATACGAGAGCAGGGGTTAGTCAGTGATAAATTAAGGTGTTTGCCTGCTTTTGAATTATTTGAATTCTTTAAAATGTTTGAATTATAAATTCATTGAATTATTTGAATCATTCGAATTCTTTGATTTATTTAAATTATTTCAATTCATTGAATTATTTTAATTATTTCAATTCTCCGAATTATTTGAATTATTTGAATTCTCCGTACTCTTTAAATTATTCTATGGATTATCCTTGTAATTGTCTGAATTATTCTTTGAATTCTTTGAAATATTTTAGGGGTTCTCAGCATTATTCTTTAAATTCTCTGAATTATTCGTTAACTTATTCGAGATACTTGAGTTCTTTAGATTCTTTGAATTATTCTTTATATTCTTTGAATTCTCTGAGGGAAAATCCAGAGAAAATTCAGTGTATTTTGAAGATGAAGTTTTCGGTCCACCCTATTTTAGCTTACGGCGAAATTTGAATTTTTTTAAAAATATCTCTGTTGCTCCTAGGACGTTGGTAATTTTGTTTTTTTGCTAGAAAGTAACTATCCGGAAATCAGAGAAACTCTGTTCTAAATGGAAAAATAAATTCCAAAGAAACTAGCCATTTATAGGACACGACCGAACAATTCGAATTATTTGTGGAATTCTTAGCATTCTCTGAATTATTTCTTAAATTCTGTGAATTATTCAGATTAATCTTTAAATAATTCTTGGAATTATTCTTCGGATTATTCTTTGCAATCTTTAAAATATTCTTAGAATGCTTCGAATTCTTTGAAATAATCGATGGATTATTCTTTGAATTCTGGAAATTCTCTGAATTATTCTTTAAATTCCTGGGGTTTTCTGAATTATTATTTGAATTCACTAAGTTGTTCCGTACATTCTCTGAATTCTCTGAATTATTCTTTGAATTGTTTTATTTATTCTTTGAACTCTTTGATTTATTCTTTCAATTCTTTGAATTCTCTTAATTTTTTTTATTCTTTGAATTTCTTCAATTATTTAAATCATTTGAATTATTCGAATTATTTGAATTCTTTACATTATTCGAGTTCTTTGAATTATTTTTTGGATTATTCTTTGAATGCTTTGAATTATTGTTTGAATTATTCTTTGCATTCTCTGAATTATTATTTGATTTTTCAAAATTATTCTTAAAATTCTTTGAATTATTTAAATTATTCATATTCTTTCAAATCGTTGAATTCTTTGAATTTTCCTAATTATATATGCAATTCTCTGAATTATTTTCTGGATGATTCTTCGGATTCTTATTTGGATTCTTTTAATGCTTTGAATTTTTTTGAATTCTTTAAATTCTTTGAATTCACCAAATTATTCTTCAAGTTCACTGAGTTATTCATTGCATTCTCTGAACTACTCTTTAAATTCTCTGAATTATTCTTTGAATTCTTTGAAAGTTTGAACTTTTCCTTGGATTATTCTTTGAATTATTCAAAATATTTTAAAATTTTATTATTATTCTTCGAATTATTATTTGGATTCATTGAATGCTTTGAATTTTTTAAATTCTTTGAATTCTCTGAATTATTCTTTAAATTCTTGGAATTATTTGAATTCTTTAAATTCTCTCAATTATTCTTTTAATTCTGCTTCGGATTATTGTTTGAATTCTTTGAACGCTTTGGATTCTTTAAGTTCTTCAACTTCTTTGATTTATTCATAAAATTATTTGAATCCTTTGAATTCTTAAGGTCATTTGAATTATTCTTTAAATTCTTCTAATTGCTCGTATTTATTCAATTATTCAAATTCTTTTAATAACTCGAGTTCTTTGAATTATTCTTCGAATTATTATTTGGATTCATTGAATGCTTTGAATTTTTTCAATTCTTTGAATTCTCTGAATTATTCTTTAAATTCTTGGAATCCTTTAAATTCTCTGAATTATTCTTTTAATTCTTTTCCGGATTATTCTTTGAATTCATTCAAACATTCTTTGAAGCTTTGGATTCTTTAAGTTCAACTTCTTTGAATGTTCTTAAAATTATTTGAATTCTTTGAATTCTTGAGGTTATTTGAATTTTCTGCATTTTTTAAATTATTCTTTAAATTTCTTTAATTCTGTGAATTGTTCTTTAAATTCTGTGAGTTATTCCTTGGATTCTCTGAATATTCTTATTCTTTGCATTCCCTGAATTATTCATAGATTTCTCTGAATTATTCTTCAAATTTTTGAAATTATTTGAATTATTCTTTGAATTCCTTCAAATCTTTGAATTCAATGCTTCTCTGAATTATTCAAATTATTATTTTATTCTTCGGATTATTCTTTGAATTCTTTCAAGCATTCTTTGAAGCTTTGAATCCTTTAAATTCTTTGAATTCTCTAAATTATGCTTTAAATTCTCTGAGTTATTCTTTGCATTCTCTGAACTGTTCTTCAAATTCTCTTAATTATTCTTTGAATTCTATGAATTATTATCGGAATTTTCTGAATTCTTTGAATTTTTCACTTTTTGTGTATGTTACACCTTATGTACATTAATATTATAGCATTTAACTCCTTGACCGTATGTGAAGTAAACATAAATGTTACAGAATTCTTTCTAAATAATTAATTCGTCTTCTCTTTAAAAATTTAGAAATAAATTAAAAACAATTTTGAGAGAAGAATGAACTAACAATGAGAATTAGAAAAAAGCCAAAAAAGTGTAAAAGTGTAAAAGGAAAGGAAACGAAAGGAAATAAAGAGACTCGTCTGTGGCGATCTGAGACGAAGCGTGAGATAAAGAAGACGAAGGCGTGCGTCTTATAGTTGGGGTATAGCACTTTTAACATGTCAATACCTGCTACGCGCCACTAAAGCTTCTCTTCCTTCCTATTGTTTCCGCTAGCTCAGCACTTTCGGCAATACAGGAAGAGAAAACAAAGTGTTAGGAAAAATTCTATTCTTTTTCCAATACAATAAACACCTTATAGAATTGAACAGACAAAGCAAAAGGCGAGGCAAAAGGAGATTCAGAATTCTTGGTCCAATTTTTTAAATAAAGTCTTTTCAAACATGAATAAAATAAAAACTTTAATATGACACGCTGTCGAAACAGAAAAAATTTCGTTTAATAAATTAGAAAGAAAATAATTCTTCTCTTAAACGTTTAGATTTAACTTCAATGTAATCCCCCTTTTGACCGGTTAGTCTGACCCTGGTAATGTCTCGAAATTGTTTGGGGCTGAAATATATTGTTTTCCATGGCAAAATATGATTTGAAATACTTTTTTCTGAAAGCATCCCAAATCTGTCAGTTTTGAAGAAACTAATGTCTAAAATTAATTGAAAACCCTTCCAGTCTTTTTTCCTGTGCGTACGTGCGTTAAATTTCGTACAGTTCCTGTATTTATGGATCATTGCATTACTTTTGAGACATGTACACATTTTCTCTTTTATTGAGAATCTGCTGAGGGCTGATACACTTCTCAGTATACAACACAAACCAATTATGAATCTTCTGAGTCTAGTTATGTCCCTATACTCCCCCCTCCATTGACTGAAGTCGGGTGGGACTGACGTTATACCTGTAACTAGACTCTCCACCTTACGACGACTGGCTAATTATCAGAGCCACACAAAAGAAAATGTTTTTCTTGGCCTGGGGGTCAGACTATGTTTATTATATGTTTTTGGGGTCGCTGGAATCGAATCCGAAGTCCATCTTAACCCATCGTCAGGTTCTTGACATAGCCTCAAAAAGTCTTTAAAGCCACACAGAAATAAAAAATAATTCTCGCCTGGGGGTCAGGCCATTTTTACTATATGTTTTTGGGGTCGCTCAAACTGAATCTGAAGTTTTTTTCACAACATCATGTCAGGTTTTTGTCATAACCTTAAAAAATTTTATAATCCAAGTCCAATTTGCCCGTTACACCTAATATATTGAACCTCATCACCTCTTAACTCCATAACCATTCGACCCCTTGACTCCATAACCTCTTTACCCTATAACCTAAAATCCCAATGTCCACATAACCTTAAAAATTATAAATAACGAATAACAAGTGACAGGTAGATAGAATTTTAGTCATTCTCTTTTTTTGAACTATAACGGACTAACTGGGCGCAGATTATAATATTTTCTTGATGTTATGTCAAAAACCTGACATGATGGGGTGAAATGTAATTCGGATTCGGTTTTAGCGACCCCAAAAATATATAGTAACAATGGTCTGGCCCCCAGGCCAGAATTATTTTTAATTTTTGTGTAGCTGTGAAGACTTTTTAAGGTTATGTCAAAATCCTGACGTTATGGGGTGAAATGAACTTCGGATCTGGATTCAGCGGCCCCAAAACCATATAATGAACATGGTCTGACCCCTAGGCCAGAAAAAAAATTTTTTGTGTGGCTGTGTTATTTTGGACATAATTTTTACTTGCAAAATACATTTCTCGCTTCAAGTTGATCGAAACTTTGGTTGACAAAAGGCATGCATCCGGTAAAGGTACAGGTAAAGTTTCAGGCGATGAATGGAAACTGCACGAAGAAAAAGGGAAGGTCATTTTGGCCACCTAGATGTGCAGACAGACTATATTGCAGGGTCAACTATAGAACAGCCCTTGAAGATGGCTAAAGCGACTATATCTAGAAGGCTAAAACAAGAGGTTCAAATCAAACATCGCAGAGTGTCGACTTGGTCATCCAGGACGGTCGACTCAAGCGTCATAGAGAGTCGAACCGCTCATCAGATGGCGGAATTGATCATTATAAAGGGTCGAATCGCTCATCATAGAAGGTCGATTTGGTCATATCAGATAGTCGACTTGATCTCCTCGGACAGACAACCTGGCCATCTTAGGGGGTCGATTTGATTATCATACATTTTCTATATTTGTTGCCCTTCTTTTACTTATTTCGTTCTCTCTTATAAGAGACTGGAAATTATAAAATTAAGTGGAACCTATAAAACCTTAAAATTTATATGAAATACATGAATTCTGAAAGTATTTTTTATTCTTGTTTGAGAGTGAGGTGTATGCGAAATAATTTGATATGCAGAAACTATGCACATTGACAATATATTTTTTGGAGCACGAAAGGCTAAGGACACGGCACGGTGTCACACTGAATTGTAAGACTTCAAATAGTGAAGTGAATTCAGAAACCAATATCCCACATCTCGTTACTTTCTGCATCATCAATGAATGCTGAATTTTTTTGCACGTTTTCAGTTTAAAACGACACGGTGACAACAAATTGATAGCTGAACGTCCAGTTACGCCTTTATCCTAAATACCTTCGAAGGATCACACTGCATCCATCGCGTCGACAACCGGATTGGTTGAGGTTGGCGCGCCTATTTGAAATTATTAAATATGAAAAGAAATTTTAAACAGCAAATAATAAGAGTAAAGTTATTAAAAATAATCCTTCGCTCACAAGAAGGACTTGTAAAGTAAAATTTAAATTATTTATTAGATTTTTTCCTTAAAAATAAATAATAGATTTTAATTTTGAAGAAAGGAGTATATTTTGCATCTTAAACATAAATTTACAATCGTTCCTAATATTCTTATGCACTTTACATTTATTCTTTGTTGTGAAAATTTGACTTACACATTTATTCATTTCAAATAAACAACGGTAATTAATGAGGTTGGCCTCCATGATGGGTCATTTGATCTTCCGTGGATGGTCGAAATGAATGAAAACAAGATGATCGTATCGACCATCCCGAAAGGATACTTCGATTATTCCTGATAGTGAGTCCGACCTTCTTACAACACTCAGACTGGCCATAAAATAAGAGTCTCTCTGACTGTCGAAAAAATTCTGAAATCTAGAGAACGGACTGGCTCTCAAAATTTTGACCCTCTAATTTTGACCATCTATTTTTCTCCGTGTGAGCGTTTGGAATGCTAGAGGGGTGAATGCTGTTAAGGAAAGACAATTACGAGAAACAATGCACATAAGGTAACTAGATATTTTATGTGTACCTAAAATCAAGAAAAAGGGATGCGACACTAGAATAATAGAAAACGGAAAACTAAAGCATAGGCTCGAACTATGGTCAGGAGTAGATAGCGAATCACATGCTTGCCAAGGAGTCCGTCTGATAATTCATGAGAGGGTAAAACTGCATGTTAAGGGTCATAAATTTGTATCTCCCAGATTGTTGTGGGTTAGAATGAAAGTGGGAATCAGAAAAATATTCGTCATAGCGCGCTACGCGCCAATTGATGGTGAAAGGAATGAGGTAATAGACGCATTCTAAAACACTTTTAATTATACTACAAGACAGATTGGTTAACTTATGCTTGGAAAAGGGCTTGCTTATTACTCATACTTGGTTTAGGCATAAAATGATGAACTTGTATACCTGGTGCAGAAGCGATAGCAACAGTATGATTAACTTTGTTATTGCAGGTGAGAGACTGAGAGAGCTAGTAAGATATACAAGGATAATGAGAGGTTCTGAATGTGAAACGATCCCTTAGGTTCCAAAATTAACATAGTTCAAGGAAAGAGAAGAAAGAGAACTAGAAAGAGGAAACAGACTCAAATCAAGATAGAGAATTAACAGAAAGTTCAATTTCTCTGAAAAAATGTTCCCGAAAAACCACTATATTATTACTATCAATCTAGTATTTCATGGGGAACTTGTATATCTAGGATCTTTAGTAACAATTCTTACTCAAGATCCACCAGACTGTCACTAGGGGTTTAGAGGTTTTTCCAGGAAATGATTTTTAGGGATATTCCGCTAAATGAGCACCTATCTCTAAGTCACAGTAGAATCAGCCAATCAGCTGTCAAGAGCAAGATCAGCTAATTAAAAAATTAGAAATACAAATAAGGGCTTTGAAGTCGATTTTGTTATAAAGTAGGTGACGTTTATTGTTATATCATAGAGAAATGTGAAGAACGTGTGGAAAAGAGGGATGATCCTTGGCCACTCTATACTAACCCAGTAAAAAGATTGTCAAAAATAAAAAATAAATAAAAATGTTGGATTCTTTCGAAAAAAGTTACAGATACGCGAAAATTTACAGAATTTTCACGGTTTTATTGAGGGGATGGTCCTGCGCCACCCCGACCTGAACCAGAAAACAAATTTTCAGAATTAAAAAAAAACTAAATATTGAATTATTTCAAAAACAGTCATAGGTACGTCAAAACTAACAAAACTTTAAGGATTTTACAAAGGAGGTTATTTTCAACCAACTTGAGCCAGCATCATAGAATTTATAAATTAAATTTTTAAAAAATATTTGAGGAATTTTGCAAGCGGTGAGAGTACGCGAAAACTGACAAGAATTTTACGGTTTTATGAAGGTGGATGCTTCTCAACCACCCTGAAATACAACAGTAAAAAGATTTCCATAATTGAAAAAATATATATATATTGAGTTATTTTGAAAACTGTCAGAGATACCTAAAAACTTACCAAATTTTAAAGATTTTTCAGAGGGGGATTATTTTTCATAAGCTCGATCTAACACAATAGAAAGATTTTTTAAATCCAAAATACGAATTTAAAATTTTGATTCATCTCGAGAACGGTGAGATAGGCGAAAATTGACCAAATTATCTCGAAAACGGCGAGAGATTCGCAGAAACCTAAAAAGTTAATATTAATAATAAATAACTATTAGTATTAATATTGGCAAAATTTGATACATTTTGAGATTTCCGTAAAACTTTGAAAGACACGTGAAAACTTTCAAAATTTTAAGGATTTACTGATTTATTCGGATTGAAAAGGATTGAATGGCGAGTTGGGATTGATTTGGATTGAATCGAATTGAAGTTCTTGTCCGTGCACGTATTGAGAAGGATTGAAAAGACTTGTTTGACGAGCCTCGGATTCACCGGATTAGGCAGACGGATTGAAGAGGATTAAATGTCAGATTTGGATTGGTTTCCGATTCACTCGGATTAATCGCACGGTCTTAAAAGCTTTGAAAATATTGAAACTTGGGATGAGTCTCAGACTCATTCGGATTGGCTTAGGACTCATACTTATGCATTCGGACTGGTGTCGGATTCAGTCGGATTGATTCCGATTGGATTTAAGAGATCCCACGGATTCGAAAGAATTGGAGGCACGAATTGAAAAACTGGTTCGGTATGGGTTCGGATTGATTTGGATTGATTCAGATTAAACTCGGTGTTGATGCACGAATGGAGAAGGATTGATAAGCGAGTCTCGGACCCAAGCGGATTGAACTCGGGGTAGACATACGGATTGAGAAGGGTTGAAGAGGATTGAAAACTTACTTCGGATTGTTTCGGATTAATTCGAATTACAAAATATTTAAATTGTCTGTAAAGTATGCAGTATAGAATTTGCAGAACGAAAATATGCAATATATTTTCAATTTACAGAACGTGAAGGAGGAACTCGACAGCCAGAAAGTGTTTGTGATGTTGAATATTACGGGCTAACATCTCCAGGTCAGGGCTCCGTCGTTCACCCGGAACCACACAGATTATTCGTCAAAGACGGGCCTGTAAAATGTCGACAACTCTTTATCCCAGCTGCCAATCAATCAGTTATCATAACGGTGAGATTTTATTGAATATATTCTATTTTCTCTACTGGCCTACTTCTGGCCAACAATTCGCGGCACTAAAATATTACTGGTACCATGGCAGTTCACGGTGGAACAAAACTGGATTTTTTAAATCAAATCAGTCGACAAATCACAATTTTTATCCGATTTAAACGTTCTTTTTTTCAATAAAAGCTTATTAAATAGTTAAATTTTCAAGCTAAAATATGAATTTTCAATCAAATAGTTGAATTTTCAACTAAAAAAGGTCAAATTTGAATCAAATATATCAGTATTGAATCAAAGATGGTGTAGTTAGGTTCTTAACCAAAGAGATGAAGGTTCAACTGAAAAAAGTATTTTTAACAAGGTAGTTCAACTTTCAACCAAGTAGTTGAATTTTTCACCAAAACAGATAAATTTCAACCAAACGTTTGATTTTTCATCCAAGAAGGTTAATTTTCTTCCATAAAAGACAATTTTTTTAAACAAATAGTTGAAATTTTAAGTTTAAAACATTAATTTTAATCAAATATGCAATTTTCAACCGAAAATAATATCGTTGAATTTTGAGTTTAAGAAATTAATTTTCCACCGAAAAAAATTAATTTTCAACCAAATATTTAGTTGTGCACCCAAAGAAGTGAATGTACATAAAAAAAAATTTTCAATAATGTAGTGCAACTTCCAACCAATTGGTTGATTTTTCTATCAAAACAGATGAATTTTAACCAAACCGATAATTTTTCATCCAAAAAACTTATTTTTCTTCCATAAAAGACAATTTTTCAAACAAATAGATGAATTTTCAAATTAAAATAAAAATCAATTTTAATTAAAAATATTAATTTGCAACCAAAAATAGTATCGTTGAATTTTCCGTGAAAAAAATTTGCAACCAAACAAAAAAAGAATTTTTAACCAAATAGTTTCTCAAATAGGTTCTCAGTCAAAAAGATGAAACTTTAATTAAAAAAAAAATCAACAATATAGTTCAAGTTTCAACTAATTAGTTGAATTTTCTACCAAAACAGATAAATATTAGACCAGATAGTTGAAATCAAAAAAAAATTTGATTAAAAATATTAATTTTTACCCAAAAATAGTATCGTTGCATTTTCAGTGATAAAAAAAATTAATTTTCAAACAAAAAAACGAATTTTCAACAAAATAGGTTCTCAATCAAAGAGATGGATGTACGTCCAAAAAAAAAACAAATTTTCAACAATGTAATTCAAATTTCAAACAAGTAGTTGATTTTTCTACCAAAAAAGATGAATTTCAACCCAACAGTTAATTTTTCATATAAGAAGGTTAATTTTCTTCCATAAAAGACAACTTCTCAAACAAATAATTGAATTTTCAAATTTAAAAAATCGAGTTTGATTAAAAATATCAATTTTCAACTGAAAATAGTATCATTGAATTTTAAGTTTATAAAAATCAATTTTCACAAAAAAAACGAATTTTCAACAAAATGTTCTGGTTTTCACCCAAAGAGATGAATGTACATAAAAGGAAAATTTCAACAATGTAGTTTAACTTTCAACCAAGTAGTTTAATTTCCTACCAAAATAGATCAATGTTAAACCAAATAGTTGAATTTTCATTTAAGAAGTTTAATTTTCTTCCATAAAAGAAGATTCTTCAAATAAATTGTTGAATTTTCATATTTAAAAAATTAATTTTTATTTAAAATATCCATTTTCAACCGAAAATAGTTTTGTTGAATCTTCAGTTAAACAAAATTAATTTTTAAAGAAAAAATAAAATTTCAAGAAAATAGTTAGATTTTCAACCAAAGAGATGAATGTACAATCGTACATCCAAAAAAATGAAGTTTTAACAGTGTATTTCAATTTTTAACCAAGTACTTGAATTTTCAACCAAAACACATGAATTTTCAAACAAAAAAATTAATTATCTACAAAGAGACGATTTTTCAACAAAATATGTGAATTAATAATCAAACAATAGAATTTTCAACTAAAAAAGATCAATTCTCAATTAAAAATATAACTTTTTAACCGAAAATACCACAGTTTAATTTCCAGTTGCAAAAACTAATTTATATTTTTCAAAAGAGGAATTTTTATCAAAACAGTTGTATCCCCAACCAAAAGGGAAGAATTCTTAACCAAATAGTTGTCGTTTCAGCTAAAAAGATCAATTTTCAATTGCAGGTATATATTGCATAACAAAAATAGGATATTTGAACTTAAGAAAAAACGAATTTTCAACAAAATAGATAAATTTCATACCAAAGAAATCAATTTACAACCAAAGTTATTTTTTAACAAATAAGTTCAACCTTCAACCAGCTACTTGAATTTACAACCAAAAAACATGAATTTTCAATCAAATAGTTCAATCCTTAACCAAAACAGAATAATTTTCAACCAAACAGTTGGATTCTATGTTTACACAATTTATTTTTCTAAGTTAAAAAATAATTTTGTCGAAAATACCTTTTCTCATTCTTCTTCTTGACATAATTTTTTCTGTAAACAAAAATGTTAACGTCGGCCTAGAGAGATCCCTATAAAATTTAA
This sequence comes from Andricus curvator, assembly GCA_932195095.1. Taxonomy (NCBI): domain Eukaryota; kingdom Metazoa; phylum Arthropoda; class Insecta; order Hymenoptera; family Cynipidae; genus Andricus; species Andricus curvator. Next base: position 158,665 of record CAKNYM010051289.1, read on the forward strand.
TGAGCTCTAATTTAATAGAAAAACGTCTAAATCGGATGAAAACTGTGATCTGTAGACTGATTTGACCCAAAAATTCAGTTTCGTCTCACTGTGCATTTGACCAATAGATAAAAAAGTGTAATTCACGATAACATAATTTGATTAAAGGTGGAAAGTTCAGAAAAGGAAATTCGTGATCATCCATGTTCAACCGAATGTGGGGACAGCGGATGTCGATGTACAATTAAACCAAACAGAAATAAAACGATGGATGAAATTGACCATTTACTGCTTGTTTCTGACACTGGACATGTAGTGCATTGCCTGTGTGGAGATTACCAAGTAAGTGAAATAATCAGCAAATAGTTAAAATCATTAATTAAAAAGTTTTAATCTTATTAAGTCGTTAAAATCTCCCCCTCACAATATTACTTTCCCCTACGCCACTATCCGCTCCTATTCGCTACTATCGTATCACCCCTCCCCCTCTACTTTCCTCTCACTCCCCTTCCACTGTCCTACAAACCCTTCCCTTATTTCCCGCTCTTATTTTACGCAACAATCCTCTCACTTGCCCTTTCCTAGTTTCCACTTTCCCCCACCCAAACCCTCCCCTCTCGGGAAAAAAGTAAGACAGACGGACGGATAGCCAAAAAACCCGGTGGCCGAAAAACTTCATTTTCAAAATTCCCTTACTTTTCCCGGACCAATTTTGTATTGCTCCTGACCATTATTATTCAAAGAACAGCATTTTAATCTCGTAACATTTTTGACATAGAATCTTTTATAAACGGATTAATAAAATTTCAGATAAAATTTTCAATTTTACTTATTCATTTCAACAACAACAGAATATTTTTTCAACCATAATAGAAGAATTTTCAATCCGAAAAGACGAATTTCCGGCAAAAGAACAAAGACTAAAAAAAATGTCTTTTTAACAGAATAGTTCAATTATCAACAAAATAGTTGAATTTTTAACCAAATTCTTAAGGCTTAACTTACAAAGATGCATTTTTAACCAAATGGCCGAATTTTCAAACAAAAAAGATTACACTTCAACCAAAAACATTTGCAACGAAATAATTGAATTTTTCTGAAGATATTTGAATTTTCTACCAAAAAAAGATGAATTTTCAATCCAAAGGAATAAATTTTCTGTCCACATAGACCAATGTTCAACAAAACAGTTAACTTTTCAACTAAAAATGGTGGCTTTTGAACAAACTAGTTAAATTTTCAACAGAATAATTTAATTTCTAACCAAATACTTGAATTTTCTACCTACAACGATGAATTTTCAATCAGATAGTCGAATTTAAAAATAAATAAATAAATAAACCTCAACTAAAAACAGTTGATTTTTTCAACCAAATAGTTGAATTTTCAAGCCAAAAAGAGGAATTTTTTAGATTACAGTTGAATTTTAAAAACCGAAAAGTTGAATTTTCAACAAAATAGTTACATTTTTAACCAAAAAGTTTTATTTTTAACAAATCGATGAAGTTTTCAACAGACTAGTTGAATTTTCAACCAAGTAGTTCATTTTTCAACTTGCAGAGATTTATTTTGAACAAAAATGTAATAGTAGATATTTCCACAAAAAAAGACAAATTTTCAAAAAAATACACGAATTTCCAAATAATCATATTTTCAACTAAAAAAGAATCATTTTCAACGAAAAGTGGACAAATTAAATTTTTCAGTCATAGAAATTAATTTCCAAACAAAAAGAACAAATTTTTTTAACAAAATAAGTAAATTACTAACAAGAACATTATACCAGGGTGGACAAAAATCTCCACTTTTAACATTCCCTAAAATTTTAAAATTACAATTTTATTATCCTTAAGGCCATGTGACGAGTGGGTCACGTGATCGGATTCCTACCTTACCGACACTTTTTTCAAAATCAACTTACGTTCACACGAAACGCGATATCGAGTTGAAAATTTGGGATGATAAATAAGAATCGCTAAGAAAGGCGGCTCTGGTCCTAAATTTTTATAATTATGAAAAAAGTTTTTTTTGTAAATAATTTTTTTTTTTTTGCTTTTTTCATGATTTTTAAAATTTAGAACCAGCGCCGCCTTTCTCAGCGCTTCTTATTTATTATCCCAAATTATCAACTCGATATCGCGTTTCGTGTCAACATAAGTTGATTTTGAAAAAAGTGTCGGCAGGGTAGGAATCCGGTCACGCGACCCACTTGTTTAGAAATTCCACGAATTCTGCAAGATTTTTTCAAATTCCCAGACTTTTCCTAACCAATAAAATTCCCTGCTTTTTCCCTTATATACTTCTAGGTTTTTCCTAACCTACGGCAACCCTGTATGAGGGTTTCTGCTCGGAACTACGAATTCCTCAAAAGTGTGAATCTTGTAATAAATACAATTTCGTCATTTTGGTTTGCAGGGTTGGTTACCAGTTGGTATCCGCAGTTCGACACCAGTTTACATAGAGTGGTCACGGTTTTCGACAACTGGACTTACTTTCAGAGCCGCATACAAGTTCGCCGAAGATGTCTTTTGCAAGGATCACGAAACCGCGAAACCTGAGGGAGAAGTTCATGTTGGTGATTCAATCAACGTAGGGTTTAAACTTAATCAATACTACCAACAAAGGTGCACATGGATTTTGGTTTCACCTACCAACCGTCTGCTAACCATCGAAATTGAATCAAACCAGAGTCGTAAGTTTCTGATTTCTCGTATAGGCAATTACAGGGTGCACAGTCTTTCCCCTATTCCACTGCGTTTTCCCTTTTTAAATCCCTTTTTTTCTCATATTCTTGAAAACTTCCCTTTTTCCCCTGTTCTCTTCAAATAGACGATATTCAAAAATACAATTCTTCATTTTATATATAAAAAATTATTCTGTTCAAAACTAGAATACACTGTTAGAAAAATCTGTACTAAATTTAGTATACATGTAATGGAAGCAAGAATGCACAACATGAAATTGAATTTAGTATACCGGCATACAGTAAATTTAGTATATTTATACTGAATTTAGTACACGCGTATACTAAATTTCATATATGCGTATACTAAATTCAGTATGAATATACTAGATTTACTGTACGCTGGTATACTAAATTTAATTTCATGTTGTGCATTCTTGCTTCCATTACATGTATACTAAATCTAGTACAGATTTTTCTAACAGTGTATTTTACCGCGAGTAATGAAAGCTTTTTTTTAAATTTCAAAATTATCTATTTCAATTAATTTAACTTTTTTGTATTTTACTAATTTGAAACTAATCTATTTAGGAGTTGAATAAGATTTTAAAGGTATAGTATTTTTTCGTTAAATCTATACAAATAATATATATGTTTGAAATTGACTATAATACAGTAGGATGGTTTGTATGTCCACATTGAAGTTTCTTTAGTCTAAATCAGAATAACGATTAGGTCAAAATTCAAACAAGATTTAAAACTAATCCTAATGACATCTTTCGAATGAATACAAATGTTTCTAAATTTTCCTAAACAGGAACAGAAATTTCAGCAACGGTAACTGCATAAAGCTTTAGGCATATTTTTCTGAAAATTCTCTTACAATTGAGTAATTTTCAGTTACTTTAACTAAAAATTTCAAGGGATTAAAAAATTGTTTTGCCCCATTAACTTTAATATAAAATATCTAGTCTATATTTGTCCTGACAATATGAATAGTAAGAAGATATGAGTGAAGTTAATATTAACACACTTGATTTATTGAGTATATTATATAACGTAGACACTTACGCAGTTATTTAAATATGAATGGCCGGGGAACATAAGGGGATAACCCTCATTCGGAAAATTTTTCAGGAGAACAAAAAAATCGTATCATTTCTTATTTCTGTGTAATTTTTGGTTAGCGTTAACAAACCTAAAAAAATAGTATAATATACAACATATCATGGTTTCAGAGCAATGTTTGTAATATTTCTCCAACTGTGGGCTTTTAAAGTTTCCCGGGGGCTATCCTAAGGGGTATTCGGCAAACATAAAGGGCTAACCCTCAAGCCACGCCTGCATTCGTGCTGCATTTAAAATAATATTAAATTTATGAAACTCATAAGAATACTCGTAAAATAAAAAATCATTGCTTCTCGATAAAAAGTTTTTTTAAAGTGTATGATTATTGACGGCTCTCGCGACGCTTGACTCTGATTTTCATTTTTCTCCGGGAAAAATCTACTTGGGGGAATGATTTTCTTTAAACTGCTTCGAAAACTATCTTTAATAATTACCTTAGTGTACTTCGTGGATATTTTCAATAATTAATTGTGTACAAACCGAAAAAAAGGGGAATACTCACACACATCACTTGTTAGAAAACAGATTTTTTCATGTCAAATAAGCGCAAAAACGTGTTCATAGTGTCCATACCTACCTTTAGAATCGACACGTAAGACCGCAGACTAGTTTCTTTTCTTAAAACCTCACGGGACTAATAAGAAATCATGAATCTCCATAAGACTCTATACGGGGTTAGCCCCTTATGTTCCCCGAGTACCTGTGGAATATCGCCGTTGGAAATTGTGTCATTTTATTAAAAATAGTATAATTCAATTTGTTCACTCTCTTTGAAAAAGCACGATGCATAGGACAAATCGGGCATTACAAAAAGCCAAAAAAGTAAATTTTGAAAATTTCGTGGGTTAGCCCCTTTGTGTTCTCCGACCATTCATATAAACTTCGCTCACATACATTCTTACTACAATTTATTTTGTCAGGCCGAATATATACTGCAAATTTATATTAAAATTAACGAAGCAACGAAAAGACGCAAAGTTACAGATATAACCTATCTAGCCAAGAGGTCGTCATTTGACGTAAACAGCGGACTCACCATTCAATCAAAACATGGATTAATTATCAATTTACGCAGCTTAAGCTAGTCACTTGCGGACCTGATGTACCTTTTTAGAAGTTCATTTACGAGACAGATGATCACAGTATCTTGTAACTATTTTTTTGCAAAGATAATTCGCTAATCAACCGAGCTTCTAGGTCATTGCCTTTACTTACGTTTTTAACACTTTTTTCAGTTTCTTCTTCTCGTGCAAATTTTGAATCCTTTTCACGCTTGAGGCCATTCAATATCGGAAAAAGTAGGTTTACTGCAGAGTTATAATTCAACACAACCTTTTGCAGTGCATTGCCGCCCATGACAACAACCACCGTGCTTTGTCCGTTTCGAACGCGATCGAGAAGCGAGGAGTGTGCAGTTGCTAACTGCGCACTTCTTTCGGTCATGATAACTGATATTTCTCTTACCATTTAGGAATTTTAGGAAAATCTTTGTAATTTTCAGATACCGTTTCTGAATTTTAATAAAAATATTTTCAATTTTTTATAGAAATTACTGAATTTCGTTTTCAGCAACCTAATTTCGTAAATTCCAGTTACTTTAGTATCCCAAATTTGTCGGAATTTTCCAAAAATTTCTAACAGTGTAGAATATAAACAATTTGCAAAAACTATCAATAACCAGCTTTTAAAAGTTCGGCAAATTTGAGCGTAATTTTTGGTAGATGTTAAATATTTTTTCTTCAAATATACATTCCACATAATATGTAGTTAATGGAAAGATTTTTTTAAATTTAAACAAACCTCCTTCTTTTACTTTTTCTTAAATGAAGAAACCTAAGCTATCCTTTGAAAGCAAAATAAAACCAAACAAAGATCTTTTTCTTAAATCCTTGGAAATATCCTAAAATATTCCAAACACTTTTAAATCTTTTTACGCGCTTGAAAATTCCTGGGAATATTCTAACATATCCTAAAATCTTTTTAATTCTTTCAAATCTTTTGAGATCCCTTCAAATTCTAGAAATCTATTGAAAATATTACAAAAGTTTTTACGTCTTTGAAATCCTTCAAAATCCCTTCATTCTTTTGGATAAATTCTTTGAAATCCATTTAAATATTATAAAATCAGTTGAAACACCGTGAAATTGCATGAAATCTGAATATATTCCTTGATATTTCTATAAATATTCGAAGCCCTCTGAAATCCTTCGAGATTCTGGGAAATTTATTAAAATCTCTTGGAATTTTTTCAATGTCCTGACAGTCTTTACAAATTATACAAATATTATTAAATGTTCAGAATTTTTTATATGCAATATTGAAATCCATTAAAAATCACTTAAAATCATTTCAAAAAAAATTCTTTGAAATCTTTAAAATTCTCTGAAGTCCCTTGAATACCTTTTAAATCTTATAAAATCTTTCAAAGACCTTATGAAGTTTAGAAAATTATTACAATCCCGTAAATTTTGCTCTAATCTCTGAAAAGCCTTTGCAATCTTTAAAATAATAATAAATCAATTAATTAAGTCTTGCTAAAATTCCTTAAAATGTTTAACCCTTGTGTGAACATCCAACTTTATCCACGTTGTTACACATCCAGGATAATTTTGGTTCTATTAGAGCTAGAGCAATGTTTTTTTAGATCTACTCAAAATTAAGTCGTCTTTAATTAATTATTCGGCAATTTTTACCTGATATGCATAGGGAATAAGTTATTTCCCCAAAACTATATATATATTTTTTTCATTCAAATTATTCGCTTAAAATCAACTTCTGAGGACCATAACTCCCAAACTTTTAGAGATAGAACATTCTATTTGTTTTCATTCTGCAGAAAATTTCAAGCACTTTAGTTCTTTTTAAGGTGTTTAGGACATAGGATGAACTGAAATAAGGCAATTTTCAAAAAACTGATTTTTCCGACTTTTTTCACCATTTTTCAAGAATTTTGAAGGGTTTCAGTTCTCGTAAGATGTTCAGCACCTGTAGACCTTTTTTGGATGTCAAACTGAGTGATTTGAACCCATGAAATTCCACGTTTAACTTATTTTCATTAAAATATGTTGATTAACCTCTTCAAAAAAACAGTTTTGTCAAAAAGGGCCCAAACAATTTTTTTCTTTTTGGGCTCAAAATTATCGTGGGGCATCCCAGAAGTATATTCAGAAAAAAACTGGTATATGCAAGCCCTTTTGGGTTCAAGTCAGTCGAGGCACACCGTGTTCCGCTTCTTCCCCTCCCCTCATTTCCCCTCACTTCCCCTACTTCAGATGGACACGTCATGGCTGATTTTGAAAAGAAGGTTTTTTTTGGTCTATATAAAATATAACAAACATAAAAAAGAAAATTTTTAGAAGAGTACCGGTTTTCAACAAATACTTGGATTTAATCCGAAGTACTTAGAAACAATGAAGCAACGATTCAGAAAATTTGTCTAATAGCTTAGCAATTGTTTAAAAATGTATTGAATTTGTTATAAACAAATAGGTGAGTAAAAATGGATTCATGGAGGTTGGCAGTGATTCGTCAATTGATTCGCACTGAATTTGAACAAGTTATAGACAAAACCCTTCTTTAATTGAATTAATGAAAGATAATAAATAACTTGTTATTTTATAAACAAATTTTATGAATAATTATCCTCAGCAGGTATTTATGATGAAATAAACCAAGTTTTTTTCTACTGAATCGGCCAAAAATCACCCAATAACAATTGATGATTGTTTAAAGAAATTTATTTAGCAAATTCACTGTCTGCCTATTTTTACAGGTAAAAACTTGGGTTTTCTAATGTATTGAAGTGGAAATAACTAATTTGTAGACCATTAGAGACCTTACATAAAAATCAAAAATCTTCATTATTAAAAACAATCGCTCAAACAAATTTTTATTATTTTAGGAATTTTTAAGAAAAAAAGTGCGTTTTTCTAAGGTATTAGCAACCTGCTATTTAGTCATGGCTCTGTGCTATCGACCGATAGTAGAATTGTTACTTGTTTAAACAAACCTAATTAACAAATGCATTTTTTGGCTACTTCTAAAGGTAAAAACTTGGATATTTCAGCGTAAACAACTGTCAATAACTGATTTCTTAATATTTTTTTAGATACCTCGATAAAGATCCACTATTGTGATTGCCATTAATAATTTTATAGGCAAATTTGTATCCACTCATACATTCGTAAAATAAAATTATTAATGACAATAACAATATTGGATAGTATTCGAGGTTTCTAAAAAAATTCAAAATTAGTTATTAACAGTTGTCAATTAACTTCTCTAGATAGTTATTTCATTGATTCTAGGTATTTGGGATCGAATCCAAGTATTTCTCGAAAACTGGTACTGTTCTTAAAAAAAAGTTTTCTTTTGGTGGTTGAACAAAGAATAAACAAAAAACTTTGTTCAAAATCAGCCATGAGAGATTTACGTGAAATTTTATTAGCTTCAATTTGTTTTAAAGTTCAAATCGGTTGAGAAATCGCTTCTGAATATCATTTTGTCCAGGCATTTATTTCGCCTCACTATCCTACGAAACCCTAAAAATGTAAAGGAAATTCCTATAATTTCAGATACAGAGAACGGATTAAAAAGTATTAAATTTTTTTTATCACATTTGATCAAACTTTTTCAGCAGAGTGGCGCGGTACAGTAATAGTACTGACACCGCAGCTGGTGCCAGTACAGAAACTTTGAAATTTAAGTAAATAAAATGCTTCTGCTTTAAAGAAGAGATTGAAACGTAATTAAGTAATTATAGCCGTAAATAGGTGAAATAAAAAGAAAATAGAAAAGAAGGGAAAAGCTAGAAAGTAATGAAACTCTTTGAAGCATCTGTCTGGTGCATTTCTGCTGAAGGAACCCAGTTTGCACGCAGGCACTGAATCGAATAATTTATCTTGCTTCCAGGGCCGTGCACAGCATGGAACCTGACGATACACGAGTATAAGAAAAAGGGTAATCCCGAAGGACCAAGGCTCTACACTTTCTGTTCCAGGGATGGTCACAGAAGTTTTACCCTTCCTGACGACGTAAACAACGCGATAGTTAAGTGAGTTTCTTAGCAATAGTATATACGATTAAGCTCTTCACTTCGCCTTAATTTCTTGCACTGAAACCCAACTAACGACAGTTTTACGACAGTTTCACAACCGCAGTTTGCTCGCAAAGTTGCGGCTACAAGTACAAATGCGATTCTGTATACCAATGAGATTGTATAAACTTCCCTCTCCCTTCCTTATTCTAAATTATCCCCATCCCTGCGAAATTGCTCCACCGTAAATATTCATTTATAGCAATTTAACATACAAAACACGCTCTGGCTGCACAAATATAAATTTGCTTTTTTGACGTACACTTAACTCCCGATATATGGACCGCCGGTCTACGATATTCCGAGAACTGCTGGCCTCGGAATTTGGTGATACGGGGAGCGCGGGAGGCGCTGCTCAGCCAAGCGTGACAAACCGCAAGAGGGCCGCACTCTCCGCGCGTTAGTTGGGTGAGGTTACGTAATCCGTCCATATTCAACAGAAATGATTCACGCGACCCTGCCCGTTTACGTTTGGATTCCTGCGATTTAAGATTAAGGCCAATGCAAGCCATGCTCGAAACCGTTCTTATATCGGGAGTTGAGTGTATTTTAAATAGGCTGTTCAAAAACAACGTCACGATATTTTATAAACTTTTTCCACCTCTCCCCTTCTTCGTCGCCGATCAACACACAAAGCTTCAACCTCTCAGAGTGTCGTCACAAATACGAACAGCCACCACACCTTCTTCATCAAAATTATTTCTTCCATTTCATTGGATAAACGCCTAAAATAAAGCACAAAACGTACAAATATAATATTTTAACATACTTCACAGCCCAAAATGCCAGCTCGCGAAACAGGTAAAATAGGGTGATTTTTCAAGAAAATAGGGGAATAAATTCTTTTGAATAAAATTAATGTATAGGTAACATATTGATTTCAGTACGGACGCTTAAGACTTCAAGTCGAAATATATTGCATTTTCATCAAAATAATTGAATTTTCAACAAACAAAAAAGTTGATTTTCTGTTAAAAGTGATAATTCTTCAACGAGAGAATTGAGTTTCCGAACTGAAAAGTCGAATGTTTTAAAAGACACTTGACTTTTAAGCTCGAAAAGATGAATTTTCAACAAAGAAAGATGACGATTCAACCAGATAGTTTAATTTTTGAACACAAAATTAATTATCAACCAAAAACATGCACTTACAACCAAATAGTTGAACTTTCAAGATATAAAGATGAACTTTCAACCAAATGGTCGACTTACCATACAGAAAATATTAAAACTCAATAACAGATAGTTGCATTTTTAAACAATAGTTGAATCATCAAGTAAAAAAACGAATATTTCATTAGACAGTCGAATTTTCAACCGAGAACAGTTTTACCATGAATATGAATTTTCAAACCAGTGATACGAATTTTCTATCCAAAAGACGAATTTTCAACAAAACA
>CAKNYM010051289.1:168959-216845 GCA_932195095.1 Andricus curvator
CGAATTTTCTATCCAAAAGACGAATTTTCAACAAAACAGTTTAATTTTTTTAATTTCGTTGAATTTTCAATTTACAAAGATGATATTTCAACCAAATAGTTGAATTTTCTAAAGAAAAGATTAATTATCGACCAAAAAGTTGCATTTACAAAAAAATAGTTGATTTTTTAAGCGAAAGGGACAAATTGTTAACAAAATAGTTGAATTTTTGACCAAATAGTTGAATTTTTAACTTATATAGATACATTTTTAACTAACTCGTAAGATTCTTAGACAAAAAGGATTCAACTCAAACAAAAAGATATTCTGGCATTTTGAACCAAAAAGGTGAATCTTCAAGTCAAGAAGATGAATTTTTCAGAAAAAAGTTGAATTTTCATTCCAAAATGACGAATCTATACAAAAAGATGAATATTCAACAAAACAGTCTAATTTTCGAACAAAAAGGATGAATTTTTAACAAAATAGTTGAATTTTTAACAAAATAATGACATTTTCTACAAAATAGCAGAATTTTCAAATAAAATTATGAATCTTCAACAATAAATTAAATTTTTAACAAAGAATTTCAATTTATATACAAGTAGTTGAATTTTGAATTAAAAAGAGCAATTCCCCACGAAAAATATAATAGTTGATGTTTCAACCATACTAATACTTTAAAACAAAAACATTCGAATTTAAACAAAAAAGATTAATTCTTAACGAAAAATGTAATAGTTCATATTGCAAACCAAAAAACATTTTAATTTTAATTCAAAACCATTGGAATTCAACAAAAAAAACGAATTTTCAACAAAATAGTTGAATCCTTGACCAAAACAGGTTAATTTTCAACCAAAGCAGTTGAATTTTAAAAAAAGACAAATTTTCTACCAAACAGTGTATTTTTCAACCCGAAAATTTTAATTATTAACAAAATAATTGAATTTTCAACTAGGAAGATGAATCTTCATCTAATAAAATGATTTTTCAACCCAAAATATTATTGTTAGATTTTTAATTAATAACAATTAATTTTTAACAAAGAAAAAAGGAATTTTTAACCAATAGTTGAATCTTCAACCAAAAAAGATCAATTTTTAACGAAATAGTTGAAGTTTCAATCACAAAGATGAGTTTTCAAGCAAGAAAATTAATTTTCTACCAAAAAAGATGAATTTACAATACAATACATACATTTTGCACCAAATACTTGAATTTTCAGCTAGAAAGGATCAATAATAGGATCAATACTAGTTGAATTTTCAACGAAAAAAGATGAATTTTCGAACAAAAATTTCATTGTTGAATTTTCAACTAAAAAAAATCAATTTTCACTCAAAAATGGATTAATTAAATTTGCAGGTAATAAATTAATGTTTACCTAAAAAACGAATTTTCAACAAACCAGGTAAATTCCACCCAAAAAAAAAACATCTGCGATGCAAAAAATCTGCTAAGTACCTATATCAATTTATGAAATCAAAGTTGACCAAGTAATTTGGGGAAAATATTCATAATAAGATATATGAAGAAACTTTTTTATAATATTCCCTACAGCAATTTTTCAATTTATCTTAAAAAACCACAGTAGACATTATACAATTTGGCGGGATTATATTATATGTACTATGAATCTCCCAAACACATTAATTTTTTATTAAAATTATTTTGCTTCTAACATTCAACCTCGACAAGTTTTATAATATCTAATATAAGACTTATTAAATTTTTTTTTAATTTCTGGAGGGCACTTTATAAAAAAGTTTTATTATATATTTTATTATGATTTTTTTTTCAAATTACTTGGCCAAATTTGGTTTCAGAAAATGATATGTATAAGCGCTTGGCAGAATTTTTGCATCGCAGGTGATTTTGGTGGGATTTCATGTTTTTTGTAATTGAAAAAATAATAAGATAGGTACACTCAAGTAATTTAATTTCAATCAAATTACTAATTTACTAAATCTGAAACATTAAACTAATTGTTTGAATAATTTTCGTTAAACATTAATTAAATTATTTAAATTGATTTATTCTCTAATTCAATTAAATGCTGGCATATTATTCAATTAAACTTCGATAAAATTTGTGTATATCATTTTATAGAAATTTATTTCATTATCTTGAAGAGAAAATGCATTATTGTTAAATAATTGTAAAAAAAGTAAATTTTTCACCTGTGATCACCTCTTTTGCCTAGTTTTTTAAAATTATACCGTTTTTGTCGTCTCTGAATTTTCATTTTTTAATTTATTTATATAATATTATCATATTTAGTTAATTACACATTTCTATATGCAATTATAAATTTATACAATTTTTCACGGAAGAATAGGAGAATCTACAACCCCAAAATGATGATTTTTGTCATCATTTTTCAAAGGTTTTTGTACAAAATGTCATGTTTCAAAGTTTCTTTTTATGATCCTAAAAACTAGTTATAGTGCTTCATGTTTACATTTTTAGAAAATTACAAATTCCTATACACAATTATAAATAAATACAATTTTTACGCACAAATAGAAAACTCTCTGACCCCAAAACAAAGATTTAGTTTCCATAATCTGTAAATGTATAAATTTTTGTAGAAAATTACAAATTTCTACGAACAAAAAGAAACATAAATATACGATTTTCCGAAGCTAGTTGTAGTTTTTAATACCTCAGTTGTTCAGAAGACTACACATTTCTACACAAAATTATGAATAAATACTAAATCCTACGCAAAAAAAAAGAAAAATCTATAACCCTAGAATAAAGGTCTAGTTTTTCATATAATTTGTAATAGGGTTTTGCAGAAAATAACAAATTTCTACAAAAAATAATGAAAATGATTTTCAAAAACTAGTTGCAGTTTTTCATGTTTTTTTCAGGAAATTAGAATCTCCTACCCAAAATTATGAATGAATACAATTTTCTACGCAAAAATAGAACAATCTTCAACCCCAAAATGAAGATCTTGTTTTTCATAACTTTATAGCATTTAACCATAAAATAACTTAATTTTTTGTGAATGTATAGAGATTTTTTTAGCAGTTCTTAAAAATTTGCATTAAAATTTATCAAAATTGTCGTAGAAATTTAAATAAATTATCTCCAACAGGGTAGCGATCATAATATCAATTAACAACATATCCTTAACTATTAATGGTTTATACAATAATAATTATTTCTCTCTTAGGTATTTTCCGAATAATAATTCTCGTTTTAATTCTACATTGTTCTCTCAAAAATATTAAAATTATTTATATTTATTTTTTTCCCAGATTACAAGCACTCGGAAGAACTGCACCACAATACACAATGAAGTGGAGAAGTGAGACAAATTCAACGTTGAATCGCAAAAATGGACTGTCAATTGTTACAAATCAGATACCAGGAAGCTCAAATGGAATTCGCCCTAATGCCGAAAATCTTGTTACATTTCTAACAATTGTCTTTGGCTGCATCACTTGTTTTAATTACAGATCAGTGTGATTGAGACAATTTTTTTGTAATATAAATCTGTAAAGTGTGGCAATCTTCTTGTAAGGCAAATGTGAAATTATGCGATCACTTATAGAAAATAATAATCAAGGGACGAAATTATTCTATGAAAGACCCTCGTGCTCACTTTCAGATTATATAAAGCCATCACATAGTCTGTAACGTGTTCGATATCACACTCACGAGTTATTATACTGAAAAAAAATTTTATTTGCACCTAGGTTTACTTCACAAATGAAAATAGCACTGCAAAAATAAAATTCTTAGAGAAAAATAGTACTAAAAAAATATGAAAAAAATTCTATTCTTAAGTCAATGTTTATAATTATTTGAAAGACCAAAGCTCATACCATCATTTTCCGCAAGTATTAATTTTACTAAAGTTTAAATTAATTATAATTGTATTTTTAGACTATTACTATAATTTTAAATTCGGTTGTAATGACACGGATTGAATAAACATCAATCAATTTATAATTAACAATTGTGATGCCCATGCTGAGTAGGGTGCCCAATAAAAGTTTGAATTTTTATATTTTGCGAACGCTGCCCCCAAAATTTCTTCCTCTTGGTGAAAAAATACTGCCATTGATTTCATTTTATTTTTAAAAAAATGTTTAGGGGTTTCGCTGGGCCATTTTAGGTCTAGTTGGCAAAATTCAAAACTTCACATTTTTCTTGGTCACCCTAATGCTGATAAATTGGATTTGACATTCTTAGTATAAAAAAGTAACACAAAAACAAGTATCTGTGCTTTTAAATAATGGCACATTCAGGAATTGAGCACAGCGATAATTCGTTTACAGATAATACCACTTCAATCTTAATATTTATTAACTGGAGAGGTTTATGTTTATTTATTCCATCAGAGCATTTCAGCATCATGAACGAATTTTACTAGGCCTATGTATATTGTATAGTTATGTAAATTATAAGACTCCTAACCGTCCTTAAGTATTAATTTTTTTTAAGATTTGTATTTAAAATCAATTAAATTACTCTTCCTTTTTTACCATCTACTTTCCCTTTCTGTAGTACTTGAAATATGATGGCCAGTTTAGAAGCGTGAAAAACTATATATTTAACGAATGTACAAACGTCATAAAATAGTAGGATTTGTACAGAATACATTGAACTATTGTTATAAGAAAATTTAAGCCAACGTGAAATTGTAAAGAAAAAAATTGTAAACATAAGTTTTTATAGATAGCTAAAGAGAATGTATTTTACCAAACGAGCTTCGCGTGCGCAAAGCACCTTAAATTGTTACGCACTTGATTATCGTCCAGGATCTTACTTGTACAATATGCAATTTAACCCAAGAATTAAAAAAGAAAAATTAAATAATGGGGCAAATTCATTTCCATTTCTAATTTTTCTTACATTAAAACTTTAATTTATAATTCGTTATTCTTATCAGAATATGGATGTATAACAGTATTAACCCTAAATTATAATTAATGTTTAAAAAGTATTTAGTTCGATCGTTTAATCGAGTTTTAATTGAAGGATGGCAGTACAGAAATAATTAACCAACAAAATTGGAATTTTTCAGGAAAACGAAGAAACATTTGGTAGAATCAAAATCACCGTTTAAAGATAAAATAAAAGTCTACTCCCGAGCGGAAGTGTTGCTAAATTGAGAACAAAAAATTATGATTGGAAAATTTTATTTTGTTTTGTGGAAACGGATGCGGAAATGGACAATCTAAAAGTTACACTGGCCGTAAAAGGAGGGTCGGCTGCGGATTGCAATAAAAAATATAATCGTCAGTTTCAAAAGAAATTAGAACTAACTCCTGAGATATTGAGTCTTGGAATCTGTGTAAAAAAGGTTTGGTTTCAAAAAGTTAACAAATTGTGAGTAAATTGTCCATGAATATACAGGTTACAATGTCACAGGTTTTGAAAATTGGCTTCCGGTAGACATTAAAAATGAAATTTTGAATTTTGTAGAAAAATAAAAACCTGCTCACGAGACATGAGGATGCTCAATAAGAATAATGAATTTTTGATATAAAAAACTATTTGTTTCCGAAAGAATCAACATTTTTTACGGTATTGCAGTGTTGCAAACGAAACCCCTGTAAACAGGAGGAACATTTAATTTTTTTTAATGGACAATAATAATTTCAACAAATTTTGAAACTAAAAAGAAGAAAACAATAATTACTATGCTAAAATTTGAACTGAAATTTAAATTATTTTCTTTTATCACACCATATATTAAAAAATAATAATTCCAATAAATCCTTTGAAAGGCCTATAAAAAGAAGACAATTTTTTATAATCGATCCTAATCTCAACAAATATTGATGCTAAAGGGGGAAAAACAATGATTACTACTCTAAAATACTACGCTGTAATTGCAACAAAAATTTAAAGGATTATTTTTTATTATGCAATAGAACCGCATCCATATTTTTTCATATAGAGAAAAAGGGGAGACGTATTTTTTTAATTAATATTTCAACATTTTTACATTTTTAAAGCTATTTTAACATTTCAAGGGTAAAATGAGCTTTTTGTAAATTTCACATTTAGAACCGTGTCATTTTTGCAATTTTTGAGATATTTGGTTTTTTATTTGAAGAAATGGTAAAGCTATTTGGATTTTTTAAAAAAAGAAAGAGAAGAAAATTTATCTGAAGAACCCCATCCTTTTTTCCTGAAA
Source organism: Andricus curvator (assembly GCA_932195095.1). Lineage (NCBI taxonomy): Eukaryota > Metazoa > Arthropoda > Insecta > Hymenoptera > Cynipidae > Andricus > Andricus curvator. The sequence goes on from CAKNYM010051289.1 coordinate 175,105, forward strand.
TTTTTAGGAATAATAGGTACTAATATTGTCCACGTACCATTAATTGCCCATTTGTTTTTTTTTCTGTTCTTAAGGATAAAAAAAAATATTTTTTGTTTTTTTTAAGCCCTTTGTGCAATTTTTCAGATTTTGATATTTTTCTTGTTCCAGTGTGTCAAGTTTCTTTTCACTTTTTCTAGCCCAGTGAGAAAAACCAATAAAAAATAAAAAATAGTAAAGCTATTTCGAAAAAAAAAATAATAAAACACGAAATTTTCTCAAAATAGTTACCTCTTCTTTCGTTAGAATTGTCAGGAGTGGTAGATAATTTGATAATATATAATAATATAACTTACTAAGAAAATTTAACCTGGGTGTATGTATTTTTAAACAAACCAAATTCTACTTTATTTTTACAGTTCTCGCATTTATTGTATTTTGCTGTTGTTTTTTACTTCAAATCAGAAAAATGTTAATATATTGAACATAACGACTTTTACCCCTTGGATGCGTCAGAAAATATTCATAAAACTACATATTACCTAACAAATGTGAACATTTCAATGAAAAAATTATGGCTGTTTTAAGACAATTTCGTGATTTAATTTTTCAAAAAATCGAAATAGCTTTACCATTTTGTATTCTTGCTTTTTTTCTTATCGGTTTCGAAGGAGTGAAAAAAACTGGAGAAACTGGAACAAAAAAAACTTTTAAATCTCAGAAATTGAAAAAAGGTAAGAGTTAGAAAAAAAACAATAATAATTTTTTTCTCCGGAAAAAAACAAATGGGAAATGTAAATAATGTTTCCAGAAAAAATATAGGGTTTTTGAGAACAAAATTTGTTTCTTATTTTTAAAAGGCTGCGTCTACTCATTCCGAAAATTTGATGGAGTTGGAAAAGGGGATGGACTAGTCATCCCGAAAATTCGGGATGACTAGCAAAGCTTATGAAAAATATTTTCCTACTCATCCCGAATTTCGGGACGACGAGACACTTCGATTAAAAAACTTGAAATAACTTTACCATTGTTATCGTTTTTTTGGATTTAAAAAGAAAGAAACTGGATAAACTTCAATAAAAAAAAACCTTATGTCACAAAAATGGCAAAAATGGCAAAACTTTTCCAATTAAATTGACAAAACAACTCATTTTACCCTTCAAATTTTAAAATATTCGTAAAAAAATGTAAAAATTTCGCTATGTTCATTTAAAAAAATACGTGTCTCCTTATTTTCCACGTTAAAAAAAACATATTTCATTAGGAAACCAATGCTGAACATAAGAGTTCAAAAAAATCCTTTCAACAGAAATTGTACTTGATTTTGAAGAACTTTTAATGGAATAAACCCATTTTTTTTAATTTTCGTCATCTAGTTCTGTCCTTTCATCCTTTAATTTTACCATTTTTCGCCCATTTCTCACTAATTTTTCACTTAAAAATTAAATTTTATATATGTTTGTAATAAGAAAATATTATAATTGTTACAAATTGGAATTAAATAAAAAATACTATAATTTTCAAAATAAGATAGTCAGGTTTGGAAAATGTGATTTTTAATGTACTTCTAAGTAAGAAGTACATATATCTAATTTTTTTATTTCTTAAAATCACTAATGCTACTCTCACTACAAAAGAGCTATTCTGGTCGACGATCGCAATAATAAAAACGATTATAATTAAGTCGCGCTATGTTCTGGGGACTATTTGCAGAATACTTAAGAACAAATTGAATCAATTGCTGAAAATGTATTATTTGAACAAAACCTCGGACATTTAATGTATGTACGTACTACGTATAGATATACTCAAATAACGAATGCAAAACAAACACAAAAAAGGGACTGAAAGAATCCAATAATAATAAAATAGCGCAATTAATTGTTGTAAATAATCGATTTATTCATAATTAAGAAAAGAAGGTAGTAGTCAAGAAAGAATAAAAACCATTTTTGTTCTTGACTGATACATTCTTAATAATGTAAATAGTAGACAAGTTATAAACGAATTGAAAAGGCACTCACAAAAATCACTTTTAACATACGTACACTAAAATTTCGTTTATTCGAATACCTTAAAATATCTTCTAACATTTATTTTTCATTTTATATATTTTTTAAAAGATAATTATAAGGTATATCTATGGTGATCGAATAGTCGAAGTTTGAAAACAATTTGGTATTACACGAAATCATTCGATATAAGAGACGAAAGATGAATATGATTATTGTGGACAATATTATGCGTTGATCGAGGACGTTTAAACAATTCATTCAATTTTAAGTTATTGTTTATCATGTTACTCGTTACACCAGTAAAAAATGTTACTTCCGTTCAATTATTTTCTAATTACATAAGTATACTACAAGGAAAAATGTCTAGTCGATTTGCATACTGAGAAAAGTAAATTGCAAGTTAAAGGAGAATGGTATTTATTTGATTTATTTAATATTGCCTGCCTGGCTGGTAAAGAAATTTGTACATTAAATCGACTGCCATTATTCCATGCACATGAATCATTGAATCTTATTTTATGAATATGTTGAAAATTGAAAAAAGCATATTGAGCACATTCTTATAACTTTTGTAGATGATGAGGAAATTATAAAAAATTTGATATACAAATACATTTTTTTGAATAACATATCAAGTACGAACATTTAATCTTTAAATTTCATTCAATTATTCGTGTAAAAAATATGGGCTGTAATGATATATTATGGTACGTAAACATATTGACTAATTAATATAAACCTTTTTAGTTTTCTAATTTTTTGTTATAATGTACTTATAAATTTTATGTGCAATATTCATTTAAGATGTCTTGATTAATACCTGTTTATGATTTGCAATAAAATATAGTATACTGCTTTTCTTTCCTCATCATCTACATATATAATTATACAGTTGCGTATGCACAATTTTGGTATGTATTACAATAAATGTAATAATAAAATGTCTAAAATGAAAATTTCGAATCAAAGTATCATCCATAACCAATTTTCTAGGGCTTTATTTGTTCCTTAAATAATCCCAGGCTTGTCAAATGAAAACTATTGTCCATTGATAGACTGTCTGTATGAATCTCTGTGTAATTAAATATAGCACTGACTTTCCGGAACAAGTTATTATTTATTACATATCAAATTGAGACAATTTTGTTTAATAATATCATAAATCACTTCCTAACCAGCAAGAAATTTTATTGGTAATAGTCCAAATTTATTTTTATTTATTGAAACTTGCAGTATAATTGATTTATTTATTTGAAATAAAAAATACGTGAAATATATTTTAAAGGGATTGCATGGTATTTGAATTTAATTTTTTTTCCAAAATCTTTATTTTTTCACGTGTGACAAAAGAATCATTCTAAATAAATTGTAGATGAAAGACCTTTTTCAGTTTCCGCTATTCGTACAGAAATTTCGGCATATTGAACACTTCAATAAGTTCTCATTATATCCAATATTTTATCGACGCACTTATCTTTCTTACGTGCAGAAACAATCTACAAAACTTCGTTTATTTTCAAAATGTATCCCCTCAACGCACAGTGGCAGGAATCGGGAATTTACTGTTCATAATCCACTACAGCCTACAATTCTTGACCGATTTTGATTTTTTTTTAATGCTAAGGATTAAATCCTGCGGAACGTCTTCAGGCCCAATTTTTTAATTTAACTCTCTGGAATTTCTTATTTAAACAAATAGAACGTCAAAATTGGACATTTTACGTACATTATTTTTTTCTCCAAAGAAAAGACTTAAGATATCTATCAGAATTATTGCAGATATACTTCAGTAACATAAGTATTCAGTTTAAGATTCAAGTCAATTGTTATAAATAATTTATATAAACCATTATTATTTTCATAAGGAGCTCAACCGCAACAAAAAACTTGATCTTGATTAAAAATGCCTGAATATCTCGTAGGAGTAATATTTGAAATGAAAAATGATCATTAGTAACCAATTACCATTATTATAAATATTCTAATAAAAATATTGTTTTTTTCAAAGTATTGTTTTTCTCACCAAACAACTTTCAAATTAATTCTAGATTATCATGAATGGCTGCAGAAAAATATAAATGTCAAATATTTGTATTGGTAATAACAATATTATAAACAAATTACAAAATGTAGTGTTATCCATCAGAAAAAAATATATATTTTCTGCTAAATCTTGTTGCAGCTATCTCAGCGGTTATATTTCATCAAGAAAGTGGGGCGTCAACTCGCAGTTGTTACTTTTATTAACAATATTTTTAATAAACAGTCATCTAAAGTAATTTTACGTCTGAACAAGTAGTTTTTTTGTAATGATTATTTTAATGCATCTTGGTAGTGGTACTTCAGTAAGTAATTTTGTCAGTAATTCTCAAATAATATTTTTATTAAATAATAATAGAAAATTGTAACTTCTATAAACAAAATATAAAAAAACTATTTTGCTATATTATTTTGCTATACTATAATATTCCATGAGAACAATTTCTTCCTTCAATAAATCTCATACGAATTATTTTTTAATTTGAACTCTTCTGAAAATTTTATGATCTCTGTATCAAATTCTGCTGCAATTTTCGCTCACCTGTCTTAAATCGGCAATGCACAGATCAGATGACTCAATTATAGTTTGTGAATTAAGTCTTCTATTGTTGCTAATCGAGAATGATGCTATTGCACAATAATTAATTAAGTGTAAATATACTAGATTTAAACGTTACTGACTTTTAATTATTCAAAATAATGCATTTTTGCTTAATACTGTTCTTGCATTACAAGTATGTTACTATTCATTATAATTTATTCAAATTTATTAACAAATTAAAGCTTTATATCGTGCTAGCCGCTTACTTTATATTTTGGTTCACAAAAATATCTCTACATAAGTATAAGTGACATAAAAACCCTCTTATTTTCGTAGCAAAATAATTTTTGAAAATATTTTGTTTAAAAAAGTTACAATTTTCCATTATTATTTGATAATAATATTAATTGAGAATTAATCACAAAGTTACTTATTCAAGTACCACTATGAAGGTGCCTTCAAATGATAATTGTGATAAACCGCTTGTTCAGACGTAAACTTGCTATAGATAACTTTTAATTTAAAATATTCTTAATAACAGTGAAAATTGCGAGTTGGTGCCACACTTTCTTGATGAAATATAACCCCTGAAATAGCTGTTACATGATTTAACAGAAAAGTCATTTTTCCCCGATGGAAAACGCTAAATTTTTTTATTTGTTCGTAATATTGATATTAACAATACAAATATTCACCGTTTATATTTTTCTGCACCTATTAATTATAATTTCGAATTAATTAAAAAGTTGTTTGGTGAGAAAAACCATACTTTGAATAAAAAAAAAGCAAAATGAAATTTTTGATTTTTCATTATTTTGTTCAGCAATCAAAATTTGTGTTTTGGATTTTTTAAGAAACTTTTTTTCATATCGTGCGTTTTTTGTCTTAAAATGTTCATTTTTATGTGTTTTTTTTTAATTTTGTAAATGCTATAACTCTGGTAATTTTTTTTATCGAAAGAAGTCATTAGGATAAATTGTTCGTCTTTTTGAATACTGCGAACAACCGTACATAGAATTTTCAAATTCTGAAAAAAGTGGTCTCAAAGATTTTGAAAATGCTCTAACTTTTTGATACAGACACATTCGTAAAAACCTGTTTTTCGGGTTCAGGGGGTCTCAAAACATGGACATTTGACAAAAACGGAGGGGGGGGGGGGGATGACAAATTTTACAAAAATCTAATACCTTCTCTGATGAGAATGTAAAAATTTGTTTATTAGAATATTCATAATAATGGTTTTTGTTATATAATGGTTATTTTACATCCTAAATACTACTCCTACGAGATATTCATGCATTTTTAATCAAGACAAAGTTTTTTGTTGCGGTTAAGCACCTTATGAAAAGAATTGTTTATAACAATTGGCTTCAATCTTAATTTGAATATTTATGTTACTAAAGTGTATCTGCAATAATTCTGATAGATAGCGACTTCTCTTAAGTCTTTTCTTCGGTGAAAAAAATAATATTCGTAAAATGTCCAATTTTGACGATCTATTTGTTTAAATAATACATTCCACAGAGCGAAATTCAAAATCGGGCCTGAAGACGTTCGGCAGGATTTAATCCTGATATTAAAAAAAAATACACCAAAATCGGTTAAGAATTGTAGGCTGTAGTGGATTAGGAACAGTAAATTCCCGGTAATTTCCCTGGTCCCACTGTGCAACGGTTTCTTTTTTGGAATCGTACTCCGGCTTTCTTACCCTATTCGAAGTTCGTTTTTTGTTTGAAACAAGCAAAAAAATGTTCCTTAGTTTAAAATATTTAGTGGCCCTAATAGGGGCAAATTCTGGCCCTGAAAAGAACCGATTCGCTTGTGGACCTAAACATGTGAATTATTGAAAATTCATCTTTGACTTTGTAGATGAGCGAAGTAAAAAACATTTTATATCACAATTTTTTGTGATTGAACATTTTTTCAGTTTCAAATTAAGTTCTGATTCGTTTAATTTTTAACGTTCCGTAGTAGAAAATTTTACAGTTTTCAACATTATTACATGTCCAGGTCACGAACTCACTTTAGAGATCGAAAATGGTGTTTATAGTGGCATACATTTTGAAAAATAGTATAAAAATAGTGGTTTTTCGAATTTCTAAATGATTTTATTATGTCAATTCTAGGCCTAATTTATAGAAGTGCTTTTTTGATATTTTCTTATCGTTTCAGTCCGAGCCCTGAAAGTTGCGAAATTCGGAATTTGCAGACTTACATATTAAAAATTATGTCACTTGATACAAACTAAAACAAACTAGAGTTCTATCCTGGGAAAAGGAAAAAAAACGTCTTTAAGGGATAGAAAGTTCTATTTTGTTTATTTTTCATTTTGGGGCGCAACTGTCAAAGTACGCAGGTTTTTATACAAATCTATGACATCTTAAAATTAAAAAAATAATTTGCTAATAACATTTTGTTGATTCAAATTTCACACATAAAAACACATATTTACAAATAATGTAAAATTAAAATTTCACATCAATTATTGCGAAATGTTAACACAGAATCTGCTATCCATTTGGTTATACAATCATGATAAACTTTTTAGTGAAATCAAGAAGTTCCTAGATTGTAGCTCCGAACTGAAAAGTAAAGGAGGTTATAATTAATTTTCATCTTCCGTAAAAATTTTTCCTTGACTTCGAAGAAGCAAAACATTTGTGTGAAACCTTTTGAAAGGTTGTTTTTTTTATTTTCAAAATTAATTCTGTTTAATAAAACGTTCTCTAATTTTAAAAGTTGTGAAGCACATTTATTTAAAAATTCGAGTACTTATCTTAAGAGTTGCATCACATATGAAACATAAACAAAATATAACTTTTTATTTTTTACAGAGGGTAATTATTGCCTTCTAAGGGCAGTACTCTAGTTTGCATAATCCAGCCCCATTTCGTGACATCGCAGTAAAACAGTTACGTACTTTTCGCCAAAAGACGTTATCATACCTTTTTTTATTTAGGGATGCTTAAAGGTCCAACACCGGAACTCAAATTGCCTTCAAATTATTAGTAAAAGCTATAAAATATTTAATTAATATTTCTCAAGTAATCCTAGAAATTTACGTATGAAAAACTGTGTGATTTTTGAAATATTTTTGATAAATATTTTTTTTTATATTTTGAACTGTGAAAGAAGAAAAAACATCGTTCTAAGGGCTAGTTTTTAAAAGTTAAAGGGTAGTTTTCTATCACTGGCACACATTTTAACTTTTAGAGGGTCATTTTTAATCATTCAAAGCCGAAAACGTGTAAGTTTTATCAAAAAAGCACATTATATATTTTTAATCCCTATAAAGGGTGTTTTTTCACTTTTATAAGCGTGGTCTTCTAAATAAAAGAAGGGTACAATTATTCTCATTTATGCTTAACATCATTTTATTATCATAATTATTTCTTTTACGTAACTCGTTTGTCATTTTTACAACAAAAATCATTCAACCTTTTTAGCACTTGCAGGCCTTGGACCACGGGTTAAAGTTTTATATTTTAATTTATAAAAAATTCCGTAATTATTTTTACACTGAATTAAAGAATATACGGGGGTGACACAATGGCACAAAATATTATATTTTTTGGGCCATCCTAATGTGTAGGTAATATATATCACTGAAGATATTTTAGTTCAGTATCTTGCATAGTAAGTTTTAATATATCGTTCTGTTTCAATTCAATATCTTGGATTTTTTTCATTTTATATCTTGAATATTGATAGGAAAAATCTTTTTAATATCCACAGATGATCTGCTTCAATTTCTAAATTTCTGTTTCATAGTTAAGAAAAAATAGAATTAAATTTTTTTTTTCAATCAATAATATAAAGTCTTTTATTTTAGGTTGTTAAGATATTTTTCTGTAATATCTAGATATCCTATTTTAATGTCTATTTTTCTTCGTGCAGTCCTCACATTTTCTATATAATGCGCTATTTGAGGACTTGTTATCATTTGTCAAAAATTCAATCGCAACACAACTGTGTTTGTGCGGAAAAATAAAAAAAAAATAAGGAAACTGTTCAAGCTGTTTCTATCATCCCAATACCAGAGTAAAAATGTATAGAAAATATCTTTCGGTGAATTTTACTGATATTCATTTATTCTGTAGTTTATGAAACTAGAAGAAATTTTCCAAACAGACTTGGACCAATTGTGATTAGATTTTTGCGTTCGGTGTTCTTTCTTATGATAAAAGTAGCTCTTCACTTTTAAAAGCCGATCCTCAAAATTACGCTGAATTTGGTGTTATTTTGAGTTTCAACAAAAATGAAAGAGAAAAGCGAAACAAGGCACAAACAAATGAGATGCGACAAAATTCACATAAGTGATTTTCTGTATTTCTTCAATAAAAAATCAACATTGTTATATTATAATATATGGGTCATTCTCCGTCAAAGTGTACCCGAGTCGAAATTTAGGCCCTACTTTCAAGCTATAACTCCTACCTTAGTAGGCGCTGGAGCAGCAAAGTAGGCTCAAAATAAGCAGCGATTTCAATTCAATTTAGACCCTACTTTGACGCTAAAAATGTCCGAAATCGGGCGTTTTTCCACGTTTAGCGTCAAAGTAGGGTCTAAATTAGATCCTACATTGGTGCTCCTGGCCCTACCCTACATTGGCGCTCCAGACCCTACCTTGGTGCTCTAGCCCCTACACTGGCAATAATAATAATAAAAATAATAATGGCGTAATTTCGGTAATGGTTATAAATTTTTATTTTCCTTCTCTGCAGAAATACTTTTACTATGAACTGTACCTCAGGAACTTAATATTGAAACAAAACTCATGAAGTATACAATTCTTTGTTTGTAGTGTTTATTATTATATAATTTTAAAACTTATTTGTCAAATATCGTTGACGTTCACTTCAGTTTAGTGGAAAGATTCCTCAAGAGAATGAAACCGATTTGGGTTGAAATTACAGACTAGTCCGACAATTTTTTAATTAAATTTTTTTGTCCGTAACCTCCAAATTTGGTTGTTTTTCGCAAGTCGAAAATCTGATTTATATTCTTTTTTGAATACTTGGGACGATAGCATTCGATAACTTAGGGCTCAAATGGAAACTTTAGTTTCGGTTTTGCAAGAAAATTAACATTTTTAGAAAGAATCCTTTCCTTTTTGCTTACAGATACTTTATTACTGTTAATATCGAGAAACTGACCGATTCACATAGTCGCAAACCAATTCAGTTTGAAAAATCTTAATCTGCAAATGACAGATATGCAATTCAGGGAGTCGCCTTTTCAATGGGTTCTTTTGTTTCCTGGGTGTAGCTTCTAAATATTCAAAGTAGGGCCTGTAGGTTCAAACGGAGTCAAAGGAGGCTCTAATGTTCTAATGAGGAGCTGCAGGTTCAAAGTAGGGTCTAAATTTCGACTCGGGTAAATTTGCACTCATGTTTTTTTGAATAATAAAAATAGGTGAAATGTTAATTAATATACTTGGACGTGTTCATTCGAACAGTAATAATGCTTTTATGAACTAATTATACAGGAAGCGTTCCTATTGATCAATTATTTAGCCAGGGGGCTTACAAATTCTGAGTCTTTCGAAGTTAAGGCATAAAAAAACACATTTTTTTCGATTTTCTTCAAACTGCGGTAAATTGTAGTACTATAGGACTTTATTGTAGATGTAAAACCATAGATCAACATATTGCATGGTTACCGACATATATGTGGAGTGGTAGTTGATACACTTTGGTGTACAAACCATTATTTAATTAACTATTATTGGATCAATACCAAACCTAAGAAGGTTTGTAACTAACGAATATATATATCCTTTTCATATCTTTTGGAATTTTTAAATTGCAATTCTGAAAATCTCAAAACACGTATCCTTAGATTTTGATAAAATGCATATTAAAAGTATGCTTAGAATTTCTAGTTTATAACCCTGAATGGATCTAATAATGGATATTTCGTGATATTCTAAAATGATGATTAAAATAAATATATGATTGCAAAACTCGAGGAGTCTGAATTCAGAATTTAACCCCCGCGTTCATAATTTGTTCTTGATTTCATTCTGTTAGTCTTTGAATTCAGACTCCTTGAGTTTTTAAATTGTATAATTATTTTGTTTAATATTATAAAATATCATTAAATGTCCATCATATCCATCCAGGGTTATAAACTAGAAATTCCAAGCTTTCTTTTGATATACATTTTATCAAAATCTGAGGATAAGTGTTTTTAGATATTCGGAATTTAAATTTTTAATTTAAAAAAGGTATAGAAAGTACATCTATTTATAAGAAATGGTGACCACCGTCATTGAGCTTGTCAATTTTCCTATTGAGTTCGTTTAGTTAGAAACTTTATTATGTTTGGTTTTGACGCAATAATATGTCACTGAAAAATAGTCTGCACACCGAACTGCACTAAATATCGCCCCCCCCCCCCCATATTTCGGTAACCATGCAATATGGTGGCTTATGGTTTTTCACCTAAAATACGGTCCCATAATAATGCAGTGTACCACAGTTTGAATAAAATCGAAAAACATTTATTTTGGGTAGCGCGCTCATAGAGAATGGAATGCCCCATATGTATAAATAAACGAAAATAATCGTTGAAATTGGCTACGGGTTGAATCTCGACTCGGGAAGAGTCGCGATGTCAAGTCATTTCGAGTGCGGATAGCATTCGGATGGGGGATCATCCGCGACGTACGAAGGTTGTGTATTCGCTGCGTTTTAACTAATGTCGAGCGGGAGTTTTGATGTCCATGATGATTGTATGCATTTGATGGGTAGGGTCGAATGTTCGACTACTAAGTCGACTGTCGAAAAAACCGGCTGATCTTGGGAGATGGTTTTCTGCAGTTTTCGTCTCTCTTGGCAAAACTTTCAGGCAAATGCGAGTGTTTGTCATAAAGTCGGATACAGCCGCTGCTTAATACTGGCTGTGATCAAATTCATACAGTGATTCTAAACCATCCTTAGTGAAGAAAAAATTTCATATGCGCATATCCAGTGAAGTGGAGTCGTCTGGCGGTATACATACTCATGCTTAAGGACTTAAATGATACTTTAACCTTAAGGAGGATCGTCTTTAGGCCTCTGTTTTACCGAGGTTTCTAAATGAAGTCATAGTACAACAGGTTATACCGCAGTGCTATGAGACTTAAATGAACCAGCATAAATTTCAATAATAACAATAATAAATATCTAGATTATAGTTTTTTATTCAAACAATAATATCCTGTATGAAACTGAGGTTATGTTACGGTATTTACGTGCTTTATATCATTTAATAAACTTTGGAAACAGAAATTTGTAAATTGCTAAGATTTGCCAGGTTACTTACATGCCAGGGAAGTTTACAAATTTTAACAAATTCAACCAAATTTAACAAATTTAACCACGGTTAAATGCACTAAGGACATGAAAGCACACACCTCACCTTATAAATTGAGATATTAATTGCTATTGAATTATTATAAAGAACGATCGCAAATTAGACAGGATATGAGTAATTTCTTTGAAATAATTGGAAGGATTTTGTTTGGTCATCCGTTCATGTGTTGATAATAACTTTTATTTCAAAAATAAATAAAAGTGTCGATACATGTTGCCGACGTTTCGACAAGGCTTTGTTTTTTTCTCAAGGCTGTTTACGTAGAATACAATTAGATTTGGTGAAGTAAAATTGCAGAGGTATCGACCGATTTTGTATAAGATGATCAAAAAACAAAACAAAATATCTTGAGAACTTATACAGAACTCCAAGAAAAAATTTTTGTTGTCAGGATCCGACTTTCTTCGAACATGATATAGATATGAGTAATTTCTTTGAAAGAAATGGAAGGATATTTTTTGGTCTTCCATTCATGTGTTGATAATAACTTTTATTTCAAAAATAAATAAAAGTGTCGATACATGTTGGATGACCAAAAAAAATCCTTCCATTTCGTTCAAAGAAATTACTCATATCTATATCACGTTCGAAGAAAGTCGGATCCTGACAACAAAAAATTCTTCTTGGAGTTCTGTATAAGTTCTCAAGATATTTTTTTGTTTGTTTTTTGATCATCGTTTATAAAATTGGTCGATACCTCTGCAATTTTACTTCACCAAAATTACTTGTATTCTACGGCCTTGAGAAAGACACAAAGCCGTGTCGAAACGTCGGCAACATGTATCGACACTTTTTTATTTATTTTTGAAATAAAAGTTATTATCAACACATGGACGGATGGCCAAAAAAAATCCTTCCATTTCTATCAAAGAAATTACTCATATCTATATCACGTTCGAAGAAAGTCGGATCCTGACAAAAAAAAATTTTCTTGGAGTTCTGAATAAGTTCTCAAGATATTTTTTTTTTGTTTTTTGATCATCTTATATAATTAGACAGGAGGCTTACAAACAATAAACATACTTACCTGAATTTTCAACACATCATATTTTTACTCAAACACAACAACGAATTTTGCTTCCAGTATTTATGAAATCGATAGCTTGGAAGTATATGTTTTATCGGTGTTTGCATCGATATCATATCGATCGTGCAGTTTCTCTGCTTCACAGAGAACGCGCAATTAAATCTTGCATGTAGCATGCAAAATATGGGGACAAAATTCAATCGGGTCTGCGTAAACGTAGAGACGATATATTGCCATTTCTAACATATCACTCATTAGTTATATCTAAAAAGAGTTAAAAATACCTATAGCCGCTTTTAACAATTCGTATGTGTAGCAAGAGCGTGGTTCGACACTAATCGGTGCCTGGGGACAGCTAGGGAGGCGTACATTCCGATCGTTCACAGTATCTCAACACGCTCTTATGCAATAAAGATTGAACTTTATTTGTTAAGTTATAACATATTCATATGAAATTTTAAAAAAATACCCGAAAAGTTTATTTAAATTTCAGTGCAAATATCCAGCTGAGGCACAAAAATGCACTTTCACGAAGAATGACCCATATAATAGAAATTCATTTCAACAAATATGACTTATAATAGATGATTACAAAATTTGTTATATGATTCAATCTTTTTAATTTTTTCCCATACCTTTGAACTCTGAAAAGTTTCCAGTTTTAAAATTCTGAACTTTTTTATTGTAAAACTGTACGTGGATATTTGCATAAAATAAAATGATGTACTGTATGTATATTTAAACAAGATCATTGATATGAAAGTAGATGAATTTCTTACTTATATACTTACTTTAATGCTACCAGAATAGTATTGAAACCACTGAAAGTACTGAAAACTGTAAATTTTTTCAATATCTTTCATTCAACCAAAAATTTGTCTATGGTTTCACAAAGTTATTGTGATATTGATCACCATGAAGTCAGGGATGTTCTCAACATTGAGTCAATCTTTTGGTTTATAAAATCGACAAAAAAGAGAAAGTTCATATATAATTATAACGAAACGAACAAAAGAAACTAAAGCGCATTGAATAAAAAAATATTTCAGGTTATAATTTCCTATGTAAATAAAACACAAAAAAACAAATAGTTAATTTAAGTGGAAAAGCTTACTTATTTTAAGGAGCAACAAAAAGAAGCATACGAAATCTGAAATTTAGAATGTGTTTTAATCATTAAAGTAAGCAAACAAAAAAGGACTGAAATTCAGGTAGTAAGGACCTGAATTAAGGACGATATTCATACGGCAAAGTTAGTGTAAGTTTGAGATGACCTTAAATTAAGGAATCTCCTGCCTGAAATTAAGATGCATATTTGGAACTGAAATTCTGGATCCCCTCATCCGGACCCGTGCGTTCTAACCTGGCATAACATGAATTTTAAAGATAATCCTTATAAAATCCTTTTCTATTTTCTAGAAATACGTAAGTAGGACATTTTGCCTGCACCATCCAGTTTAAGTAATCATGTCCTAGTTCTTTTAGATCATCCCTTACACTTTTCTCCCATCTGTTTCTCGGTCTGCCTAGAGGACTCTTACCAGTCGGTTTCCCTCTTAAAACTTGCGCTACGCACTGTAAAAACTATGGTTCCATTTTGACTGAGCATCACTTTTTTAGCGTCCTGTTATAATACCAAATCGTCTTGTTTTGATGCCATCGTTCGTACTATTTTACTTTGCTAACTTCAGATTGAAAAGTGGTACGTACTAGAGAACTAAAATAATGCATAGTGTGTATTGTTTCAATTGCTTGCAACTTCATGCTTTTATGAGAATTCTTCATTGTTTAAATTTTCTTTTACTTTTGAAATGTGATAGAGAAAATAGAAAAGGGGAAAAAGGTGGAATTATTTTAAAAAGAGGAAACTGGTGAATAAATATGTAATTATTACATACTAATAAATATAATAAATATTAATTATTTATTTGAATATAAGACAACGTTTAAATTGAAAATGATGCATAGAATTAATTTTTTTAATTGTAAAAGTTACAAAAGTTTGTAAAGTCGTTTTGAATTATTATTCAGTAATGAAAAATTCATATTACAATGATTGAAAAGTAATGAGGTGGATGTTCTTCCAAAGGTCCTTCCTGGTAGCCAGGTGCTTAAATCACATCTTTCTCGGGGAAGTAGGGTTAAGGGCTGAAATTGGAGATACCCGGATGGCTTTTCAAAGGTCGTACTGTTTCAATGGTTAATCCTAGTAGTCTAGGTGTTTAAATCACATCTTCCTCGGGAAAGTAGGGTTAAGGACTGTAATTGGAGATACCCGGATGGCTTTTCACAATAAGTGTATTTGAATATTATTTTTTATTTTTAAAAAGCTATTTAATTACATAATAAAATCATGACAAATTTTTTTAATCGTTATTTTTATCTAATTGAATTGAAGTTTCAACACATAACGAAAAAATCCGGTTATTTGTTCCGAAATGTTCCCTTCCGTTTTAAATAAAAGCCGTAAATTGTTAACATTTATAATTACCATAGCTGATTTTATTCGTTCAAAAATTTCTTTATGATTCTATTCGTTTTATTTTTATTTGTTGATTCACTACCTCGTTATGGTCTTTTTGTAATGCAGTATAAGACATTGTATCCCACGCCGTGTATACTAAACTAAGAATCATTAGTTTGACAATAAATGTGATATTATGACACTATATTTTTGTACAAATAATACATTTATAAGGGACCGTCCATAAACTAAATTACCGATTTTGGGCTATTTTTGACTCCCCAGTCCCCTCTCATTGATGAGCGATGTTTTGTTTTTACCCCCCCAAATTTGAAAGTAACGCAGTCGTTGGCTAAACACTCAAAACAGAGAAAATATGGTGATTTTTCATGAAAATAGATGAATAAATTCTTTTAAATAAAATAAATGTAGCTACCATATTAAATTCATTATGAAACTATTTAAATTCCTAAGATTTCAAGTCGAAATATATTGAATTCTCAACCAAAAAAGATTTTCTACCAAAAAATATGAACTTCCAAAAAGAAAAAATTAACTTTTAACCAAACAGTTGCATTAACAACCAAATATTAAAACTTTTAAGCAAAATAGACAAATTTTCAATAAAATTGGTTCATTTTCTAGCAAATTGTTGAATTTTCGACAAAAAAGTTAATTCACAATCAAGTAGTTGAATATTCAACTAAAATAATAAATCTTTGACCGAAAAATCCAGGTTCCCGTGTAGTTGAATTTTTAACCAAAAAAACGGCTTTAGATCCAAATAGTTGCGTTTTCAACAAAATAATTAAATTTACAACCAACTAGTAGAATTTCCAGCTAAATGAGATAAATTCCGAACCAAAGGTATAATTGTAGACTTTTCAAATGGAGAAAATCAACTTTTGACTAATAGGCGAAATAGTGTGAAGTCTGAAATATGAAAGTGATTCTCAATCTTATCAGGGTATTATTGAACCACTGCAGGGCCATCTTTCACAAAATAGTAAACTTTGTTAAAATATATCCTCAGGAAACGTACAAAGCGTTATCGAAGTTTATAACGTTTCTTCCGCAGAGCCCCCTTCCCCTGTTACAACCGTGCTTTTGGTTGCGACCCCCCCCCCCTCAATTAGTAACGTAGTTTATCGTCGGCCCCTAAATTTATATTTAAGACCATATATTGTATAGCTCATAGTAGCTCTGTAATTGGTCAACAGACTGTTGAGTTTAATAAAATTCAATTAAATTTACTTCAGTTTATTTAGTGGTTTCAATACCTGATAGAATATTTTCTCTCGTATGGAAAATTCTTCTGGTGCTGGCTCGGCCTGGACCAGGCCGTCTAGTCTCCGGTCTTGATGCTCACCATACCCAGGTGAAAACTTTCTATATAGTAGACAGGAAAATTATATTTTTCATTTGTTTTATAAATTTTTCTGTATAAAAAAAATATAAAAAAATCTACCCGCTTCGCGGGCACATTCTCATCGCGCGCTTCGCTCGCAAGTTTCAGCGCGCCTAGGGCGCGCACCTGTTGGATCGCGCGCTTCGCGCTCGATTATATGTTTATCTCGCGCTTCGCGCTCGATAATGCATTCACCTCGCGCTGCGCGCTCGGACACATTTGTCGCCTAGGTTTTCACACTTCGTGTGCTCGCTATTGCGCGCTTCGCAGGCTAATACTCTCTTAGTAAGCTTCATCGTTATGACCTGCTTTTGGTTTAATTATGTCAGTTTTACATAAAAATAAGAACTAATTTACTTAAGGTTCTATCGACCTTAAGGAACACATTCTCATCACGACACTCGCGCTTCGCGCTCGATATTTGGTATGATCATCATGTGAACTTCGCGCTTCACGCTCGTTTCTGTTCATCGTATAATAGAAACCCAAAAGTTTGAGCGCGCTTGCTGCGCGCAATTTGGTCGTCGCGCTTCGCAACGACCATATGTTCAATGTTCTTCAGATAAAAATGACTAAAGTTGTATTTGATTTAAAACGAAGAAGGTAATTCCTTTACTTCAGCGTATATTTCCGTATCTTTATAATAAATCCTACAATCAGAAAGATTTTTTTCCAACTATCTGAAAAGGGGAGAAAAAAAGTATTTAAGTCGTTTTTGGAACATATATCTTGCTTTTTCATTCATAATCAAACCGACCCCTTGACTAACATGTGATTCCCTATCTACACCTGACCATATTTCAAAACCTCAATCAAAGTTTCAGTCCATTCCGAGGCTACTTTATTGTTTGTATTATTCATGTTTAGATTGTACACCCAACTACCACCTTTATGCGCGAAATTTGCTGTGCGAGTCGAAATCATGCCCAAGTTAAGTAGTGATTCGTCGTATAGTGGAGAGTCCAGTTCTTACGTCAGTCCCACCAAAACTTCTGTTACGGGGGGAGGGGGGGGCGAGGACAAGGAATGGAAACCGAGAGAGTCGCAATTGCTTGATGTTTTATACTGAGGTCACCAGCCTTCAGCAGCGTTGTATTAGATAGGAGTTCATATGTTTCCATCTGCGCATTCCCGGCCCACCTCTAAACGAGGAACCAATTACTCTTTTTTTTTTTTTTAAATATATATATATATTCATTTCGTCTATTTGGAACATAGTTCTTGAAATATAAATGTAATAGTCGAATTTTTTCACAGAAATTATTTTAGTAAACAAAGATCAAAACGCATTCTGAAATAAAAGTCAGATTTTCAGTCAGAATAAATTGTTTGAATTATTATTATATTTTATTGTTTCAGTCGTTAGAAATAGTATTGAGAACATAAAAACAATGAAATATTGTGAAAAAACACACCCGAGATGAAAAATAAACTAAATAAGCAAAGTTTTGATGAGAATGTGCCCGCTTATCGGGCCGATTTTTTCACTGTTAATGTTATTTTTTACGAATAAAACAAAAACTACACATCCTATCAAAAAGTGACCCATGAGAAATGTGTAGATCTTTTTTGAATGCACAATTTTAGTCTAGTCATTATTTGTCGTATCTTGCATAGTTTGACCGTGAAATTGATTTTTTTGATTTTTCATTATTTCTTGTGCAATAAAAATATGAATTTTCGATTTTTCAAGAAAATTCAAAAAGTCGTTATGATAATCTTGTAGGACGTGCGAAAAGAAACACTTTTCCTATCTTGACTTTTTTTCGTATCGTGCGTTGTTTGGCTGAAAATGTTACTTTTCGCTTTTAGGGGGGATTTTGAAAATGCTGTAACTCGGACAATTTTCTTTTTATCAAAAAAAGTCGTGAGGATAAATTGTTTAGATTTTCGAGCACTATGAGCTCACGCACATATAATTTTGAAATTTGGAAAAAAGTGGTATAAAAATTTTTGAAAATGCTCTAACTTTTTGAATTTTCATACAAAATGGCTGGTTAACGAACTCGATTCCTCTTTTTGCCCCCTGAAACTGTGTGCCAAAGCACAATCTAATCCGATTAGTCTTTCAAAAGTTATCTGATATACAGACGACGACGACGACGACGACGACGACAACGACAACGACAACGACAACGACAGACAGACACCGACGTAAAAACCATTTTTTCTGACTCAGGGGGTCTCAAAACGTCGACATTTGATGGAATCCGCGAAAGTCATTTTTCACATAAAACCAATACTTTCTCATTATGATGAGAATGTAAAAACAGTGTTTTGTCCACTATATATACACTATATCTTTTCACCTGGGTATGGACTGGTCTGGGCCTGCCCAAAAGTGTTAATGACTAATTAGACGCTAGTTGGTGGGTAGTCAGACTTCAACTAACCAGTCAGACTTCCGTCCAAGAGGACTGGGGTTCGATCCCTGAGCCGGTACAAATAGAAAAATTTGCTATGTACTTCTACCGGGGCGTTGGTGGTTCGGAACCCACCTTAAACTGTAGGTCCCCTGAGAAGAGGCTTGTTAAGTGCCAAGTATTAAAGGCCCATGCATGCTCGAACGCGACCGCTGACGCGACGCACTTTGGAACGCATTTTCGAGTTACATATACTGAGTGGAGGCGCAGCAGCAAAACTCGTCGCGGTCCACTGTGGCAACCGCACAGTGCTTCAGGAATGGATTTTCGCGGAAGGATGAAGCTACAGGTCGCAATTCTCAACCGATTCACCTTTTGTTTTTTTTAAATTACTCAGTATAAAATTCCTAACAAACGTAAGGTTGCTGATTTTTTATTCTGTTTATTTGAAAAATATGATATTAATAAAGATATCAGAAAAAATGGCAAAATTGAAGTATTATATTTTTAATAAATTAAAAACAATGCAAGTGGATTATACTTAGTAATTTAAAAAAAAAGTGAATCGGTTGAGAATTGCGAAATGCAGCTTAATCCTTCCGCGAAAATCCATTCCTGAACCACTGTGAAGCGCCGCGATGGAATGAGACGGAAGGTGGTGGACGTTTAAATATTGATAATATAAATAACTCAATACTATATGTTTAACATTTCTCAGTGTAAATAAATGCTTTTTTCGAGACATTTCTGAAAATTTTCATATTAGAGAACTAATGCATACCTAACAAACAATTGATAATTGTATTACAAATCATTTTTGAATTTTCCGAAATAACCGAATTGTTGAAGTGAAATGGAGTATTATTTAAATCGAAGTTGATTTTCTTTCAAGAAATTTGCAAATGTGTATTTATTTTTATTAGGAATATCTGGATTGTTTTTTTCATTTTATTTTGCAAAGGAACTGATCAAGAAATTTTCGTAGTCTCAGGAATTTGATGTCATTCTTGATCGCAGATATTTGTTTATGCTTAGTAATTATTAAATTAAAAAAAAAATTCATTCATTTCTTTCTTCTTCGAAAATGAAGCATTTTTAATTTTTAACTTCTCATTATGTATATTAAGTTTATTAGTATTAGTTTTATGTACAATTTGACGTTGTCTGTTTTTATCAAATCTACACGTTTTGAGATCCTCTGAGTAAAAATAAAGATTAAGAAGGTGTATGTCTGTAGTATCGTGTAGGCTTTTTAAAGGCCTAAAAAAAGGACGAGATCTTTAACCAGCCATTTTTAACAAAAGGTTCTGATTTTATCCATCGAAAATGCTTTTTAAAACATTTAAAATTCAATTTTTCTGCCGAGCTATGCAAGATGAAAACAAAAATGTTAAAAAGCAAAATTGTTCACCTCAAAAAGATGTACTTCGGTTCATACCATTTTTTGATAGAATGCATAGTTTTTACTTAACCGTGAAAAAAAATGTTTAAAGATAGAAAATTCCACTTTACAGAAGAACTATGTGAGATAACAAAACAGTGTTAGAAGAAAAATTGGTAATCTCAAAAAGGCCTACAACATCCCATGTAACCGCTTTTTGATAGAGATCTCACCTTTTTTGTATGAAACGTAGAAATTGCTATTGATAAATTGAAAATTCGAATTTTTGTGATCAAGAAATGACAATCCCTATGAAACCATTTTCATCCAGTTATTTCTTCATAAGAAATTTAATACATTTTTAAGCTGCTGTGCTTTACGAAAATACATTTCTGGATAGTTGCTTTAGAAATGTTAGGCATTTTGGAATAAGTCTGATTATTTTATGTAAAACGGCATTTTCAAAAAGTATATTTCCAGAACGTTGGAAACAACGAAATCCACCGAAATCTAAATACTCGGCGAAGGTGACCGGATTCGGAGCATTGCCTTGAGAATGAACACGGGTGTGGCATAATAGGCTTTATAGCTTGATCGCCGGACCAGACCAGACTGTCAAAGTGATAAGAAAAAAACTATTTTTTTGATAGTGTAAAATTCTCATTTTGTATAATTTTAGACACCCTGTAGCTTTTTCGAAATATATCAAAAAAATTGTTTTTGGATAGCTGATGAGCACCAGTCCTGGGCCAGACTAGGCCTTCCAGATTAGGCGATCTAGATAAAGCCAGGCCTGAGTCAGACCTGACACCATACTGCCATGAAATTTTTCCACATGACTATTACAAGTGATTTAACTCTAGGTTCTACCAAAAACTGTAAAATGAAGCAAATGTTTCATTGACCTAAAAAAAGACCACCATTGTTTAGAAAACTTGAATAGCTGGTTTGCATGACATTTGAATCTCACGAAGTCAAATTGGGTTAATTACAAAAAATTAAATATTTCCCTTTTATATTACCATCATTGTAAATAATTCAATGAGAATTGTCAAACACATTTTTAAGGAAAATAATAATTATTTCTTGTTTCATATTTTCTATGATAAGTAACTTTATTTATTTTTGTATTGTATTTGGTAATTGGTACACCATATGTCAAATTCTCATAGAAAAATCTGAAACAAGACAAAATTACACAGGCACACAAAGAAAAAGAAGTGGGCTCTACCAAAGAATAGACCTAAATGCATTATTATGTATTTTGACGTGCTGAAACAGAATCCGGGGGGAGAAATGCTCCATGCCACACCATTTTCTATTAAATTGAAAAAAAACACACTTAAAAACCGAAAATTCTACCGTGAGGTGGATCAGCATTAGAAAACCGTCTAAAAATGATTCGAGACCCAATATGTAAGTAATTTGATGCGCTGACTCCAAATCCGAGGCCAAAATTGCTCCATCACCGGCCATTCACCACCCACTCCCACTTCCCCATATTTTGAAATTCAAAAAAAAACCACCTTTAAAAATCGAAAATTCCACTGTAAAGTGGATCAGTATTAGGAAACCGTCTAAAAATGACTGCAAGACCCAATCTATATGTAATTGGATGCGCTGACTCCAAGTCCGGGGACAGAATTGCTCCATCGCCCCCCTCCCCCTCACCCTACTTTTTAGTAAATACCCCAAAAACACCCATAAACACGGAAAATTTCCTGTAAGGGGGATCAGCATAAGGAAGCCGACTGAAAATGACTACAAAATCCAAACTATATATAATTTGATGCGCTGAAGCAAAATCGGGGTTCAAAAAAAGGTTATTTGTCATTTTTACACCAAAATCATCATCCCCTTTAGTGTTTAAAGGTCATGGACCACGGGTTAACCGTTTTTTGAATTTATAAAAAAAATACACGATTATTTTTATAACAAATGAAAGAAAATAGGGAAATGATACAGTCAACAAAAACAAATTATATATTTTCGGTTTTTTTTTCAATTTCTCGAGACTAACTTACATTAAGGAAAATTAATATTATATATAGCCTTGAAGAAAAGCTAACAATGTACTCGAATATATTCATGACTGTCTATTTTTAATATTTAAATAAAAATGTTATAGTACACTTGAAACATCGCTCAGGCTTTCGAAATTCAAGTTTCTCTTAGTTTCGTCCCTGGGCGGAAACAATTATCGTACACATGCACATATATACGGTTACAGGAAGACAAAAAAATATGATTAGACGAACAGCGAGTATTCCTCTTTCGATTAAAAATAGGCAGTACAATATAATATTTTAGGAATTATGAATTATGAATATTATTACACTAAATGTAATCCAGAGGTTGTTTTTATATGAGCATGTGCTCATATGCAAAAATCAATTATTGATAGATTTAAATAATTCCCAAGAATTGAACGACAAAACTCTAGCTCATGTTCAAAACAACGGAAATAGTGTCTTTAATCTATCTTTCAAGTATCATATTTTTGTGATCATACTGTACAGGAGTATTTGCATTCTGGCCATATTTGCGGTAATCTCACGACATGTATTGTTAATCGTTATTCTAACAAACTCAACGTTGCACAGTGCGACTAATTGCTACCTCTTTAGTACAGCTATTTCTGATTCCATCTTCGTCTCAAATGATCAACTGTACTTCACTTCTTCATTATTTCTTATAAAAACAAATAAAGATTATAACAATATCTTGTTTAACTTCAGGATCTTACATGGAAGCATGCAAGTCATTAACGTAGCCAGAATATTGTTTGACCAAGGTTTATAAGTTGGAGAGCGAAAGCTTGTGTAATTTCCCACTTCTTAATAGTGTAAGAATAAGATAATTGAACAATAAAAATCTTATGTATGATATATTGTTTTCGTCAAGTTACATTTATTAAGTTTTATTCGTTCAAAGCCTACAATGAATCTGCTTCAACAGTCCGATCGTAATCTATATAGAGCGCTACGTGGCGATTTGTTAGCCTTTTTCCTTTCTAACAATTTACTTTATTTAGTTTAATTAAAAAAGGTCTCTACATGAGAATTTTCAGAAATTGATTATATATTTTATGATTCAAACTAAGCTTGATATAATTATGTTTTCAAATATTAGTCACTTGCTGAGCAGGAAGGTCCTTCCAATGAAATATATTATCAATTATATTGTGAATATCAAACAAGATATATATTCAGCCATTGAAATAATGAATCAAGTTAAATAAAAGATTCAACGACACAAATATTTAGACGATTTGGCAGTATATAAAGTTTCAATAAACTCAGTCAAACAAATAAAAAGATAATTATGTTCTATAAAATAAACAAAACGTTTACGGATTAGTATAATGAGATTGTATCGCTAATCATTGGCGCAAATAAAATAATAAGACGCTATACAAAATGTATGGTATTTACCCAGGTTGGTAAGAAAATCATAAAATTAAATAACAATTAAATACTTATCAATTGATAAAAACGCTTGCGCTGAGATGATAAAGAAAAGACCAGGAGGAAACTCAGGAGTTAGGCATTCAAAAACCAGATTGACTTGAAAATCCACGTTTCCATGAATGAGTCAACTATGTGGATTTCATTAGATTACATAATCTCGAGATTTCTGTTGAATAATTCACGGATTTTGATTTGGCACAGATGTCATCCAAAACGCTCGGTACATGATGTAGATGAAAAGGTTTACCCTATTGGATATTCCATAAGGTTTTAGGATAACGACGACGCCGCACTGAAAATTACATATTGACAGAAATGACGAAAAACACTTTCACAAAAATTAAAATACTTTTAAACAATTAGCAACGTACCTCCATGAATCCTTCTCGCCACGAGGAACGCGGCGTTTACGAATAATGCTCGTATGAGCGCACGAGATGTTTACAGTTGGAACATTCGTGGATGAATGATCGGTCGCTCTCCACTGTGGGATCAACCACAAATTACGTAAAACAAATGAACGATTTGAGAGAAGCGGATGTTTAATAAAATCTGACCAAAGATATTACAACTTAGAGGAAAGTCCAGCAGAAATTCTATCTGCTCAAGTAAAAGTATTGCATTTTCAACGAAATAGATGAATTTTTAAACAAATAATTTATTTTTCATTCCAAAAAGATCACGTTACAAACAAAAAGATTAATTTTTCACCAAAAAAGACGAATTTCAAATGAAATTCATGAGTTTTCAACTAGAAAAGGTCTTTATTGAACGCGAAAAAAATGGAAAGGAATTTTCATCAAAACAGTTAAATTTTCAATAAGAAAAATTAATTTTTAACTTTAATGGTGATTCTTCAATCAAAACACTACATATTTGATAGTTGAATGTTCAACTGAAAAGATCATTTTTTTGACAAGAAGATTGATTTATTTTTACCAAAACAGACGAGTTTTTAACAAAATATATGAGTTTTCAAATACAAAAGATAATTTTTCAACTAAAAATTGAATAGTTGATTATTTAGCTTTAAAAAGTAATTTTGAATCAAAAAACGAACTTTAAACAAAATAGTCAAATATTCAGGAAGAAAAATTAATTTTTAGCTTGATTGATTTTTCTTCAGCCAAAAATTTTCAACAAAATACATGGATTTTTAACAAAATACATCAATTTTCAACAAAATGTATGAATTTTCCACTAAAAAAGAATTTTCAACGAGAAATGAAATAGTTAAATTGTCAGGGAAGAACATTAATTTAAAAAAAAAACTAATTTTCAACAAAATAGTTCAATTTTCAGTAAGAATAATTCATTTTTAACTGAAATGATGATTTTCAACCGAAAAACTGAATTTTTAACCAAATACTTCAATGTTTGACCAAAAAGATCAATTTTCGACAAATATTTATCATTTTTTTATAACAAAATACGTGAGTTTATAACTATGAAAGATCATTTCTCAAACAAAAATGAAATTGTTGAATTTTCAGTTTCAACAATTAATTTTAAATAAAAAAAATGCAACAAATTTTTAACAAAATAGTTAAATTTTCAGTGAAAAAAATTCATTTTTATCCTAAATGATGATTCTTCAACCTGACAAGTAAATTTTCAACTAAATAGTTTAATGTTTACCCCAAAAAATCAATTTTCAGCCAATAAGATTATTTTTTTTACCAAAGAAAAACGAATTTGTAACAAATTACATCAGTTTTTAACAACAAAAGATCAATTTTCAACAAAAAATGGAATAGTTAAATTGTCAGTATCAAAAATTAACTTCCAATCGAAAAAATGAATTTTCAGAGAAATAGTTAAATTTTTAGTTGAAAAAAAAAAGAATTTTTAACTTAAATTATGATTCTTTAACCAAAAAGAAAGTGAATTCTTAACCAAACAGTTGAATGCTTAACCAAAAAGATGATTTTTCAACCAAAAAGTCCAATTTTCAAACAAGAAGATTAATTTTTTACCAATATTAAACTAATTTTTAACAAAATACCTAAGTTTAAAATTACAAAAGATCATTTTTCAACAAAAAATGGAAAAGTTTAATTTTTCGATTCAAAAATTGATTTTCAACAAGAAAAAAAAAATTTTCAACAAAATAGTTAAATTTTTAGTAAGAAAAATTAATTCTTAACTTAAATGTAGATTCTTCAATCAAACAACTAAATTTTTAACCAATTAGTTGAATATTCAACCAAAAAGATCAATTTACAACCAATAAAAATAATTTTTTACCAGAAAATATGAATTTTCAATCAATTACATTAGTTTTTAACTACAAAAGATTAATTTTCAACCAAAAATGGAATAGTTAAATTTTTTATTATCAAAATTTTATTTTGAACCAATGGAAAGTATTATATATTATTATTAAGTATTATTATAATCAACAAAGTATTTAGATTTTCAATAAAAATTTTCAACCAAAAAGATCAATTCTCAAACAAGAAGATTAATTTTTGAACAAAAATAAACCAATTTTTAACAAAATGCCTGAGTTTTTAACTACAACAGATAATTTTCAAACCAAAAATGAAATAGTTCAATTTTCCGTTTCAAAAATTAATTTTCAACACAAAAGGCGAATTATTAACTAAGTTGTTAAATTTTCAGTAAGAAAAATGTATTTTTAACTTAAATGATTATTTCAAAAAACAAAATTTTAAACCAAATAATGAAACGTTCAACCAAAAAGATTAATTTTCTACCAAAAGAGACGAATTTTTAACAAATACATGAATTTTCAACTAAAAAAGGTAAATTTTCAGTAAAAAAATTAGTTTTCAACAAAAATAGACGAATTTTCAACAAAATACATGAATTTATAACCAATTAGTTGAATTTTCTACCAAAAAGATTAATTGTCTACCAAAAAAATCGAAATTTAAGCAAAAATAATTTTTAACCAAATAGTTGCATTTTCAACTAAAAAATAAATCAAATTTATTTACAATCTTTAACCAACGAAATGAAGTTTACATTTGCAGTTAAAAAAATTAATTTTGAACCCAAAAAAAAGACGAATTTTCAACAAAATAGTTTCGATGCAAAAAAATTCAACTTAATCTACTTGAAAATTACCCGCAACAAAAATTCACTTTTGTTTTTTCTGTGCTCCTGAGGGTAGTGTCCTAGTTTTTATGTTCCAGCCTCATTTTGTGACATCGTAGTGAAATAGTTACGCACTTCTCGCCAAAAGTCGGTATCATACCTTTTTTTATGAAGAATGGTTTAAAGGCCCCATACTGGAACTCAAATTGTCTCTAAATTATTCGTAAAAAGCTATACAAAATTTAGGTAATATTTCTTAAGTAACCCTCGAAATTTTCTTATGAGAAATTATGTGAAGAACTGAGAAAGAAGCAAAATATCGTTCTAAGGACTAGTTTTAAAAAGTAGTTTTCTATCACTGGCACCAGGCACACATTTTAACTTTTAGAGGGTCATTTTCCATCATTCAAGACCGAAAATATATCTAAGTTGTATAAAAAAAGCACGTTATAAATTTCCAACCCCTATAGAGGTTGGTTTTTCACTTTTAAGGGTAGTATTCTAAATAAAATGAGGGTAAAATTATTTTCAATAATGCCAACCAACATTTTTTCATATTTATTGCGAGTTTCTTTTAATTATTAAAAATCGCACAATTATTTGTACATCAAATGAAACAATATAGGGGTGTGAGACAACAACAACAAAATATTATATTTTTTAGGTCACCCTTATATGTAGGTAATATACATCATTATAGATATTTTAGTTCATTAGTATCTCGTTTTATTTCAGTTCAATATCGTGAATTGTTTCATTCAATATCTTGCATATATTGCTAGGAAAAATCTTAACATATACGGTTGGTCTGCTTCAATTATTTATTATATATTATATTATTATTTATTATATATTATTATATATATTATTATATATTTTTCTCCATGCAGTCCTTACATTTTCTATATAATGCGTTGCCTGCGGAAGCTGTTATCGTAATAACCCACGCCATTTACAAGTATAACAGAGGAAGACCATGTAAGATAATGTCTTGACCAAAAGTTAGTTTTTAGGGGCTGGAAACACGAAACGATTACTCTGTGAAGTCTGAAGAAGTGTTCGTTCAAATTCAGTAAAGCAATGGGAAATACCCTAAATGTTATCACTTACAAATTAGCCTTTAAAAGTAGTCAACTCTCCCCTTATACGAATGGAAATACTTCTGACCAATATATTATTGAGCATATTGACTCAATAGTACGTTCAATGTATAGTGATCTGGATCCTTTTTTTTTAAAGAATGCTCTTGCAATTACTATACTCTATACAATTATCTGTATCCTCAGCATATTTGGCAATCTCATTACTTGTATTGTAATTACAACAAACTCAACTTTGCAGAATGCAACAAATTGCTATCTTTTCAATCTGTCTGTATCCGATGTAATTTTGGCTATAAGTGGTAAGTAGTACATAATTTTTATAGAAAA
The DNA here is from genome assembly GCA_932195095.1 of Andricus curvator. Taxonomy (NCBI): domain Eukaryota; kingdom Metazoa; phylum Arthropoda; class Insecta; order Hymenoptera; family Cynipidae; genus Andricus; species Andricus curvator. The sequence goes on from CAKNYM010051289.1 coordinate 203,645, forward strand.
CCCATAATGAACTTCATATTCGCAGTAGATCCGCAAGATATTTTTGAGACAAAAATTGGACAAAAACGCTTGAGACAGTTGACAACTGCGTTAAAAGTCTTGAAAGTGATTGTAACTCTGTTTTATCTTAGGATCTTTCATCGAAATTTTCAACACATACAAATCTTCACTTTGGCCACAGGCACCTTGTGCAATTTCTTACTTCTCATTCAGAGTGTAAGGATCAAGATAATTAAAAATTTACAGGATGAAATTCCTCTATTATTTTTAATTTATACAATCCAACTTTTCCAGATCTTCTAATGTGTCAGTCTTGACAGTACTGGCGTTTTCTATAGAGCGCTACTTGGCAGTATGTTATCCGTTTTCCTTCAAGGCAATCCGTGGAATTAAAAGATCAATCGGAATAATCTTGGCCATATGGATCATTTGCTTTATTTTAGCATATCCAAAATTGTATCGAGAATTCATAACTTTCGAATGGAGAATCCTTACAAATTCAGGAACATATTTGGAGTACGCATCAGTTATAATTAGAAGAATTTCAAATTAAATATTAAATTTATTAAAAATTGTATCAGGTCTTAATTGAAAAACATTGCTTTCAGGATCAAATATGGTTTAGGAACTTGCTCGTCGAATACACTTTTTGTAGCCAGTTACATCTATAATACATGTATGGTAGTGATCTTCTTTATTATTCCGATGATTATCATTTTCTTTGTCTACATCAGGATTGCTATAAAAATTCAAAATAGCTTGAAAAATATTAACCTAGCCCAACAGCTTCGATCCCACAATCGGCATCGTTCGATCAAAATGCTATGTAAGTATTTAAATTTTTCAATTTGTTGCTATAAATGAAGGGGTCACAGCACATAACTAGATAACCAAGAAAATCGGAATATTTCCGGAGAGCGAAATAACGTTCTGTAAAATCGAAATAAAAATTTAAAGAAAAAAGCAAAAGTTTTCTTCCAAGTCGAAGTGTTTCGGAATTGAGGCCAAAAAAGTATGATTAAAAAAAGTTATCCAGTTCCGCGAAATAGAATGTGGAAATTTACTATCCCAAAGTGAGAGGAACCTAAAATTTGAACAGGTTCGGTTGCGGATCACGATAAAAACCGCAATTTTCAGTTTAAACAAGAATTAAAAACTTTCTCCCGAGATATTGAGTTGCTAAATTGGGAGGAAATGAGTTTGATTAGAAAGAGTTTACAAATTTCGAGTAAATTATTCAAGAATTTGTAGATTCAAATTTCATAGGTTTTGAAAATTGTCTTTATATAGCGACTAAAACTCAATTTTGCAATTTAAAAAAACAATAAAAACTCTCTTCCAAAATATGGGAGGCTGAATAAGAATAAAAAAGTCTTCATAACAAAAAATCATAAAGCAAAAAGTTAAGTCAAGGAAAAGATTCTAAAAGCGACTTTTTGTAGAAAATGAAGATTTAAGATTTTAGGTTGGAATTCGATGGGTACTTTGGTGCTGAAAAAAGTAGCAAATAGTTGTTTTTCTTTAAGTATTTGATTATTTTGCTGTATTTTGAAACTTTAGGGAAGAGGAATATGGTTAGAGAAAAGTTTAAAAAAAAAGGTCAGAGGTTAGGCAATTATAACACAAAAATTAGTCAAAGTAGGCGCCGAGCGCCTACAAGGAAGGGTTTTCGTAGCCTATTGAGACGTTCATTTAAGTTTTAACAGAATCTCAAAACAAAATATTTTCAAATTTAATAAAAAAAATATTTATTAAAAAGAAAATTTAATAAAAAAATTTTATTACAAAAATTGTTTGAAAAAAATGTTATTAACAAAATTTTTTTTGAAACAAAAAATTTTATTAACAAAATTTTTTTTTAATATCTACAAAAAATTTATGAAAAAAAATGGTTGCAAACAAATTTTTGAAAAAAAAATTTTATTAAAAAAATTATTCACTCAGTTTTCATTAAACATTGACATTGAAATCTTGCTTTCCTCCTCTAGAGAAAATAATCGCGTGCCAAATATGCCAAATATCTTGTAGAAATTCTTATAAGATTTAATAAAACTCACTGATGAGGGCCACCATTGTGTGCCGAAACGTTTGAAACATCTTAATTGGTTTCAATTCACCTGACTCTAAACCCAACAACTTACATCAACAATTTCTACAAAATATGTAAAAAAATGTATGAAAAAAATTGTTGGAAACATTTTTTCTTTCAATTAAAAGAAAAAAATTTTAATGTTTTTTGAAATTATTTTTCTTAAAAAAAACTTAATTAAGTCGTTGAAACCTCCCCCATCGCAATTTTTCCCTCCCCTACTCCACCTACTTTCCCCTCTCCTCACTTTTCCTCCGTGGAAAATGTACGACGGACGGACGGACATATAAGGGTTTCAGCCCGGGGCTGCAAATCCCTAAAAAGAAGAAGAGGATGGGAGACAAGTACGGAGAGTCAGTTATCTTATTTTGAATTACCCATCTTTTTATTACTATATTGAAAATGAGATTTCGAACATTCACGGAGAAAAATGGATGGTCAAAGTTGAAGAGTCAAAATTTAGAGAGTCAGTACGTTCTTCTTGATGGTCGAAAGGGCCTTCCATAATTTTTTCGACATAGACTATCATTTTATGGCCAGTCTGACTGTTATAAGAAGATCAGACTCACTTTTAGGATATAATCAAGGTATTCTTTCGGAATGGCCAAGACGATCATCTTGTTTTCACTCATTTCGACCATCAACGGAGGAGAAAATGACCCGTCGTGGAGGGCCAGTACTTGCGCGACAATAATGCTCTCGAAAATGAAAAGGCCGAGACCATTTTCGCAGTGAGCGAATGTCATTGAGCCATTCAGCTTCATATTTGCTATCTATGGAATTTAAAAATAAATTAATTAATTTAATAAGTTACAACTGCTTTCCGATTATTGTAACATGAGTGGATAGTGAAGAACATGAGAGAGAACACGGTGGAAAGTTGATTAAGTTCATTCTGTTGAATTTCAAAGTCAAATTTCGTCGCTTAGTTTCTGACACTACCTAATTAGTTTTTCTTATTTTTCAGGAGATACAAAAAGCTGTTTTATTTTGATGCTGCTAGTTGTTTCTTCTGAAAGAGGTTAGTATGGTGGTTCCCCGGTACTATTCAACTGATCTTTTCATTCACTCCGGCGCGAAAATTTGCTTCGGAAAACGTCAAAAACCCATTTTGGCCAAGAAACCCATTTTGGCCAAAATGTTTTGGCGCGCGCGCGCGCATGTGTGTGTGTGTGACGCAGGTAGAAAAAGTACGACATATATAGAAGATATGGGATTATCAAAACGACCCCCTAAGATGGTCAAGTTAGGCTCTGTGTGATGGTCGACTCGACCGTCCGAGATAATCAAGTCGACTCTCAGTGAAGATCGTTTTAAACCTCTTGTTTCAACCTTCTAGATATAGTCGCATTAGCCATCTAGAAGGCTGTCCTATAGTTGACCCTCAAATATAGTCAGTCTGCACATCTAGATGGCCAGACTGACCTTCCATTTTTCTCCGTGTTTGATTTTTAAAGAATTTTTAAAGCAAAAAGCCGTTTTTCGGCAAAAATGTTGGTTATCGAGTTCTGTACTGCAACCCTTTAATTGTCCATATCATTTGTTTAATTATGATATACGTTAGTTGCAGTTGTTGTGATGAATTTCTTATGCTGGACGCCCAGATATGCATTTTATGTGATGCATGAATATTCTGACTTTCTCATTCCACTTAAATCACACGTTTATTTGATGACTTCTGCAATATGTAAGGCATTTTTTGTTTCCAGTGCCTTCTTTAATCCAATAATATACAATGTGATGAGTAGTCGATTCAGAGAGGGTTTTTTAAAGACGTTTTCGATCATGTTCAGAAAATCAAAAAAAGAAAAAGAAACTCTTCAACTTGTTTCTATCATTCCTATACCAGAGTGAAAGTGGCCGGCATAAAATGAATGGATAAAGACTTTCGGTGGATTTTACTGACATTCATTTACTTTATAGTTCATGAAACTGGAAGAAATTTCCCAAAAAGACTTGGACCAATTATGACTAGATTTTTTTGTGTGAGGTTCTTTCTTATCATAAAATTAGCTCTTCGCTGGATTCGGTGCTGCTTTGAGTGACAACAAAAATGACACAGAAAAATCAACATTGATAGGTTATAACATATAATAGAAAAGCAATTTAATTATGTGACATTTAAAAAATAGTTGTAAATTTTTTTATATGATTTAATTTTTTTCCCAATATTTTTGAAATATAAACAGTTTCTACAGTTTTTAAATTCTGAACTATTTCGCTGCACAACTGCCCGTAGATATTTTCATAAAATTGAATGATGTGCTACATGTATATTTAAACAAAGCCGTATGAATGTACATACATTTCTTCATTTGTATCTAGCACCACCCTGATGCAAAAAAATTAATTAATATCGGTGACAAAACGAAATTTACTTGAATGCTGCCAGAATAGTATTAGGAGCACTGAAAGTTCTGAAAAATGTAAATTTCTTCCATCTATTCTTAGCAATAAAAATTTCTCAGCGGTTTCAGATCGATTTTGTGATATTTATCACCATAAAGTTGGGGATGTTTTCGACATTGAGTCAAGCTCAAAATGAGTCAATCTTTAACTGGGTTTATAAAATCGACAAAAAAGAGAAAATTCATATATAATTGTGATGAATCGAAGAAAAGAAACTGAAGCGCATTTAATAAAAAAAAATATTCCAGGTTATAATTACCTATTTAAATAATAGGCATTTGGATATTTGCTTTCCGTTTCATTTTACATAAAAACCGTAATTGTTAATCAATTCTAATTAACATAACTAATTGTATTTGTTTAAAAAATTGCTAAAGATTCTATTCATTTTATTTTTATTATTTAATTCACTACCTTCTTAGAGTCTTCTTGTAATGCATTACAAGACTGTGTATCCCATGCCACGCAAACTAAAGTAACAAGGATTAGTTTTACTATAAATGTGATACTGTCACACTATATTTTTATACAAACCCTACCTCGATAGGGGGCTGTCCATAAACTACGTTACCAATTGTGGGTTATTTCTCCCCCCCCCCCTGTTCATGACCTTAGTTTTGTTTTTACTCCCACCCCCCTCGGAAAGTAACGTAGTCATTAGATAAACGCTCAAAACAGGGGAAATAGGCTGATTTTTCACAAAATAGGGAAATAAATTCTTACGAATAAAAATAATGTAGCTATCTATATTCAATTCAATATGAAACGCTTGAAATTCCTAACATTTCAAATCGAACGGTACAGAATTTTCAACTAGAAAAGATTTACTACCAGAAGAGATGAATTTTAAATAATAACAAAATTAATTTTTAACCAAACAGTTGCATTCGCAACCAAAAATTTGAACTTTCAAACAAAATAGACAAATTTTCAACCAAATAGATTAATTTTCTACCAAATTGTTGCAATTTCTACAAAATTGTTGCAATTTCTACCAAATTGTTGAATTTTTAACAAAAAAGTTCATTTACAACCAAATAGTTGAATATTTAACTGAAATAATGAATCTGAAACCAAAAAAGATTTTAATATGAAATCATGAACAGTTTAATTCAACCAAAAAAGACAACTTTTTAATGAAATAGTTGAATCCTCAAACAAAGAAGATTAATTTTCAACCAAACAGTTGCATTAGGTATGCAAAAAGGATGAATTTTCAAACAAGCAAAATCAGTTTTCTACCAAAAATGGACAAGGTGAATTTTCAGTTAAAAAATTAATTTTAAATGAATATGAAACAAATTTTCAACAAAATAGGTAAATTTTCAACCAGATATGAATCTTCATACAAAAAAATGAATGTGTAGCAAAGTAGTTCAACTTTGAACCAAGTAGTTGAATTATTAGCCAAAAAAGATGACTTTGTAATAAATTGTTGAATTTTCAACAAAATAATTAAATTTTCAACCAAGTAGTAGAATTTTTTATCAAACGAGATGAATTCCGAGCCAAAAATATAATAGCAGATTTTTCAACAACAAAAATTAACATTCGTAATGTTACTTCCACTGACCTCCCAACCCCCTGGCATAACCATAGTTTTTGTTGCGCGGGGGCCGCTCGCTTAAATCGGTAAGGTAGTTTATAGACGCCCCCTAATCTTATATTTAAGATCCATATATTGTATAGCTCATACACGGAAAAAATTTATCCGTGAAGAAGTCACGAACTTGTAGCTAGGTCTCGGATACGAGATAAAAAAATGAAACATTAAACCCTTATTTCTATGAGAAATATATGGATAAATTTCGAAGTTTCTTACGAACAGTTCGAATTTCCTACGAACAGTTCCTGAAAATTTCAGACTGAAATAAAAAGAGGAAAAATTTTATTTGTGCGATTTAATTTTATATTAATTTATAAATTCGCAACTCAGAAGATTCGAACCTCAAACACTGCTGACTCACCAGTTTCTAAACATAAACCAGGAGTGCGTAAACACGCGCAGCCATCGAGGCCAAACAAAAGAGGTATTATAAAACTTCTAGCCACTCATCCCACGAGCTCGAGGCACACATACGAGCGGACACACGCACCGCGCGTGTGTGCGTGGGCCACGTACAAGGAGACTTAGTTTCGAGTTCCCAGATTTGTCGGGCAAGCTCGTGAGTGCTCTGAGAATCTTTTCCCAATCACTCGTAATATTTTTGTAATTATTCACGTAAAAAAAAAGTGATGAACCGTTTTAGAATTTTCACATCGAGTTCGTCAATCTTTCTCAAAGTTCGCAGGTTATTTACGAAAATACATAAATATCCGATGAATTTTTCTCATATCCGAGACCTAGCTACTAGTTCGTGACTTTTTTACGGATAAATTTTTTCCGTGTAGTAGCTCTGTAATTGTAGAACAGACTGTTGAGGTTAATAAAATTCAATTTAATTTATTTAATGGTTTCAATACCTGCCAGAATATTTTCTTCCGTGTGGAGAAATCTCCTGGCGCTGGCCCGACCCAGACCAGACCGTCTGGTTTTCAGTCTTCACGCTGACCAGATGATCTGGTCTGGGCCTGGTCAAAAGTGTAACGTTTTTTTTACTATGCTCCAGGCCAAATTGTATGGTCAGCCGCTATTAATTTATCGGTTAGTCAGCAACTAGTTTATCGCTGATTAGTTTATGGCTGATTAGTTTATGACTTGTGAAAAAATATTCCTCAATATGTGTATTTAGCTGATCAGTGCCAAACATAGACCAGACCAGAATTTCCGGACTAGATGGTCTAGTTAAATTCAGACCTGGCCAAACCAGCGCCTGACCTGGGCCAGAGCAGACCTTCCAGACTTGGCACGATCTTGTTAAAATCAGACCTGCTAGTTTATCATCCACGTATGAAGTCATTGTGGAGATACTGATATTTAATATAGCTGAAAAATAAAGTCTATATGTTAAAAATGGCTGAATTGTGCATTTGTTCGTTAAATTTGTTTAGAAAATTAACTATTTTTACCGGAAAATGAAGTATTATCGAAAATTGTTACTGAAACTTTATTTTAATGTTAAAAAAATAGTTAATATATAATAACTCGTAATCTGAGTCTTGTTAATCCTTGAGGAAGTATTTTTGCTCATTAATTTTTTAATAACAAATCATTTTTACTTATGCTTGCTCATTAATAAAAATGAGCATTCCTAGAAACAATTTACACCAATTTGAAACATTGTTTAGGAATTGCCAACAGTTTGAACAAAATAGGAGACCTACACAAGGTTATTCTAGATTTAGTAGAAAATCGAAATAAAAAACATCAAAGAAAATTTACTTGATTCAAAGAAATGATCGCACTGAATACGTCCTACAAAACATTTTTTTAATACGAAGAAATGATTTTATCTAACCCAAAAGTATGAAATTATTGTTGCAAATTATTATTTGTTTCAGTCAACTAAATATTAACTAAGCGGAGGAACGCTGTTATTGGTTAAAAGAAATGAGAAATTTGTGTTTAAAAATTAAGTAAGTGATATATTCAAATGTGATTTTAAATTAAGAAAATATTTTCTTCAAACAAATTAAAGTCTTTCGACTGAATTAAAAGTTTTTCTTAATTAGAAGATGTAATTCCTTGGTTGAAAGAAGCGTACCCTAAATTTTACCAAATATTTCGTGGAAACAATTAAATGGGTTTTTATTATGAGTAAGTATTTCTGTGATCCTAAGATGCGATATATTCTTCAGAATAAGCATATAACAAAGTAGACAAAATATTAACTGATTCAAAGAACTAAGTCTTTGATTGAAACAAAAGAGATAATTATTTTAAACCCAACGTGATTTATAAAAATAAATTCAGCCTAAAATTAAACAAATGTTCCATTGACCCAAAAAAATACCACTGTTGTTTAAAAATGATGAACAGTTGAAATACTATATTTTATTTATATTTTATTTATATTATTTATCATTTATATTATTATTTATATATTATACTATAATAATTATTGTGAGGTAAGATTATTTTAACAGTAATATTTATTTTTATTTTTATCACATTTATAAATTGTTAAAACAAAGATATTATATAGCTGAATCCAAACAAAAATTGGAGGTCTTAATATTAGGGCTGATTAAATAGGAATAATTTTGACAGAAGTTCGAAATTTAGAATTGATTTCGCAGTTTACGTAGTAATTATAAAGATTATAAAGGCCTAATAGTAATAAAAATAATTATTATCAATAGCAGAACTTGTTTTTATTTTTTTATTTTTTAACTTGGATTGAAACCTATATAATTAACCAAAATTTGAACATGACATTTCGAGTTGGTGCAACATTTGAATCTCACGAAGTCACATGACGGTGATTAATAAGAAATTATTAAATTTTCCCCTTTTATATTACAATCATTGCAAATAATTATGTAAACATTATTTAACTCATTTTTAAAGAGAAGAATAAGTTTTTCTTACTTATTTTACATTTTTTATACATTTTATAATTTTTTTATAAATTCTCATAGAAAAATGTGAAACAAGTAAGATAAAATTATTGTCCTCAAAATGAGTTACAAATTTTTTATTAAATAATGTACAATTATGTTAATGTGAAAGGACATAATTCAATATGTATACAAATCTAATACATGCATTTTTAAGTTATTGAGGAAATAAAAACAAAAAAAAATCAATGAAGAAGATAAAACTCAAATAGGCGACCTCTTAATCATTTCCAATTTTTTATTTTTTTTTTATTTGTTGACTAAGAAGGTACAACTTACGCTTCCGTGCGTGTTCTGATTCAAAAATCATTATTTTTTAAGCAAAATTGTCCATCCCAAAAAGATCTGCAAATTTGAATGATACTGTTTTTGATAAGACGCATGGTTTTCGTTTTAAATCATGAAGAATATTATTAAAAATAACAAATTTAATTTTCAGCCAAACTATCTAAGGTACCCTACTTAAAAGCAGGGATTGGGAGCAAAATGACGCTCGCCACTTTTCTCTTCTCTAGGCAAAGGGGCGAATACAGCAGGTCAGTATCTTGCCTCCGCCGCCTATGAGTTGAATGAGTTAACGTGATGCCATAAATCTCGTTCAGGGGAGTTGAGACATTTTTTTGGTGGGTCCCCTTCCGGGCTGAGTAATGCGTCTATGGCTAGCTGTGGTGTTCGTCTCTTTTCGTGCAATGAAATGGACATGTGTTGAACGTTCACGCTTTGCAGTGCGTTCGCCCAACTCTCTCAAGTCTAAACGCCGCAAGGCGTGACGTGTGATATCGAAGGAAAGGCGTTTTCACTGTGCCGAGAGAACTCTCAACAAAACTCGACGCTATTCGAATCTCCGCCGCGAATGAACAGTTTTTCAGCTCCTCACCAGCTCCTCGCGGAGAAAATGTGCATAGATTTTGGAAATATAAAATTCATGTATATTTTTAAAAATTTGTCTTTCTTCGTTGAATTGAACTGGGTTTGTTGTAATACTAAATCTTTGTCAGTTTAAATATCAAGTACGACCATTTTTGTCCAGAATTCATCTTTTATGGTTGAAAATCCAAACACTTGGTTACAATGTTTGCAACTACATTAAAAATTCATCTGTATGGTTTACGAGTAATTTATTTTCTTGAAAATCCGTTTTTTGGGATGTATCTTCTTTGGTAGAAATTACATCTTTTTAATTGAAAATGGAACTGTTTGCCTAAACATTAATCTGTTTCTGTTGAAGATTGAACTATTTTGTTTTTGTTAATGATTGATCGTTCCTGGATGAATTTTACAACTTTCGATTTCCAATTACAAAATTTTTGGTTTAAATATTTCCAGTATTACACTTAACCTTAAGAAATCATATATATTTGTTGAAAATTTAACTATTTTGTTGAAAATTTTACCGCACTGGTAAAGATGAACTTCTTTTGGTTGGAGATACATTTCTGTTGAACTCCTTTCTTAAAATGTTTTTTTTTTTAATACATTTTTCAACTCAAAATTAAAGTATTTGCTTGAAAATTCATCTTTGTAGGTTGAAATTGCAACTATTCCCTTACGAAAAAGTATTGTAGGAAAATATATGTAAATTACGCCTATTTTTTTCCTATCATTTTCCTATCATGAAATTCCTTTACTTTTTTCGTTCTTATAGGAATTACAGGAATAAAAATAATCGCCAACAAATTATGAGAAATTCATTATCGAAACATCACTATATCAAAAATAATAATTATTCTTCTCTGATGATACTTTTTCGCAATGTTCTGGTTGTTCTCTTTGCTTGAAAATTCAAACATTTGGTTAAAAAATCATCTGTTTTGGTTGAAACTTAACTTGTTGGTGGGAAATTCATCTTTGTGATTTTTCAAGTCAACAGTTTTTTAAAATATTCCACTTATCGGCTTGAACATTCCGTTCTAAGTTTGGAAATTCTTCTCTTTTGGAAGAAAATATTTTTTTGATTGAAAATTCAACTATTTTGTGGGAAATGTAATACATTTCGACTTGAAATTAATGAATATCATTTCCATTGAAAAGATCACGGGGACTTACTAGCGTGGACTAACTGATTCCCAGCTTCCAGGCTAGGAGAAACTGGAGGGTCTACCGCTGTACTGTTCAACGCAAGTGAATTGCTGTGGCGAACAGGCCTCTAAATGCTCGGGCTGTCGTTCACGTCCAGATTCACGGCTGAGCAAGGCAAGCGAGCAAGGCGAAGAAGGCGAGGAACGATTCTTGAAATCGTTTTCGATGTCCAAACTCGGGGGTAAATAGCAGTTTTGTCCGCGGTGCGGGACTTTACTTAAATTACGCAACAGATCAGGAGGGGGGGGGGGGGATATTTCGTAACGATTCATTACGGTAGAGTGGGGTGGCGTGGAAGAAATCTTTAAAATTCGAAATTGAAACCAATACATCGCGGTAATTATACCGACATGTAATACCTTAACAAAGTAGTTAACAAAGTAGTTGAATCTTCACCAAAAACAGATTAATTTCTAGTCAGTCCCAGCCGCAGAAGCTAATATTTCATTAAAAAATTAATTTTCAAGAACGTAGTTCAACTTTCAAGCACATAGTTTAATGTTCAACCAAAAAAATGAATTCTGAACGACAACTCTAATACTGGCGATATTTCAACAAACAAACAAAAATGCAATTGTACATCAAGAACAGTAAACCTCACCCGAAAACTAAGAATATGCACCGAATTATCAGAATTTTTAACGGAGTAGATTACCAATAGTAATACTAAGAAGATTAAATTTTTACCAAAAAAGAAAGTTGCAAAAACACAAGGTGAATTCTTAAACAAAACAGATTGATTTTCAAGGAAACAGTTTCATTTGTAACAAAAAATATGGAACTTTCACAAAAAGACGCGAATTTGACAACAAAAAAGACGACTTTTTAACCGAATTTAAATTTCCAACTAAGACAGATTTCTCAGTAATGTAAGAAAAGAAATGTAACCAAGTTGTTCAATTTGCAAGCAAAAAAAATCTGCCCGCTTCGCGGGCACATTCTCATCGCGCGCTTCGCGCGCGGCTCGCTTCGCTCGCAAGTTTGAGCGCGCCTAGAGCGCGCAACTGTTGGATCTCGCGCTTCGCGCTCGATCATATATTTATCTCGCGCTTCGCGCTCGATTATTTATTCACCTCGCGCTACGCGCTCGGGCGTATCTACATCGCGCTTTACGCTCGGTTGCTCTAGATTTTTCAACTTCGTGTTCGACTTCGATGAAAAGAAAAAGTTTTTTTACAAATATTATAAAATTATCAAAACCTCTGCATATTAAGTAATTGTTAAATTTGTTTTTATTTTAGACTGAAAAGGAACTTTATTTACTCAAGGTTCTATCGACCTTAAGGAACACATTCTCATCCAGACACTCGCGCTTCGCGCTCGATATTTGATTTGAAAATCATTTGAACCTTGCGTTCCACGCTCGGTTCTGTGCACCGTATGATAGAAACAAAAAAGTTTGAGCGCACTTACGGCGTGCGATTTGGTAAATACACTGAGCGTGCACTTTGTGCTTCGTGTTATATGTTCTTCATATACAAATTACTAAATTTGTATTGGATTTCAAATGAAAAATAATGATATAATTTAGGCGACAAATTGTATTCATTAAAATTTTATTTTAGCTTGTGCCGTTTTTCAAAAAAGTTAATTTTTTCATTTTGAATATATTCTTACAACAAAAATTGATTACAAGTTTGTAAATCTTTTTTGAATGCACAATTTTTGTTCATTTATCTGTTTTCGTACCTTGCATTGTTTTTTCAAAAATTTGATTTTTTTTACTGTCAATGTTATTTTCACGAATAAAACAAAAACTACGCATCCTATCGAAACATGATTCACAACAAATTTGTACCTCTTCCTTGGATGAACAAATATTGTTCTTGTCATTTTTTTCGTAGCTCATGTTATTCGTCTAAAAATTTGATTTTTCTATTTTCAATGCTGTTTTTTACGAATAAAACAAAAACTACGCATCATATCCAAAAGTGAATGATAAGAAATTTGTAGATCTTTTTTGAGTGCACAATTTTGGTGTAATGATCTTTTCACGTATCTTGCATAGATTCACAGAAAAATGGAATTTTTGATTTTTCATTATTTTTTTGTGCGATCAAAATTTGAATTTTTTATTTTTCAAAAAATTCAAAAAGTTGTTATGAAAATATTATAGGGTGTTCA